>JASVEL010001114.1:0-344596 GCA_032618575.1 Nicotiana noctiflora
GTTAACCCGGGAGAAGGTGTTAGGCATTCCCGGGTTCCGTGGTTTTAGCACGGTCGCTCAATTGTCGTTCCCGACTCTTGTTTGACTCAATTATAGATTTTGAACAACATATAATGCTTTTTACATTAGGTATTATTTTAAAGAATTTGCGGCATCGCGAAAACACGCCTCGAGTCATACCGCAACCAGTACGCCTATGACCTTCGGTGTATTTCAGCTTTGCCGAGATTTGGATTTGAGTCGCACCAAGTGCACACTCGTTCAATGGAAAGTACATTAACATCGTGCCCTAAATAACGTCTATCGGCTTTTAACTTTGGGGAGAGGCTATGGAATTTGCTATTAGCCTCTCCGGTTCTATTATGTTATCTTATTACTAAATGGGGGTCCCGGTGTTTGTTATTCGGGCGAGGCTCATCCCAATTTTCATTAAAGGATTCAATACTAGTATTTGGCTATGTTTTCTATATTTGTTTTTTCCTTAATCGATTTCTAATATTTAAACATTCCAGGCCCGTAATTTTGTTATTCAATGGGGACTGGATTTCTAGAATAAGGATTTACTACATTAGAAGCAGGTCCAGGTTCTTAAAGAACCAGACCTGATTCGGGCATTCGCCAGCCCAGTTGGCATTATACAGAGATTCAGGCCCATAACACGCCTTGGGCCCAAACTAAATAAAATTGGAAACAATTGAAGCAACAGAACAAAGATACACATTTGAAATGGAAAGCACTTTTATTTATTCAATGAAGGAAATCAATATCATACATTAGCTACAAATTAATTATTTATTACCATAAATCAGAACTAACAAACTACTTCTTCCTCTTACACTAGCGTTTTGAAGTTAATACCAGTTAATACCTAATTTGAGAAAGCGACGGATTACATAATGGACTTAAAGAATGATTAAACTAATTAACTATGGATCCGAATTAACCGATTAACTACTCACGAATATATACATTACCAGTTTCGTTATGTACTAGGCATTTTTACATTACAAAGATGGTTCTAATTAAATTGTATCAATATCCGTAAATAAATAACTCAGAGACCTATTCATAATTATGCTATTGATTTCAATATGGCTTGTTTTATCACCGGATTATTAACCTAAAACATGATTAAAGCACTATCTAATCTAACATTTCCTATTTTTAAGCTTATCTATGTGTAAATGACATCTGATATGTGATTAAGACTTATGAATCTATTGTGAGTAAGTAACCAACCGATTTTTTGAAATTATTATTAACTAACCCCTGTTTTAAGATCTATTACCTAATTAAGCTATGTGATACACTATTGCTACTATACTACTAGTTATTACAATGTTTTTGTTTTTCGTTTTTTAGCTACTACAGAATACTTCAATAGATAAATTACAAATCTAAACTAACAACACTAAACATAAACTACAGGACAGCAAATAATCGGATCCAGATCTTCATTTTTTATTTCAACAATTCACCATTACAGCTTCAAGTGAAAGAGATATGTACCTGGTTTTGAAAGAAATGGGAAAATGGCAAATCAACAAGGCGGTGAAAATACCGCAACAACAACAGTAACAACCAGCAGTAGCTTCAACACCTCAATCCCGAAAATCCCAGCAATACGGAGAAAAACAAAAACAAACCAGTAAAAAATAGAAAAGAAAAATATTTTCCAGATTTTCTCTTTGTTTTGGCTTTCTAGCTTTGAACTCTTTTCACTTCTCAAAAGAAACTCTCAAAAATTGCATTTTTTTTTCCGTGTATACTTCTGTATCCAGAGTGTATATCGAATGTATACTACAGCAGGAATTTTTTTTTAATTTTTTCTTCTCTTCCGATTTTTCCTCTCTTTTTTCCCCTTTTTTTTTCATAAATCCTCTCTTCTATTTATAGGCAAGAATTTTGAAAATTTTCAGATTTTTTATTAAAAAGAAAATATATTTTTTAATTTAAAGAAAACCCACTAATCCATATTTTCCTCTCCTTATTTTCTTCCTTGATTTCCTTGCCCCCCACTACTTTATGTCATGTAATTATGATTATTTTTTGCTAAAAAAATCTGAAATTTTCTTCTTGGGCCAAGGGGTTTTGGGTTGGGTAAGGGTTCTTAGGATTGGGCTTGTAACTTAATTTGCAAGATGGCCCAATCCAAATTTTTTCCATTTTGTTCTTCTCCATTATTCAACTTCTAATTAATAAAGCCCAAAATACTAAGATTAATTTATAAAAACTAAAATTATCTTGAAATACTAATCTCATAATAATAATTATCACCTAATTTTAAATGGTAATTAAAATACAATCACACAATTTGGACATTAAAGGCTAAAATGCAAAAGATGCCTATTTTTTGTGATTTTCATTTTTGTAAGATAAAATTAATTACTCCTAATTGTAGAATTAAATCCTAAATGCAAATGATAATATATATATATATATATATATATATATATATATATATATATATATATATATATATATATATATATATATATATATATATATATATATATATATATTGTCATTATTTTTAAAAATGACACTAAATTCACAACAATTGCAAACAACACAAAACTCTTTTATTTTGAATTTTTGGGAGTAATTCTCATATAGGGCAAAAATCACGTGCTCACAATGTTGACGATAGAAAAAGCACAACCGGATTTTTATTCTTCTTGAGTAAATGTGCTATTTGTTGGAGCTCTAAGAAACAGGATATTGTTACTCTGTCAACTTGTGAAGCTGAATATGTGGCAACAACATCATGTACATGTCATGGTATTTGGCTAAAGAGATTATTGAAGGAGCTCAATTTGCCACAATATGAAACCACGGAGATTTATATTGACAACAAATCCGCTCAAGAACTTGCTAAGAATCCGGTGTACCATGAACGAAGCAAGCATATTGATACAAGGTATCACTTTATCCGGGAGAGGATTGCCTAAAGAAGTGGAGCTCATATATGTGAAGACTCATTATCAAGTTGCCGATATCTTCACAAAGCCGCTCAAGTTTGAAGACTTTCGAAGATTGAGATCAAGTCTTGGGGTGCATAAGATAATTCAAAATTAAGGGAGAGTGTTAATAATAATAATAACAATGATAATAATAATTTAGAATTATCTAGATGGTACTTGTTCTAGAATTGTCTTGGATAATCTAGCATGTGCAATGTCTAGAATTCTCTTTGTAATTCCTACGAGATAAATCTTATCCTGTAAAAACTCTAGAATAATCTTTTGTATTCTAGGTGATAAGATTTATCTAGAATGGTTCTAAGGTGCTCCATTAGCACCTATAAATAAGCCCCTTGTAGTGCCATTTGCATCAAGTTGAATGAAAACAACTCCTCTCCCAAAATACAAAGTGTTCTTCTCTTCCTCTTCTTCTTCACTTAGAATATAACCTCCTCTTCTATATTGTTCTCTTTTCTAACACATTACATTGGCAGATTTAGTTTAATTTTGCCGACAAAGTTATGCTGAAATTATAATGCAGGCATTAGGAGTAGTAATTTTTTAACTATTTAATACCTAAAATTTATTGGTTCATCGTATAAAATGCTATATGCATTATATAATTTAAAATATTATTTGATTTTAAGCTGGATAAACTTTTATCTTTAGTTTAACGTTAACTCTCTCAATAACATTTTAAGAGGAATGACAATTTTATCATTTTATTTGTTTTTATCTAATTAGAGTTAATACTTAGCATTAATAAGAAGATAAAAATTTTCTTAGAATTGAGGTAGATAATGCTTTTTATTTAGTATAGAGTAATTAAATTAGAACTTTTGGAATTTACTACTATTAAAATTGAGAAGATGGTGTAGGCATTTTGACATTACTATTTAAATCAAAATAAATCTCATACGCTATATGAACATAAATTTATTTTATTCCTAACAAATAATGTGCTTAGTGTTTGACCATGGGAATCGGGAGCTAAATTGGAAGGGCATATTCTCCATCATCCCGAATGCAGGAGTACATTAAAACTTGACATATAGCCACTGACGTAAAATAATAATAAAATAATAATAATAATAATAATAAATAAATAAATTCAAACAGAAGTTTCTAAAAGTAATTACTTGTTTTCTTCCACTTAATAGTGCTTCTAATTATTATGGCACCATGCTTTCACCTAATTATCCAACTCAAGTTTAAAGATCAAGATATCAATCATTTTAGAGAAATAGAAAATTAGCTTTTGTTCTAATTGTTTTTTTATTTTATCCCAGCTCCTTTCCTTTTCACTTTTTCACCGCGCGAGACATGCCACCGATAAACAAAAGAAGTTTTCAAATTTAACTTCAACTATTTAGGACACAATATTTGAGTTGTTTCTTTAACTTTATATTCTCCAGATGTGACACTCTTTTTATTTTTGTATGTTTCAAAATGCTTGAAATTATCCTATTTTTATACAACTTTCAGAATTTAATTCATTAAACTATGTATTCTTTAATTTCAATATGATTTTTGCTGTCTTTTTGAGCGCTACCTTAATATTATCTTCCATCATCATTTACACATTATATAAATCAAATACTTTGTACCTAAGCAAAAACCCTTCACATAAAATTAAATTAAAGAGAGAAAGAGTACAAATCAAGACGTCAATAAGTCAAATGTTTCATCATGAGATCCCCAGCAAAACCATAGTATATTCTAAAGTGATAACTTTCATCATAATATCCTCCCTATCTTTCTATTAGCACTTGATAACTGTTTACTGTGTAATAGCTCATAATTATATAAGAGATATAAATTATAATAAGAAAATTCGGTGTGACTAGCTCTCACTAAAAATATGGCTAGTGAGGGAAATCGATGGCAAATCTCCCATGTAAAAAATCATTCATCCTACCAACTTAGCAACCCTTGTGGATATATATATATATATATATATATATATATAGAGCACTCTTTCCCCGGTGCTACAACCTATTTCTTCAGGTAAATGCTCATTCTCCGAGAAATCCACTTTTATTAAAAATGAAAGTGTCTATCCACTTATTTAAATCGAATTAGAATTCTGGCATTCCAACCCCCAAGAGGTAGCTAAGAAAATATTTAGACATTCATCTAATTTCATACAGAACACTCCCAAACATACCAAAAAATACTATGAGTTTATTCTCACACAAAACGGATCCTTCTTATTTATACCCTTCAAAGATAAATAGACCTAGTCATATGTCACACATACTACGATGTAGATTAATAAAATAATCTCACAAAAAAATGAGGAACTCGTTCAGCCAAATACAAAAAGATTTTCTTAGCCTTTTGATCCATAATTTTATAACTATTATGACTAGCAGGCAGCGTGGATGAATGCTTTCACCTTCCATAACCAACTTGAAAAGCATTCATGGTTTATCCTCTAGAGTACAAATTTAACCTCTGAATGTCCTTAGTGGTTTATATAATTGTGGTGGCCTGCTTATTGTCATAAGGTTGAAATCCTCCATTTGCTAGTAAAAGAAGGATATGATTATTTTTGCCACGAGATTTCTAGGAAGCAATAAATATCTACGTTCCTCCAATTTTCTACAAATATCATACCTTATGGATATACTCCCAAAAGTTTTTCTTTCACAAGCCAGAAGAGCACAAAGGACTACCGTGGTTAGCCCTTCAACGCCACTACAAGTTGTATAAAATGATGAATTCATCTGAAGCCTATGTGCCAGCAGTCGGCAACTAATTTTTGTCTCATTTACAGTATCTAGATATGACAAATGCTGCCCAAATTTTATTTTTACAACAAATATCTATTGCAGCTACACAGCTAGCCAGTTTCAGCAGCAAACTTGATTTTATTCAGCAATTGAAAAAAATTCTTAATTTCTTCAAGACACAAGTTTCAGGTCAACATAGTCGAGCATCTTCGTCCAAAAACCATCATCATCATCATAAGAAGAAGAAGAAGAAGAACCTGATTTAATGTATTGAGAAATTAATAAGAAATTACATCAACATGACAACATATTAACTTCATAGCTGACATCATTCATGAAATTAGCTACCACTTATTTCTAATGACATCATCAATGACATTAGAAAATAATATGTAATTTTTAATTTTTGACATAAATAGCCCCCTATCACTTGTAAAATACACTATATTACACTATCACTTAAGAAAGATTTCTCTCCCTCTCTCTAGAATCGGTTAGAGCTCTTGCTCTAGTATATTATTATAAGTTTTTAACTTATAATATCAATTTTTTAATTTCAATAAAAATCAAGTTTACATTTATATTACTCTTGCATTACGGTTGGCTAAGCCACCTAATTTACGTTATCACATTTTATTTATATGATCGGCTCTTCCACCTAATTTAATTTTTTGCACTCTAACTGTATCTTCTGCAAATTTATTTTTTTCTTATTGTTACTTGTAGGAGTGAGCGTTTGGGTAGTTTGGATTGAATATGAAAATTCAGGTTTGCATATTTGGTTTTCGTATTAAATAAATAAAAATTCAAATCCAATCCAAATTAAGCTCGGATTGGATCAGATTTCTTAAGTTCGGTAATCGGTTGGATATTTCGAATTTTTGGTTTCGATTTTATAAGTTTAGATATTTCTTCTTCTTACGAAAATGAACATCCAAATAAAGTATTTATGTGAAATTACCAAAAAAGTTCCCCATTCTCATTGCAATCATCAAAATAAAGTTTTCACATAATGAAATCATTATCAAAGAAATACAACAAAGATATTAATAAGGTCGATAAGAAGTAGCAATAATAAAAGTATGTCCAAATAGAAAGTATTCTGACAGTAACTTAGTAATTAGTATTGAATATATGAGATAATGTCTAATGGGTAGAGTATTTGACTTACTACTATTGCCATATATATAATGGACTACATATAAAGTATAAAATTTTGAATGTCTGATATCCACAAATCTAAAGTACCAAATCCAATATCCAATTCGAAATTCAAAAAATTTAAAATATTAAATCGAAATCCAATCCATAATCCAAATATCTAAACAAAAATCTAAAAGTTTCGGATTTTGGTTTGGATTTCAAGTTTGCCTAAACTATGCCCACCCTTAATTACTTGCTTCTTGTCCTTTCTCATTATTTATTTTTCTCCTTATCTTTTAGGGGCTTCACTTTGAAAGTCCCCTTGGTATCAAAATGACCAATTTGGAGCGGTAATATATATATATATATATATATATATATATATATATATATATATATATATATATATATATATATATATATATATATATATATATATATTGTCAGTTAAATATTACTCCTAGTATTTAAAACCTTGCTCCATAAATATGTTTTGTAGAAAATGATTATGCGCTTGATTTGAATGCTTCCCAAATATGAAAAACATTAAAACTGTCATTGCTTTAATGATTTAAAAAATTATTGATAAACAAATGGCATAGTAGTGATGAAATATTTCTAGTAGGATACCACATATAATTGCTTTTAATTTGTAGGATATATAACTTAATGGTGGTATAGTGGCAAGTACATCATAATTTCCACCTACATTCCATATTCTCAACTTTTGTGGTTCTCAACAGAAGTAATATGTTTTGAGAACTAAAGTTGGTGGTTTCTATACAATATTCGTACTTTGTACAGCAATTAAGGATTAGAATGAAACTAACAGGAGAAGTACAAGGATGAATGAAAAGTAAGCGAAAAGGGAGAAAGTAAAATTTGAAGGGTTAATATTGTCACGCTTCAAACCTCGGAAGGCATGGCCAGCACCTGATGCCATACTCAACTCAAATATAATACTTTATAATTGTGAACTACGGAGGAATAGCCCTCAACTTAGATAAACGAGACATATATGCAAGCTGACAGTACTAATCAAGGCCGACGAGGTAATATTTTGAATCCTCTGAAAATAGTATATATCTCATATGAGACATAAACATACCCAAAAGCTCATATACTTAACTGCGTAGGCCAATGAGAATGCCATGAACGTCTACAACTAGCAATACCAAACTGAACATTTATACAGGGCTGGTAAGGCCACAATACAAATATACAAAATATATAGGACTCTTCTACAAGCCTCTAGAGATAACATAATTGTATCATAGTCAAGACAGGTTCTCGACCTACCCATCAAGTCTGTATATACAAAATGGACTCCAAATTTTAGACCTGGTAATTTTGGGAGAGTGCAGCTTACCAATGAAGCTGGTGTCTCGATCTGTCTACTAAGAATGTCTATCTGGTTGTCTATCAAAACCTGCAGGCATGAAATACAGCTTCCCTAGCAAAAGGAACGTCAATATAAAATAATATATTGAGTATGTAAGGAAATATAACAACTGAACACTAAATTGAATAGATAATATAATAACTGAAAATAAGTGAGAGTCAAAGATGATCCGAAGATATGCTTACCTGCATATTTTGACCCATCTCTCTCAATATAGTAAGTAAGATAGCTATCAGTCCCTATAAGGCTCATTACGTGTAATTGCTCAGCCATAGTATGCTCTCTCATTAGTGTTCGTCTATAATAGGCTCGGTATCTAAATTACTACCCGGCTATTCTAGGCTCTCTCTGTCACTATCCGGATTTTTTACCCTCGAGAGTCGTGATAGCGTCTACTCATGAAAGCTTGGCAAGCTGAGTATTATAGATTCATTAACCTTTTTACTTAGATTTTTTAACAGTTCAATATAATAGGTGATCAATAATGGAATAATTAAAATAAACAGAAATGCGGAAGACAAAAAGTAATAGTTTAATCATATACTAGTGCAGAATCCATCATACAACTCTACCCAGGATGTATATAATGTCACAAAGTCATAGACTAACTACGATTACTATAAATAGCGGTCTGAAAGATAAATACGAAGTTGTTTCTGAAGTACATAAAAGAAAATGAATAAAACACAGAAGGAGACGCCAAAACCTGCGAACTCTTGCAGGACTACCTTGGGTCGCCTGATGGATTGAAGGCATCAACCTTACTGTGGTCCAAAAGCTGCAGCACTGAGATCTTCACACAGTGCAGAGTGTATTATCAGCACAATCAACCCCATGTGCTGGTAAGTGCCTATAACCTCAATGAAGTAGTAAAGAGGCTAGGAATAAACATGTGCAGTTATATGATATACAACAAGTAATAATGATAGAAACTAGAAGTCAAATATGGGAAGGGGAAACATGCTGAAGGGAATATCATGTACAAACAAATCTCAGTAAAGAAGTGAAAGGAGTACAAAACTTCAATAGTAAGCAAGAATAATGAAATCAAAGATAAGTGCACGGCATCACCGTTTGTGCTTTTATCTCGTCCTCATCATAAGAATCAATATAATCGGCACGGCATCACCCTTCGTGCTTTTACCTCACATAATCATAGCATAGAATAATCCTTCGTGTGTTATCAGTCATATCATGGCATGACATTTTACATCATGTGGCACGGCATCACCCTTCGTGCTTTTAGCTTAAAATATCAGCACATCATCACCCTTCTTGCATTAACAGTCTCAAAATCATGCACGATATCACCCTTCGTGTTTTACACTCTTCCTCACTCAAGCAACAATTACAGGACAATTTAGGCAAGGGAATCAATAATATCATAATAAAATCCCGGTAAGGGAACAACAACATAACAATAATATCCCGGCAAGGGAAATAATATCATATTGAATTGGTGTTAGTCTTGTTGCACTTAAGCCTAGGATTATAAGTTTTGATAATGAAATCAACATATTTGGGCTCTCTGCTTTCAAACAACAACCAAGGGCATCCACTAGTTTTGCGTTTCACCCTAACTCTATTTTTGTCATTTGTAATCTTCTCCAGCTCACAACCTCTTTCTATTGCATACTTGGTGACGACTTCCCTAAACTTATACACATTTTGAAAGACCATGTTAACTTTCCAAACCACCTTTTCCTATTTTGGATCATACATTACCCTCTTGTTCTTTGTTCTTGCTTTTATGTTACCACTTATATTTCCTGATTCACTACCACTCTCATTGTCATTATCACTGACAAAACTATCAGCATCTGAACTATCATAAAATGGCTCATCACCAACTAACCTTCCAGAAATATTTTTATTCCTTTTATCAATGTCTTCAAAACCTAGATCTGTCCCAACAGGTCCAAAGAAAACGCTCAGCAACTACTTTTTTTCTTAGTGCACTTTTTTTTCTTTTTATAAGCCTTCAAATCTGCTTTAACTATGTTCAACTCTTCGTATCACTACCATAATCAGCCTCATGCTCTTCATCATTAAAATTACTAGATTTATCACTATCTGCAACATTACCTATGTCATCTTCATCTAGATACTCATCTTCTATGTCATAATCATTTTCGTCTACTAAGAAGTTTGTAGGAAGTTTTTCTACAATATGTGATTGTTCAAGGGGTTATATTTGACGACTACAATCAATATTTTTAATTTGGAAACCTAAAGGTGCATTGAAACTTTCAACAACCCTACTAGAAGATTCTTCAACGAGCCTACTAGGCACATGGCTATTCTGGATGACATTATCTCCCTTATGGTATACATGTAACGACCCAACTCATTGTTACGGGAGTTACCGCCCCATTTTCCCCGTTTTATGCTTCTATATATTTTATTATATGTGTTTGGAGAATTTGAAGTTATTCGGATAGAGTTTGGTTAGAAATGAGGTAATTGGTCTCTTTATGAGAAGGTTAGTTTGGAAAAGTCAACTGAATATTGTCTGCAGGATGGTATGGTGTGGAACGTTTTCCTGATGTGGTCGTTCCTTTTCCATGCACCTGTGAGAATGCTCGTGTTTCTGTCCCAATCCAAAAAAGAGAAATAACAAGTTAAACCCAAACGAATTGCATGTTACCTTGACCTTATAAGTCCGCGAGGGGAGGGGGATGTTGTAGGATGACCCGCTTTATCCCGTACTCAAATGGCTGCTTTAGATTTGGTAGCCTCATGTTTAGCTTCTTATGGGTTGAACTTACTTTGCCCGTTGGGACCTCTAGCTTAAGTCCTGATCTGATCCCGTATTTGATGTGCACAAAAATAAGGGAAGCATAAGTTATATTCCGTACATGAATTACACTCTATGCATATGGGTACAAAAATAGGGTAGGGTAAGCCAGTTATTTTAAAGAATCACACAGTAGTGTATTGTCTCTTCCTAAAAGGTGGAACTGTAAATCAGTATATAACATTAATATATCAAATAGGATTGTGGATGTGCTAAGTGCATAGTGGTTGTAACTTCACATCTAGTACTCATACGATGTACCAAACTCATCGCTAAAGCGAGACGTGGAATTTGTACTGATACTAAACAATTTCGATTTCAGGGAAAAATCTGCCCTGATTTGTTCGACTATTTCGAAAGCTTGCCTGCGAAGTTATCAAATTGATGTTTGTAAATGAAAGGATGAGGATGCGACAGCTGGGGAGTGAAACCCTAGCTGACTTCAGACCTAGAGGGAACTAAAATTTTGGCTAAGAAATTCCCACATACAGCGAAAAATTGTTCGACAAAAAAGATTTAGACTTTTGGTTAAACTAATTAGGTAAGAAGATTCTGGGTAATTCATGGCCAAAGGTAATTTACTTTAGATCTAAGATAGAAGATATGAGTAAGCAAACAAAGCAAGCATGAGTTTTAATTGTAATATTGATTATATCCCATTGTATAAGAAGATGATGGTGATTTTCATAATATTAAACAACAATGAAGAATGCGTGGTTGAAAAGGGGATACCGATCTTTAACAAGGTAGACCTCCACACATTTAATGCGATGAGACTAACAGTATATATTGAATATTTGACCTTCCTTGCTTGTTTCTCCATCGTGGGGAGAGAGAGATGAAGATCTTCCTCATCTCGGAGAACATGTCCCTATTTGTCTTTGTTTCACCCCCCCCCTCTCCCCACTCCCCCGACTTCTTCTTCTCACTTAGTTTTTATACTAAGTCTTCTCCTTTACCCAACGGTCATTAACCATAGTACTTAAGTCATATGACTATATTACAGGTTGACCTTTTGAAATGCCATAATATTCAATTTGCCTCTCAAACATTCTGAATACATGGCCGAGGTGTGTATTATTATAACGTAGTATGGATACGAGAGTCCCAAATAACTTTTCTCCTTCCCTTCTCACGCCGATTCTTGTCCGGTCTGATTTTGACACAAACATTTATCACAACATGTACAAGGAGTACCTTGATACTAATTTGAATGGTATTGAAGAGTAGATGTACATTGAGATGGGTTCTAGTCACAGGATGCGCCGCTGCATCCAGATCATCAAGATAGCCATTATTCCAGCCAAGATTTGCTAGAGGGAGAGCACCAAATAACTCCACGAATCCAAAATCAAGTTCCCCCGGGTGTTCGGGAAAGTGAAGACATGCCACCTTCCAAGAAACTCAAGCCAACATACAAGGCTACTAGACCCAACTTGATTGTGCAACAGTTTTGGTGATGATTGAGAGGCAGCTTAGAATTTCTACGATTTTGTTGCACTAGCTAGACCTGGCCGATCCAGGATTAGATGGTTACGGGTGTTACTCCGGGGAAAGTGCACATTTATCGAAGCGCTGTCACGTGACACCGCTTCGTAGAATCTTTTTGCTAAATATATTTAATAATACTGCTACGAAGCGGATAAGTAGGAAAAAAAATGATATCACTTGACATAATTTATCTCTTGGCGTATCAGGTATATGCTTGATTTTGCTCTAAGAGGTTAGAAGTTTGAACCTCAACTATCATTTTTTTTTTGTTGCAAATATTTGAGAGAATCTATAAGGTCAGAAATTATGATGAAGTAGAATTTAATTCAGGGCTTTTTCTAAATTAAGACTCAACAAAACCAATAGACAAAGTTATTTCTCGTCTAGAAGCATGATAATTAAAGTTATTATTCCTGTTCTTCTATAAATTTTAACACTGCTCGCAAAAATTTCGTGAATGCCTCTGGTGCCACTGCTTTTAATGCAAACCCACCATAGTGAAGAGATTGAACTTGGGTGTACATTTAGTTGGTTTCCATTTTTGATTAATTTAGTTCGGTTCTGTCCATTTTGAATTAATTCAATTCAATTTAAAAGATTGTTTTATGCATAAATGAATATGTGATCACAAAATAGAATAGGTTCTGTCCAATTCAGTCTAATTCTCTGGGTTCAAATTCGATTACTATGAATAAAAAATATAAAGAAAAACAAATTTTAAATTTGGAAATAAACCACTTCGATCTACATATAGCTCGATTAGTATTATGTCTTTGGTGCATCACTCTAATTTTTAAAATTAATAAAATAATATTAGATGGATAAAAAGAGAAAATGATTAAAATCACGTTCAAATAAAATGAAGAGCTAGAAAAAAAAAAAGAAGCAAATATAGAATTTAAATAAATAATAAAAAGAAAATTGTACAAATAGAGTAAATAACAGAAGTGAAGAAATTAAAAGAATTTTAAAAAGGAGCATAAAGAAAAGAAGATGACAGCAAAACATCCTTGGCATTTGATGTGGAGTTTCAGTGCTTTAACCGTGGCACCTGCAGTCATTTTGTGACTTGGGGTGCCATTCGTTATATATGTTCAACATTTTTAGGAAAATACTAGCAAACATATACGATTTACTCGAGCGGTCTGGTGGTGGCGTACCACCCAAGCCCCTACATAGATTTGCCCCTTCTAGACCATTTTTACACCCTTGTGAAAGTGAAAAAAGTAAACCCTTGTATTTTTGTTCTGTTTAGAGATAGAATCGAGATAGTCTCTTCTAGAGTTTGAAAACATTATCTTCAATAGTTGATGTCTGGTAATGTTGCACTTAACTTGGTTTTTATCTCTTTGCTTTCTGGGGTTTTTGATAGATCAACGTATCAGATTGTCTTTGGGTACTGGTATTCAACCAAATTACCAATTTCGAGGTCTCTCTCAAGTATAGAAAAGTTATTTGCGATCTTTATTTTCAGTCGATTTAATTAGATATCTATGTGAACCTTTTTTTTGGTCTGTTTCAAAAAGAATGACCTCTTTCTAACTTTAAAAATAACCTAGCTCCGTGCCTCAGCTACCTCATCGGCGAGCCAATTATCTTCTCAGGTAGAATCAAGCAAAACGAATTGTTATGCTCCTTTTGAAAAATCAATAACGTAATTCTCACATGTTCTACCCTATTGCATTAAATGATTTCTAACTATTTAAATCATCTATTTAACATCTTATCTATATATTATTAAAAGGAGAGAAAAAAACTCTCTCCTTAAGTCAAGTGGTAGCTTAAGAAAAGCCACGTGGCATAGTTAGTTATTAAATTAATTATTAGTTATTTTTTTGAATTTAAATATATCTACCGCAACGTTATACTTATACATACATATATATATGTATATATATATATATATATATATATATATATATATATATATATATATATAATTGGTTAAATATATATATTTATAAATTGTTTACTTTCGTTACATTAATAAATATAGATGTCTTATAATTAATTAACTATAATAAAAAATATATCGAAAACAAAAATATAAATATAAAATAAAATAACTACCAATTCAAATTGGGTGAGAGTAGTTTCAAGTTGGAGTTTTTAAATTATTTTAAAATAAAAAAGCAAAAATTAATCTATAAAAACAGAAAAAGGAGAAGAAAAACAACTCATTCAAATCGGGAGTAGTTTCAAGTTGGAGTTTTAAAATAAAAATAGTTATCTTATAATTAACTATAATAAAAAAATATGTATATATATATATATATATATATATATATATATATATATATATATATATATATATATATATATATATATATAAATAAGTACACGTTCAAATTAGGTGGGAGTAGTTTCAAGTTGTAGTTTTTAAATTTTAAAATAAAAAAAACAAAAACAAAAAGAGAAGAAAAACTACTCATTCAAATATGGGAGTTGTTTCAAATTGGAGTTTTAAAATAATTTTAATATAAAAAACAAAATTAAAAAAAATAGTAAATTACCAATTCAAATTGGGGAGTAGTTTTAAATTGGAGTTTTAAAATTATATGAAAAATACAAAAATAAAGAAATAAAAAAAACTTCAGAGAAATTTTTTAAATAACGTAATATATATGCTAATGAATCTTTCTATTAACAATGTAATAGTATTAAATATTGGAAGATATAATAAAGAAAAATACATAACAAAAATATTGCGCTCCCTGTATAAGTCCCATTATTTTGATATAGATTTTATTCATTAAAATTTAGGTAATATTATTAAGAACAACAAAATAAACTTTAAAATAAAAAAAATTTAATAGTAATAAATTATATATCTTCTCATATATTACAAAAAGAAAGCGAATATTAAATATTATGTAATATAATAAAGAAAAACAGAAAAAAAAAATTTATTCACACTACATAAATACCTTTGATTTAATAGAGATTCATTATTGAGTAGATCGTATTGACAAACAAGATGACAATTGCATTTTCTTAAAGTAATACGATTTAATAGCATCAAACAAGTCTGATCATAATTTAATTAAATTAATTTTTTTAATATTAACCGCGCATCGCGCGGGTACGATTACTAGTTGTATTTAATACTTAAATCTTCTATTTCATGTTGAAGCAGCAAAACAAATTGCGCCAATTACAATATCTCAATGTCGGACTAGAAATTAAAATCTGACAGGAGTAAACCTAATTAAAGAGAGAAAATCGCATGATTTCAGGAGAAGGGGTACAATATATATTCACCAAATAGATAAAATTACATGCATGCCACTTCAATCAAATTATTATTCAAATCATAAAGTAGTGCTCTTCAAGACTAGAGAGCACATCTTACATTTTACAATACAGCACTCCATAATGACGTAGAATGATTAAATTAATTTTACTGGACTTTAGAGCAGTCAATGTTGGGGCTAATTTTGTAAGGAACAGTGACACCACATTTGTTAAGAAGAGTAGCAGCTTTATTAGCATCAATACTGTTGCCAAGGCTTGCTGCCCCTGCTTTCAGGCAGGAACATACGCTCTGGCGGTCCGCGGTGGTGCTAGCGGCGGTGTAGAGGGACTGAATCCCGCTGCAGCAGCCGGCTGGCGCCGCTTGTTTGCTACTTCCCATGAGGTAGCTGAGGCATGGAGCTAGGTCAGAGTAGACTGTGCTGCATGAGATTGCAGCTTCTGCATGGGGTGATGAAAATGAAATAATCACCATGCATAAGAGGAACAAACATGCTGAAACTGTTTGCATTTTTGAGATAGCCATTTGGAGGAATTAAATGATATATCTTTATATCTCTTACACTGGATATCGGATGCTTAGGCAGTGTTCTGAAGATTGAATTTATAGGCAAAGTTTTAATTTTAGTGGAGTAGGTGACTGAATTTTGTGAAATATTCTAAACTAGGAGACGTGCAAGTTTAGAATAATACTAGTAATGGTGTTGTCTAAATTACCCCAGACCCCACTTTGTGGGAACATACTGGGTAGTTGTTGTTGTTGGTGTTGTCTAAATTACTTTTATTGTTTTAACAATTAAATATTGGCAGCTCACTTGGCTCGATTAATTCAGATTCATATCAACTAACTACATTAAGGAAGTAAAGCATTTTCTACCAAAAATAAGTTTTTTATACCCAAGGCTCGAATCTAATTTAAAGCTTCAATTATGGGTAAAGAAATCTCAAATATGCACCACAAGTCCCTATAGGATTAGTAAGGTAAGGTTTAGCCCAATTAGTGTTGTCTTGGTCCTATGCCTTTGGAAAAATATCTACACGGCTATGAGATTATATGCTCTCGTGAGACTTTGCCAGCAGCTACACCATGAATCCTCTACATTAGGTTGCTATCATAAGGTAATGTGAGGCGTAGATGAGTGATTATATAGCCAAAGCATATGGGAAACAATACTGGTGCTATTGTTCCTCTTATATTTACTTTTCCTAATTGTTGTATTTTTTCTTTTCGTTTATTAATAAAAAAAACTAGCCCTAGTCGCTTACCGGGCGGATTGCAAAAAAAAAAAAAAAAAAAAAAAAGTCCCAACACAAACTTTTTGTCGAAAAAATTAACTAATGAAGTAGTAACTTTCTCGGTAAAACAGTACTACCCCTTTTGCATTAGTATTATTTTCGAGGTTGTTTAGACATCAAATATTCTTACAGTATTTCAAATGCGAAACATCAATTTTTGTAAATATTGACTCAACCGTATTTGCGAGTTCTGACTTTCAGAAATTGATATACTGGTAAAATAGTAAAATATTGGTTTGAAATATATTTCGAGTAAATAATGATATTCGCTCTTAAAATTTCAACTATATCACAAACTAATTATTATTTTCCCAATAAGAGCTCATGTCTAACTACAAATTAAACAACTTCAATTCAGTTTGGAGCTTAATTACAGCCTTCAGATCATACTTAATGCACATATTCTTTTCAAGTTTGTGTCATCACACTTTCATCTGTTCAATCAAATTATATTAGCAAAACGTTCCATACAAGCATATTATCAGTACTTCTTTCTCTATTTTACCTTAAAAGAGGGGACGAAAGAGCTAGGTTTGAACCCATATGTCTATTTATTAAAATTAAAAGCAATTGACATTCTCAACTATATACAGATAAAACTAAGAATATCTAATGATTTACTCGGAGAAGTGTTTTTTTTCTCAAAAATATTTTTGGTTGAGAACCAGTTTGTGTTTGACTAATTAATTAGAAAAATACTTTTGAACAGTAATTAATATTTAACCAAGCTTTTAAAAAATGATTCTAAATTATGTACTTATACAAACGCTTCAAATTTTGTTTGACACTATTACTGGAACAACATTTCTTGAGTTGTGTAAAGGTAAGTAGCCTGAAATAATGCTAGTGCCTCTCTCACTAAGCATGCATTATTTATATTCCTCCACTTAATTAGTGGAATCTGTTAATGTGTCACTCCAATATTTACCCAATCCACTTCTGCAATTCAGGGGGGAAAAAACGATTGAGTTGGTCTATGGAGCTTCAATTAGTCAAAGCTTAGAGCAACACTTGGGCATTTTCAAGTTGAAAAATTGGGTAAAGAATAGAAGGTGGTGCATAATCCTTATAATTTTTTGTTGGAAATATAATGAGGGAAGTAGGTGAAGCAATATTAAAATGGTCTGAGCTCTATTCGTCAATATTCTTGACCATACAAATAAAATGTTGATAGACCAAATGTCCATACAAATTTCATGATGTTTTTGTTGGACTTTTAAGCGCTTTAAAGTATAAAAATGTGAACTCGAAATAGAGGAAAATAAAATGGAGTGAAAAATGAAAATTTAAAGAAGTGAATTTTTGTCTTGCACTTTATCCCTCATTGGCGATGGACAACTATATTTGTGTGTATATATATAGAATCACTTCTTGAAGTTCTTAAAAGGAGTTGAAAAGAATGACTCCTCGCGTCGTCGTAGTTGCTCGCTCGGCTCGGCTTCGGATTTAGATCGATAAGATTATTTTTTGGACAAAATTTAGTTAATTAATTATTTAATAATTAATTAAATGTCATATCACTGCTGAAGATTCAGAAATATAGTCTGATTTTCAGAACAGACATCACACATTTTTCAATAATTGCCTATAAATTAATTAAGAGGCATGGCTTTGTTTTTAACACACCAAAAATATTATAGAACTTCATTCTTTCTGAAAATACTGTATTATCAATCGCAGTCTCTCTCTCTCGAATTTGTAAGTGTGATTTTACTCCGTTCTTTAACTTCGTTGGTATCCTGCAGTTAGTATTGCCACTGTTGCAGGAAGGTTTATTCCGTTTTATCCTGGGAGAATTTCCTCGGACTCGCAAAGTAATAACGAAAATAGCTAACCCAATAGCAGATTCCGCAGCTGCCACTGTTGGAACCAATGAAGCAAATGATTGACCCATCCCATTACCTTGGCAATGCATGAGGGGGTTAAAATTCCTTAAGGACACACAAGCAAATTGTGGACTCAGAATATTTCTTAATCTCTACTGTTTTTCCAATTTTTTTATTTATCTAACAGTTTTCTCATTTTGTGTTTTAACACAGTAACGATCACAGTTTTTTGCCCTTAAAATGCATTATTTAACATTGATGAGGCCTGAGGGTATTATTTTACAATAACTAATCGTCAAATGTTTTAGATAAATAACTGTAGTATTTGATAATAGAAAGAATTACGTGCAATATCACTTGGCCCAACAAACTAACTGAAAATGGCCCAGGTTTGAAGTTCTTACACTGTTTGGCCCAGGTTATACATAACCTAAAATAATATTTTCATCAATTAACTCATTATTAAATACTCAGTTCCTCCACGGTCCATAACACACACAAGCTTCTTAATATCTCTCTTTTATGTGTATTCTGCCTTGTCATATAAGTGCACTTCAACTTCAACAGCGAAGCTAATCTTTGAACAAGATTTAAAGTTGTTCAGTTACAAATTTGCCTCATCTTTGCTACTACGTTTAGTATCCTCTTCGTCCAAGTGTATATAATCATAAAACCTCCATTATTGGAGTTCAAGTTTCTCAAATTAAAATTTGATTGATTAAAAAAAACTCCATTGAATGATGAAGCTTAAGCTTGAACCATATCTGAGATTTTGGGTTTGAAAGCACACTTAGATCTAAGATTTGAGATTAATTTTGAAATGAGTGTTATTGGGTTTGCTTGAAAACATGATTGTGTGTTATTCTACAACAACAACAACAACAACAACCCAGTATAATCCCACTTAGTGGGGTCTGGGGAGGGTAGTGTGTACGCAGACCTTACCCCTACCCTGGGGTAGAGAATCTGTTTCCAAATAGACCCCGGCATCCTTCCCTCCAAGAACTTCCCACCTTGCTCTTGGGGAGACTCGAACTCACAACCTCTCGGTTGGAAGTGGGGGTTGCTTACCATCGGAGCAACCCTTCTTGTCTTAAGGACATAAACTCCTATGATTGGTGAGTCTAGGGACATAAACTCCTATGATTCCCCGTATATTTCATTATATATTATCAATATTGAGACAATAAAAGCATAATCAATACCAGGATATACTCACCTTGCTCTTGGGGAGACTCGAACTCACAACCTCTCGGTTGGAAGTGGGGGTTACTTACCATCAGAGCAACCCCTCTTGTCTTGTGTGTTATTCTAATTGATTGAAAATATCAAGAGGAGTTCAAAACTTAAATTAGAAGTGATTTAGAGCAGATTTGAACTAGATTTAAGTTAAATTTCAGTAAAGGCTCAAGAAAGAAGAAGAAAACTTGTGAAGCTCCATTGATAGGATTCAATTGTATAACAATGTATAATAGTGTATATGGGTATGTAAACATCTCTTATACACTATTATACCAAGTCGATAAGTATGTATAAGTGTGTATAATTTTGTATAATTATGTATATACCAGTGTATAAGAATGTAGAAAGGCAAAATTAAATTTTTGTATGTTTTCTTACCTTTTCTCGAGCTGGACAACCCCCTTTGTTTGTTTTTAACTTATTCTCTATTTCGGGTTAAACTCTATTTGTGGCACCATTAAAGGAAAAATAAATTTGTTCTCTATTTTGGGTTAACTTATTCTTTGTTCTTTTACTTTATATTCATATAGAGTACTATATATTTAATAACTATTTAATTAAAATTCAACAAATTCTTTGCCTCTGATAAAGGGAAAAAAGTTACCAATACTTTTTTTTCTTACGCTTTTTATATTTAAATATATTTTTATTAATTATCTCATAACGTTAATAGTAAAACACTGATTTTGGTAGAAGATAAATACAGAAGCTCTCCTCAATAATAGGAATGTTGAATAGCATTGACTGCAAGAACTGCTGGTTGTGTAAAAAAATGTTGGGTTTTTTAGATTTGGACCTATTGTCTTTAGGCTATAGATTTGCAAAGTTATAACCGGGCTACTCAATTGCAATGTGTGTGTATGAGTTGTACTTATGTGTAATTCCCCTTGATAATATGTAAACTAAAAAAACATTTTAAGAATTAGATAAATAACTGTAGTATTTGATAATAATTTAATCCAATTTGTGGAATACACAACTGGAACAACTATAGTTTAATCCAACTAAGACAATTTGTGGTCAAGAATTCACGAATCCAAAAAAACCGCAATAAATTCTCCAATTTTCATAGTAAAGAGAGAGTTTGTGTCTAAAAGAGAAACAGAAGATTATTTGTGTCTAGAAGAGAAATTGAACATTGCACACCTGCTACAAAAATGTTACTCATTTCTAATTCATATGTTACCAAAAAAGTATGGCTTTCCCGAAACACCTGCTAAAATGGTGTTGTGTAAGATCGAAGCAATTAGAATTATTATCAACAAAGATGATAAACTATTATGTCAATACACTTTAGCAATACAAATAAATTTAGCAATTAAATAATTAGGAGATATACCTTTATGGAACAGTTTCTAGCCTAAGCACTTGTAGATCTTGTTGATAAGTTAGAACCAGTCAAAAAGGTGACAAAATTGGTATAAACTGTAAATCAAGAGTCAGGGTTTCTATTTCTGAAAACTTTAGTCGAGCAGTTCAGCCATGGCAGAAACTGAACCTCAAGCCTCTGAAATTGTAGAACAGACCGAGAAAGATGAAACCTACGCAGAGATAATGGGCGTAGAAGCTCAAGCCGCCGATGATGCGGCAGAGAACGGCGGCTCGAAGCGTCTAAGGGAGGAGGGAGACGAGCTAGGGGTGAATGGAGACGCCACGAAGAAGCCGAAAGTCGACAACTCCGTGGAAGAAGCAGAAAAGAAAGATGGGTCGGATATGGTTAGCGTGGGCCCGAAGAGTTTCGGGTCGTCTGTGGAGATGTTTGATTATTTCTTCAAACTCCTTCATTCTTGGACTCTCAATCTCATTCTCAACAAGGTAAAATATCCATTGTTTATGAATATCTTGTTTGTAAAGATGTCATTTATTCAGCATATTTTACAAAAAGAGCTGATGCTTTGTGTCTTTAGTACTGTGCAAGGGATGATTTTTACCATGTTCTTATGTTCTCCGATTTAGTTGACTATCTATAGGCATAGCTGAATGGCTCAGATATGTGAGGAACTTTAAGTTGGCATTTTAGGATCTCTTACATTTAAGATTTTGATTTCTGAATGTACGTTTCGTTTAAGCATCAAATTGCATTATATGGTACTGATATTGATGTCAAATTACTCCGTGCTCTTAGCATCAAGGAATACTTTATGACTGGCTGCTGACTAATATCAATTGCTTAGTCTAAAGGCTTTAACACCTCGAGGTATTTGATTGTACGTCTTTTTTGGATATGTGCATGTGTTTGACAACAAACATCTGCATGTGAATATAAGCATTACTAGGATAATCATTTGGCATTTTGGTTGCCTCTGATTATCATGCTACTCCTTCTATGGTCAAATAAAAAAGATGTTACTCAGTTAGGGATTATTTAATTGCAATCGAAATGATAATCTGTTTGATTATATTAATGGAGTTTGCTCGGAATTACCACTCCATCTTGTTGTTTCCCAGAGCTTGCCTTTTGGGCTTCGAATTTGGAATTCACTATTTTCTTGCCTTTTGACTACTTGGCCTTTTGTGGCGGTCAAATTAGTATCCTAGCTTGTGGGGTTGGTACTTTCACCTCGATCTAATTATTGAGAGCAAAAATGGCCAAATCCTTGCTTAAATGCATGTGTATTAGTCATAACGTCAGAGAGGAATTATTAGTTATTACTGCACAAGAAAGTCAATTTCACAAGGATTGTCTGTTTGAACTATGATTCTGCTTTCGCTGATTCCCATTTTGGAACTAAATCTTAGCATTGGAGATATTTATGTATGAGCGCTTGATATGATGATCTTGGTCACTTACTTTTTATTGGTTGGTATCGCAGTTTGAGCACATGGTGCTACTTGACTTACTTAAGAACGACCATTCAGAACCAGAGAAGAAGATTGGTACAAGAGTTTGCGCTTTCCAAATCCAATTTCATCCACAGTTCAAAAGTCGTTGCTGCTTTATTGTTAGGGAGAATGATTATGTGGATGATTTTAGCTTTAGGAAGTGTGTAGATCGGATGCAACCCCTTCCAGCAAATATGCAAGTAAAACATTATGCTAACGGTTAAAAAGGTGGCGGTGGTAGTGGTGGAAGAAGAGGAGGTGGATATGGGCGTGGTCGTGGAAGAGGAGGGAGGTCAAGATACTATACAAGCTGACAATAGACTGTCAAATTCTTCTGATATGTCTTGTTACGTGCTATTTAAAATCCACATTTTGGTATGTTACATTTATGTTCCCGCTGTTTTGCCATAATGTTTTTTGCTGGTTAAAGTCTCATGGTTTTAAGAACCACATGAAATAACATTTTGTTAGTGGAATCACCAATTATCTTACCAAAACTTGGTTAAATTGTTAAATATGAGAAGCCTTCTTATTGTTGTCTGATATTTTGACCCATGAACCTGCCCCATTTTGCCTAAAGCAACAACAATCCAATATAATTTCACAAGTTGGGTTTGAAGAAGATAGTGTGTATGCAAACCTTTTCCTGAAGTAGATAGGTTATTTTCGGCAGACTCTCGTCCAAAGAAGATGAAAAGAGACTAGAACAATCAAAAATAGGAGTATTAATTTCTGCGTAAAGAAAGTACAAAAATTTAAGGTAAAGCAAGTTTGGAGTTGGAGAAGGAATAGCTTTGTTAAGTGATATTCCAATAATTGCATGTAATCATACTATCATATGTATGTTTAGCTAAAAAAAAAAGCTAAATGTATTCATAGTGTAAAACTTTTGCACTGCAATATAAGTAAATTTAATTAGAATCATGGATTTATTGACAAAATAAAAGAAACCCCATCCAAACATAACACTTTTTCGTTGGGCGTGGCTTTAAGAACCATCAAAATTAACAAAGTTTTTTTCACGGTAACAAGGATAATCTTTGTTGTTTCTCGGTCTTTCTTATATGATCGTATTAGAGAGCGTCAGCATGACGATCCCCATTTTCTTGTCCTCACGGACACGGTTGGCATGGGGATTCCAAGGAGGTAACTATTGGGGATGACAGTGTGTTACGAATGCAGGGTAGGCTATGTGAGCCCAATGTATACGTTTCCGTAAGTTGATTCTTCAGGTGACCCACAGTTCACGGTATTTCATTCATCCGGGAGCCGCTAAGATGTATATGGACTTGAGGCAGCACTCTTGGTGGAGTAGGATGAAAAAGAACATAGTGGAGTATGTAGCTTGGTGCCTAAATTGTCAGTAGGTGAAGTATGAGCATCAGCGACCAGGTGGATTGCTTCAAAGGCTAGAGATTGCAGAGTAAAAATGGGAGCAGGTTACTATGGATTTTATTATTGGGCTCCCACAGACTCAGAAGAAGTTCGATGTAGTATGGGTGATTCTGTGCAGGTGGACCAAATGGACTCATTTCATTCCAGTGGTGACTACTTATTCTTCAGTGCAGCTGGCTCAGGTTTATATTCACGAGATTGTTCGACTTCATGGCGTGCCGGTATCCATCATCTCTAATCGGGGAACAAAATTTACATCACGATTTTGGACTGTGGTGCAGCGTGGGTTGGGCACACGGGTTGAGTTGAGTACATAATTTCACACTCGGACAGACGGATAGTCCGAGGTCGCACTATTCAGATATTGGAAGATATGCTTCGTGTATGTGTGATGGAGTTTGGGGATTCTTGGGATCAGTTCTTGCCGCTTGCAAAGTTTTCCTACAATAATAGCTGCTAGTCGAGATTTAGATGGACCCGTACGAGGCTTTGTATGGAAGGTTGTGTCGGTCTCCAGTGGGTTGGTTTGAGTCGGGCGAGGTAGGCTATTGGGTACTGACTTGGTTAAGGATGATTTGGAAAAGGTTAAATTGATTCAAGATCAGTCTCGCACAGCCCAATCTAGACATGAGATTTATGCAGATCGGAAGGTTTGCGACATTGCATTCATTGTTAGAGAGCGGGTCTTTCTCGGGTTTTGCCATGAAGGGTATTATGAGGTTCGGGAAGAAGGTCAAGTTGAGCCCTAGGTATATCGGACCTTTTGAAATTCTCGATAGGATTGGAGAGGTGGCTTACATGCTTGCACTACCACCTAGTCAACCTGCATTTATTCAGTATTCCATGTTTCTATGCTCTCGAAGTCGGTAATTCGTCTCATGTGTTAGATAGAGATCAGTCCAATTGGATACAGATTTGTCTTATGTTGAAGAGACAGTGGCCATTCTGGACAGGAAGGTCCGAAAGTTGAGGTTGAAGAATATTGCTTCAGTGAAGGTTCGGTGGAGGGGTCAACTCGTCGAGGAGGTGACTTGAGAGACAGATCACGATATGTGTAGCCGTTATCCTCACCTTTTCACTACTTTAGGTATGTCTCTATACTCGTTCGAGGATGAATGTTTGTTTTAAGAGGGTAGGGATGTAATGATCCGGCCAGTTATTTTGAGTATTTTAGCGCAGATCCCATATTTATTGCCTCCTATATATTATATTGTAGCTACGCGACCATCCGGGGTGTTTGATTTTGGTTTAGGGTGAGTTTCGGAGTGAAATGTAATAAAAAGTCTCTAAGTTAAAAGTTTAAGTTGAAAGAGCTTATCGCAGTTTTTGTAAATGACTCCGAAACAGAGTTTTGTCGGTTTCAATAGCTTTGTATGGCAATTTTGGACTTAGGAAGTGTCCATATATAGATTTGGAGGTCCGTAGATCGTTTCGGCTTGAATTGGCAAAAGTTAGAAAGTTGAAGGCTTAGAAGATTGAAAAGTTTGACCGAGAGTTGACTTTGTTAATATCGGGATCAATTTCTGATTTCGGAAGTTGGAATAGGTTCATTGTGTCATTTATGACTTGTTTCCAAAATTTTAAGTCACTCGAAGTTATTTTTGGTATGAATCGACATTAGTTTTGGAATTCGGAAGTTCATAGTTTCATAGGCATGAATTGGGTGGCGATTCGTAGAATCGATTTTGTTTGATGTGGGTTTTTGCCTCAAGTAGGCCTGCTATGTGTTTGGAACTTGTTGGTATAATCGAACGGGGTCTCGGAGCCCCAGGTGTGATTCAGATTGAATTCGTAACAATTTGGGCTTAGTCTCATTGCTGAAGTTCCAACCTTCTGGTGCCATCGCACCTGCGGAGAGATTGGTCGTAGGTGCATACTCCCAAATGCGAGCGATGGAGAGTAGAAGCAAAAAAGACTGCCCAGGCTTGGGATCACAAGTGCGAGATGATTTCTGCATCTGTGAGTCCGCAAGTCTGAAGGAGATGGTCGCATATACGGACTGGGCCAGCTTGGTCGGTCATTGCAGAAGCGAAGATTAACCGCAGGCGCGCGTACACTGGTGCACGAGTTTTTTCCATAGAAGCTTAATTCCCTGACCGCAATGGTTACCGCACCTACAATAGTTTTTTCGCAGGTATGGCATCGCATGTGCGACTGAGTGACCGCACATGCGGATTCACTAGGGAGAAAAGGCCTAAGTTCGAAGGTTTGATTCATTATCCGTTTTTGGACCTAGGGAGCTCGGTTTATGGCGATTTTTCGAGATATTTTCAAGGAAATCATTAGGGTAATAGATTCTAACTGGGTTTTAGTTAAATTACATGAATCAATTGTTATTTTATCATTTACTCAGTGATTTGGGTTGAAATTTTGCAAAAAATTTGTGACCACTTCTTAGGCTAAATTTGTGGGTTTTGAAGGGCGATTTGAGATCAGATTTGAGTAATTCTTATATGGTTGGACTTGTTATAGAGTGAGAGTTTGGATTTTATAATTTTGGTCGGGTTCTCAGATATAGGACCAGGTTGAATTTTTGAGTTGACTTTTTATTTCTGTGTTCGAAATAATGTTTTATAGTTTATATTTATGTTATGAAGTTGTTTTAGCTAGATTTGATCCGTTCGGAGTTGGATAATCGAGAGGAGGGCTTACTAGTGGATTGAGTTAGTGTGTTTTGAGGTAAGTGTCTCGCCTAACTTAGTGTGGGAGAATTAGTCCTTAGGATTGATATTGTTTTGTGATAATTGTGATGTGTGGAAACCGTATACGCAAGGTGACGAGTGTATACACAGACTAAATATGAAAATTTACCGATTTTAAGTATGTAGATTCTTTTCATGCCTTAATTAAGTTATCTTAACATGTTATCTTTATTATCATTAGTCTACTTCACATGCTCTACTTGTCTTATCCATTACTTGTTAATCGCGCTACATGTTTAGTTGCCATATTTTGTTATTTAAGTTGAATTCTATACCTGGGGTTGTTATTCTTAGAATATCTTGTCGTTGAAATTAGTATTGAGTTATAAAGGTTGTGATTCACACTGAGGCAAAGTGTTAAGTTGTGAAGTATATGCATGTTGAGTTATTCACTTCCGGTTGTTATTGTTGAGGCTCTTGTGTATTTGTAGTTGAGCCATGGGCTATTTTGAAAACACCGTTATTGTTGTTTTTTGTGGCAAGCTGTGATATTGGGCACTTTCACTATCATAGTGGAAGATTTAACCAATAACTTTCAAGGTACATTAATCACATGAATTCACAAATAGTCGCATAAGTAAACACATACTGCTCACAAGAGTTTAACTTTATAATTAATCCATGAAGATATCACATACCAAATATTTGTACACCAAACAGGGTAATTTTACAAAGGTCAAAGTTAGCCAAATATACCTGGAGCCGAAATCCCTTTCTACTTCTACTTCCAACTTCACCAAAGGCCTAGCAATGTCAATCTAGAGTACAAATTATACAATCTTCATAGAACCCAATTTACAAACACTACCCGAACCCAAACACATCTAGGTTATCAATTTTCTTTGTACAATTATTACTTCTACCCAATCCCTCTCATCAGATTTTAGGTGCTAGAAGACATGCACGAATGTTTAAACCCCTTATGATTAAGAATTAATGCATGGGACTTTCCCCCTCTTAATTAAATCTGAAAGTTAGTGAAAATGGGGTAGGAATTTTACCTGCAAGAATGGGGATTCAGATAAGCTTTGAAATTTTCCGGCCCGGATAGATTTGAAGAATCTAATTTGAAGAATGTGACTTTCTTTCTCAAGAACCCTCTCTTCCCCTCTCTTATTTTGTTCAGAAAGTCGTTAAAAATGAGGGCTTGGGGTGTTTTATAAAAAAGGATCGGGTGTAAATTTTTAAAAAAAATTGGGGACGAGTTAGGTCTGTGGTCGCATTCTGCGATCGCAGACACGAAATGCGGTCCGCATAATAGACCGCAAAAAGTGTCTCAAAACCTGATTCCACTATTGGGGTATGCGGCTAAAATGCGGTCCGCGTACAAGGTTTGTGGTCGCATAATGCATCGCATTTTTTTACTTCAAATTTGACTGACACATTGCCTAATGCGATCCGCATGTCAGTTATGCGTTCGCATTATGGACCGCATCTTGATTATAATTTTAACAAAATCACTGTCTCACTATGCGGTAGGAATGCGGTCCGCATACTAGATCTGCGACCGCATTCTGGGCCGCAGAATAGCATTTTTCTGGAAAACTAATTCTTTGATTTTAAAAAGCTTAGATCAATACCAAGGGTCTGAACCGCGGCGGGCATGGCTCACCGCGAATAATTCTACACATTCCTAATATATATTCGGAGTCGACACCACAAGTTACTAGATTTGAGCCCAAATTTTTACGGGGCCTCACAATCTTACCAAATTGGGATTTGTTAACTACTAATAAATCGCAAGGGGAACTAGGATTAAGAAAGGCTAGAACCAAAAAATTGTCTTTATTAACTAGTCTAGCCCGGAGATTAGCCAATAACACCACAACCTTATGGGTTATTACAATGCTCCGTAAAAATCTAGTGAAAAGGGCTCCTTTGTTTGAAAAAATATTATCAAAGGATGAGAAATTTGCCAACAAGGAATGTATGGTCCATCCACTCCTCCTCTTCCCTAAACTTGTGGGAAAACAAATAGATCTCAAGCTCAAATAACCTTAAAACCTATGTGATTGGTCTCTTAACCAAAGAAGAGAACTCTCTTAAGATAAGGGATATTAGATCAGGAACCAATTGAAATTTTAATAAATTATCCCTTGATATTTTGCAGGAGAATAAAGGCAACATTATATCCACCAACATCCCAAGTGATTTTAATAAGGACTATCTAACCCGGAACATAAATGAAAATGAAATTTTTACTACAAAATCTTGTTATGGACTAGTTGAGAGCACCGCCCCATCGATAATGATTTCAATTGGATATGGAGCTTGCATTGCCCCAATAAAATCAAATTCTTCCTGTGGCTTTGTAATCACAATAAATTACCCTGTCGTAGCTATCTATCTCACATAGGTGTGAACATAGACGAGCAATGCACAATTTGCTGTAAGGAGCTACAAACAATCACTCACATTTTCATCACGTGCCCTCTGGTTCAATCTCTATGGAATGACTTAGGCATCGATACTAGTAATTTCCAAGCAAGTAACCATAGTTGGCTCATATACCTTAAGGGAAAAAATCCTATCTTCCAAATAAACATCTATCTTGGAGTTTTTTTTTCCTTTCTTAATTTGGAACATCTAGCTAACGAGGAACAACAACAACACTAATAATATATTTATCCATATCTCCTTAAAAAGGATTTCCAATCACTCCATTGAATTTAATTTATTAACGGATCGTGAGTCCAACTGGGATAAAAATTGACCTAACAATTAGTTGGTCTAAACCTCCTCTTGACTGGTATAAAATGAATATTGATGAAGCTTTTGATTCTAAATTTACTCCCAAAACACCAATACACGCAAAGCTAATGGCACTCTACCAAAGACTTTATTTGGCAAATAAGAGGAAGCTTTTTTCTTGGAGATAGAGACTGATGCTACATGGTTAATTTCCTTCATCAACGAAGGATGCAAAGCTTATGAAACTGTTATTAACTTGTGCAGGTTACTTCTTGCTCAAATAGATAAGGTGGTGCTACAACACAACTTTAGACTAGGGAATGAAGTTGCCCACAGCCTAGCAAAGCATGCAAGAGTCTTGCCACTTATCAATAAAATTGAAGTTTGGTTGTTTCCCCCACCCTTTGTTCTGGTCAAGATGCTGGCAAACATGAGTGGTTTTAATTTTGTTAAAATTATTTTTTTGAAGTGTTGTAGAACTCTAGCTATGTTTGGTAATCGGTATACTATGCATGGATTATCATCTCAAGATCCACAGGATCAGACTCCCTACTTATTTCCTATTTTAATATTATAAAATAAATACCCTTTCTGTCCAAAAAAAAAAGAGAGAGAAAAATAAATATTTTACACGCTATTAAACTTAAAAAAATTTATTTCCAAAAAACTTAATCACACGCATATTTATCACCAACTATAATTACTCTTTATAATAAATTAGTGTGCTTTTGCATAAATATGAGATGTGAGTAAAAATTCTACTATTAGTACTATCTTTTTACAATATTATTATTCTTCTAGTTTAATTTCGTATTCGTTTTAATTAATCTTTTTTTCTGTCTACTTGTTTCTTGCTCTTCTCACGTGTTATCAACATCTCATTATTGTCTTCTCTTCAACCCCTTCTCTCTCTCTCTCTCTCTCTCTCTCCCCCCCAACTGAAGAAATCTCACGAGTCAAGATCGAGGAAGGAGCAAAATCAGATTCAGAATGTCAGCAGCGTCGACAATGGCCGTGATTGGAGCATCAAGCTCGTGGTCAAGAGCAATGTTACAGATCTCACCTTACACTTTTGCGGCTCTCGGAATTGCTATTGCCATTGGCGTCTCTGTTCTTGGTGCCGCTTGGTACGGTGCCCTTTCAATTATATGCAAAAAGATTTAATTTTCTGTTATTTTTTCTTAAAGGGTATCCCAATCTGATTAAAGTTTATGACTTTGTTATGGATAGGGGAATTTACATAACTGGAAGTAGTTTGATTGGTGCTGCAATCAAAGCTCCTCGTATCACCTCCAAAAATCTCATTAGGTAATTTCAGAGGCTTATACTTTTCCCAATTTTGTCTCAGTCATTTTCTTTGTAAACTTTATTTGTGTAACTAAAATTGCCTTAGATGCAATTATAAGATTTTCCTTGTGAATTGAGATGCTGCATTCCATTTAGTGTAACTTTTTTTTTTTTGCAGTTTTACACTGGTTGCTTGAAAAATATTACTAGCTTGATATTAATAGGGGTGGACCAAGATTTTCATTTAGGGAGTTCAATGAAAGATAGTGAGTGAAATGGTGCTAATGGAATAGAAACACCAGAGCTCATACAAATCTGGTGTCTTCCTTAATCATTGCTTTGGAGCCAAACCTTGTGTGAAGGAATTTATTAACACATATATATACATAGCTTTAATATATGTCTCTTATGTTTAGATAATTTTTATGCGATGTATGCTGGAGTAACTAATGCGGTTTTTGTTTTTATTTTTGTTTTTGTCTACCTTTCTTTTCCTTGCGCCGAGGGTCGATTGAAAACAGCCTCTCTGCCCTCTCGGGTACAGGTAAGGCATGTCTACATATTACCCTCCCCAGACCCCACCTTGTGGGAATATACTGGGTTTTTGTTGTTGTTGTATATATATACATAGCTTTATCTTTAATAATGTTATTTATCCATATAGAACTGTGGAATTCTTTAGAAGAAGTTTGTTTGAGCCCTGTGCCATGCGAACTAAGCCTCATATTTAAGTGGAGAATAGTAGAGGGCCATGTCCATTATTCCTGAGTTTCAAAGGCTGCCATCGGTCATAAGGGTTGGGCCTAGACGAATTTATCGGTCATAAAAAAATCTTTAGGAGAAGGGATTCAGTTGAATCCTGCCTACATTGGTCTCCTATTGATATATAGTTCATCCCTCCTCGAGTTGTCTGTTGTAGGTTGAACTCCATATTATCTTCCGATGAAAATACCCCAATTTATAGGTGCCTTAGAAGATCAAACGGGTTCTTTTAACCAGTTTATTTATATAACCGACAGAGTGAAACATCTGTGTAATTCGATTTTTAGTTACAGAAATAGGTCTTTTTTTTTTTTATGAAGTGGTTTCATTAATGGCATCAAGTAGATACAAATAGTACAAGACATAGTAAGGACAAAAGTGAGTTTGTTAGCTCCATTACGATGTGCCCCATGCTAAAGATAAGGAGTTAAAAAAGTCTAAAACGGTGTCAGGGGAGTTTGCAGGGGAAAGATTGCTCCAGCTATATGGATTTAAAAGACACTTACCCTTGAGAGTTTGATTAAAAGTTGATATTCCATCAAAACTACTTCGGTTCCTTTCTGTCCAGATACCAAAAAATATAGGCAGGAATCATTTTCTAGATTTTCCTGATGCATCTACCATTTCATTTTCTTTTTTTTTTTTTTTTTTGTGACAATGTAACAAGAGATGGATCTACCAGTTTTCCAAGAACTCCAGCATATGTAGTGTAGGCTTCCTTATCCTCTCAGGCATGACCCAACTGAGTCCAAAATCTGAAAAGAACATGTTCCAGATATCTGTAGCAACTGACCAATGTAGTAGGAGTGATTGTTGGTTTGTATACTCTGTTGGCACATGTAGCATCTGTTAGCAATGCATATGTTCCTTCTGCTGAGATTTATATCATATATCGTACCATATTCTGACCTCATGTATCATGTGTTCTGGAAATGTATAAGTCTAGATATATCTTTTGGTATAAGTGCTTGTATCATTGTTTTTAATAACTTGCCAGCTTACCATGACAAAAGAAGCCTTTGTGCACCTTTTTCTTTATGAAGTAAGGAAAAAAAATACTTGTGAAACAAGTCTTGGACAATAAAGAAACACCTAATTAAGTCTTGGGTAGGAATAACATGCGTAGGATTTATTCACCTTGTGAAACAAGTCCAAGGAAATAAAGAAACACCTAAAGATGCTACCAATAGTATATAGCCTGACCAAAACAGTAAATCCTCCAACACTTTGTATCCTACTTGCCCTACCATACTTAGAGTTACCCAATATCACAACTACTAAGTTCTTCAGGCTTAATAACATAGAGTTACCAAGTCAAGATCCAAGTTTCTCTGTCCGTACTACAAAATCTGAATACAATTCAAGTATGTTATATTTCTAATTGTTGGAGTATTATATAGTTGCTTCATACTTAACAGCAGATGATATTCATTGTCTAATGTACTTTGTTCCATGTTCATATTCATTGCTATCCTCTTAAATTTCATACATGTATTGGTTTGTTAAACTTAATGACAACCTTGTAACAAAATTTCAAAAAACACAAGAGAACTATACTTAGGTGTCATTTTATGCTAGTATCTTCGCATACCTCCACAGAATTAGCATAACTTCCAATGGCATTGACGTCTCTCCTTCTCATGTAGTTGATTAAGATAGACATTCAAACTCAAGCTTCTTCCGTACTTCCTAGCAATCAGCTACTTGGATGTAGAGGCTCTACTAATCTCTTAATTTATTGTGTTAGCTGAGCTTTGAGTTCTTCAGGGGTTGGACAGGATATGGTGGAATTGTAATAGCGCTGAATTATGGCGAAAGAATTTGTTAGTGAGATTGTCATAGATTGCAATACTTGCAATGTTCATATTATCTGTATAGGCCAGACTAGAGACATGATTAAGTTTTGTGTCAAATATGCTCTTTGTCTAGATTTATGGAATTCATTTTTGATAAACATAATAATTTTAAAAGGCATCAAGCAGATGCAAAGGTAACAAAAGAGAGAATATGGCAGATCAATTACAAAAGTGAGGCTACTTTATCCAAAACAATTATCAAAGAGAGGCTATTACAAGACTAGGGAGCTGACAAACTCCAAAAGTGATGAATACTATTTAAAGGAGAAAAGTTATCCCAGATAAAGAGATTAACCAAACATCTAGTCTTCAGGGAACTGTTTGAAGTTGAGATACCATCAAACATCTGTGATTTCTCTGTCCAGATACACCAAAAATGCTAGCAAGCACCATAAACCAGAGGTTTATGATGGCTTTATCAACTTTCTATGAATTCCAGCTCTCATAGGTTTCTCTAACAGTTAATGGCATATAACCCAAGTCAGATAAAAATAGTAAGAAACATGCTCCAAAGATCAGTTGCTACTGCACAGCAAAGAAATAGGCAATTGAAACTTTCAGAGTTGAATTGGCACATAATACACCTATTAGCTAACTGGAAGTTCCTTTTGATAAGATTATCTTGTGTCCAGCAAGCAGCATTTAAGGGTATCCAGCAAAAACAAATGACTTTTGTAGGTAGCCTAGTTCTCCAGATTAATTTCCAGGGCCATAAATCAATGATCATATTGTTAGAGCTTAGGTGAGCATACCCTGCTTTGACTGAATATACCTTCCTTTGAGTTGCCCCAATTTAGGCTGTCCTTGTCCTGCGCACTTCTCCAATCTTTCAAGTAATGGAAGGAGGTCACCAACCTCCCAATCATGTAGGCGTCTCCTCAAAAGTATATTACATCAAAATAAATTAGTAATAAATATGCATGAGACGATGTAAAATGTATTTAGCTAGAATTAAACAAGGAAATTTACTACTCGTGTGATGTACTTTGATTGTGCACGTAAGAAAGACTTTTGAAACTTGGGGTCCAAAATAAGCAATAGATATTTGTGTGGTTTTAAATCTTCTCATTAAGGGTAAAATGGGAAGTTAAAGTTTAATTATTTCTAAATATAGAAAGGTATCATTCTTTTTGGGACCGACTAAAAAGAAAAGTATATCACATAAATTGCGACAGAGGGAGTATAAGATATTAAACAAAATTGTGGTAAGGCTAAGAAAAATAAAATAATAATCTTACTAGAGCAGCATAAAGTTAGGATCTCTAAAAAATATAGAGAGTAATGGGTATTAGGTGGGGGGAGAGAGAGATGAGCAAAGAGTAAAACTGCCCCTTGGTGCTGTGGGATAAGAGTTGTCCGATGGCCACCCATGGTATGGAATTATCGTAAGAGGGGATTGGAATTGCCTCCTCAATCCCAAAAAAAAAAAGGCAGCCGGTGCACTAAGCTCCTGCTATGCGCGAGGTCCGGGGAGAGCTGGACCACAAGGGTTTATTGTACGCCGTCTTAACCTGTATTTTTGCAAGAGGCTATTCCCACATCCTCTTCAGTCCCAAGTTCAAAGTTAATCTAATCAGTCAATCAATTAATCAACCTCAATCTCAAGTTAGTTGGGGTCGACTATGGAATTTGTTTTTGTTCATTCAACTCTATTCAAGATCATTTCACTCCAATACAAAATAATTTATCATGAACACAAATTATGGACCACATGGCTAACTTATTTATGTTTCTTGTAGTGTGATTTTCTGTGAAGCTGTTGCTATATATGGTGTTATAGTGGCAATTATTCTGCAGACAAAGCTAGAGAGTGTCCCAGCATCAAAGATATATGCACCGGAGTCCCTTCGAGCAGGATATGCAATATTTGCCTCTGGAATTATTGTGGGCTTTGCCAACCTCGTTTGCGGGTTTGTTACTCTTTCTTATTAAAGAAGCTTGTTTGCATAGAGTTTTCTTCCGTATCACTTAACCATCTTCATAAATATTCCTTTAACAGGCTCTGCGTAGGGATTATTGGTAGCAGCTGCGCATTGTCAGATGCACAAAATTCTAACCTTTTCGTCAAGATTCTTGTGATTGAGATTTTTGGTAGTGCACTGGGATTGTTTGGAGTTATTGTGGGAATAATCATGTCAGCTCAAGCAACATGGCCTTCGAAAGCATAGTCATGTACTTCTACTTTCACTGTGCCATTTGGAAGCTGTATTTGCTTTCTTTCTGATGGTTTATTCGTGTAATTTTTGGTAGGAGTATTAATGGAGGAGGTTCTGGTTTTCCCATTGCATTCAGCTGAATGAAATTGACATAAGCTAGGTCATGTCGGACCTGCAACCGATATGTCATTTACACTGTTGTATTCTTACTGTACTCGAACTGAGAAAAAAGTTACTTAATAAGCTATTGTTTCTTGAGAGTGCTGCTTGTACCTATTCTCAGCAAGGGAATGCGCTGAGACAATAAATTCCTGCATGTAGTTACAGTGATGTGTACAGTATTGTGCATGAACGTTAATTGGTTTTCAAATGGAGTGCTGAATTTTTTCTTTACGTATAGCGATGTGCTTGTTAATACTTTTGAATAGGCTTGGCCTTCTCCTCATGCCTTTTAGAACCGAAAGTCCCTCCATTTCCAACAGGTCTTTTGCCACTAATTCTTAAAGTTGGTTGTTCGCTATAGCGAAATTGGAAATTCCTTTTACCTCTTCACTAAAAATCCAAAAATTCATACTGAACGGAAGAAAATGTATCTCCTATATTAGTATGTTCTTTTTTTTAATATATAAATTTATATTTTGATATTCAAAAATCAATTACAATTTATAACGTCTTTTGTGTTGTTTTAGAAAGCTCTCGTCTTTGTCCATTTAATAACAGATCAATAAGGTCACGCCAAGTTTGCTAAACGAAGAAACACGTATTGAAGGTCGGAACCTTCTCAAGCAAAAGTTTAATTTGTTAGAGATAAGATACCTTTATTTATTTATATTAACTAGTTTTAGAGTACACGCGTTACGCGTGTATTTCATGTCAATTAATATAAATTTTTAAAATTATAAATTCATGTTAAAATTAACTTACTCAACTTATATAATTTATCTTATTGTGATTGTATTCCTACATATTAGGATTTCCTATATAGTTTAAATAAAAAAGATTTAATAGTCAAACTTTAGTTAATTTCAACGTTCTGAATATTAGAAACTTACAATTAAATGATGATTTTGTCCAATGTAAAATTTATTAATAAAAAGGTTGATCAATGTTGCATTGAGGTTTCATGCTTTTATATACTCTAAAGTAATGGAGAACACAAAAAAGAAAAGTGAAATGTTATTTTTCTATATATTAAGTGATTTTAATTTTACTCTCTCATTTTAATTAGAATTACGTTGTTGTAAATACTAAATGAAGTAAAATAGTTCATAAAAGAAATTACTTATTTGATGTTAAAAATAATTTTGTTCATCGTGAATACAATTAGAGTGTCATTAGGATGTCACTTAATTGTGAAACTATGAACGTCTTTGTACTAACATACCAAGTAATTGACTTTTTAAACATTTAGTTAAAGTAAAATTTTAATCAATTCTAAAGTCCTAAAATTTAGGTATATAATTTAAATAAGGAAAGAATTAATAACCAATTTCAATGAATTTTCATATCCTAAATATTAGAAACTACTTAATTGACTATTTTATCTAGTATGAACTCTATTTTTAAAAGTCCTGGTGGATAAGGACCTTAGGGAGTCCGTGGTGGAGGTTAGGCGAGCGAACGATTAGTTGATGTCTATCAAGTTGGTTATCGGGGTATGCGTCCTCAACGTCATCAGCGCCTACGCACCGCATGCGGGCTTAGATGAGGAGGTCAAGAGACGTTTTTGGGACTACTTGGATGAGTTGGTGCGTAGTATTCCCCAATCTGAGAAGTTGGTCATTGGAGGGGACTTTAATGGCCATATTGGAGCAGATGCTAGCGGTTATGGTGAGGTGCACGGTGGCTTTGGCCTTGGGTTTAGGAACGGAGGAGGCTCTGCGCTGTTGGAGTTCGCTAGGGCTTCCGAGCTTTTGATTGCTAACTCGACATTTCAGAAGAGGGAGGAGCATTCGGTCACCTTCAAAAGTTCGACGGCGAGGACTCAGATCGATTACCTCCTTCTCAGAAGGAGCGATAGAGGTTTGTGCAGGGACTACAGGGTTATTCCGGGAGATTCCCTTTCAACCCTTCATAGACTCATAGTGATGGATGTCGGAATCTAGGTGAAGAAGAAGCGGAAGGGTGCTCGGGGCCAACCGCGAATTAGATGGGGTGCTCTGACTAAAGAGAAAGCCCAGGAGCTGGAGAAGAGGTTAGTTGATGGTGGAGCTTGGAGTAGTTCTGGGGTAGCAGACGCAATGTGGTCAAAGACGGCGAATCTGGTTAGGAAGGCGGCGCGGGATGTGCTTGGGGTAACCAAAGGCTGTCTAGGCAAACATCAGGGCGACTGGTGGTGGAACGACGTAGTGCGAGGAAAAGTAGAGGTAAAGAAAGTTGCTTTTGCGAAGTTGGCAGGGAGCACAAGCGAGGAGGAAAGGCGGGTGAACATAGAGAGCTATAAGGTGGAAAGGAAGGAAGCGAAATTGGCGGTCACGGAGGCTAAAAATGCGGCTTTTTGCCGCATGTACGAGGAATTGGGGGAGAAAGGCGGGGACAAGAAGTTATTCCGGTTAGCCAAAGTAAGGGAAAGGAAGGCACGGGACCTGGACCAAGTTAGGTGCATCAAGGATGAGGATGGTAGAGTCCTGGTGGGGGAGTCTCAAGTCAAACAGAGATGACATGCGTACTTCCGAGACCTTCTCAATTAGAAGGGGGACCAAAACATAAAACTAAGGGAGCTGGGGCATTCAGAGCGTCATAGAGACCTAGGGTACTGTAGGCGCATTAGGGTGGAAGAGGTCGTAGGGGCTTTGCGTAGGATGAGTAGAGGTCGAGCGACCGGGCTAGACGAAATCCCGGTGGAGTTCTAGAAATGCATGGGTAAGCTAGGAGTGGAGTGGCTCACCAGGTTGTTCAATGCAATCTTCAGGTCCAAAAGAATGCCAGAGGAGTGGAGGTGGAGTACAGTGGTGCTCTTGTATAAGAACAAAGGGGATATCCAGTGTTGCGACAACTATAGGGGCATCAAATTAATAAGCCACACCATGAAGGTCCGGGAGCGGGTGATCGAGGCCAGAGTGAGGGAGTCGACATCTATTTCCGTGAACCAGTTCGGTTTCATGCTAGGTCGGCCCACTACAGAAGCTATCCACCTTGTCAGGAGATTGGTGGAACAGTTGAGGGATATGAAGAAGGACATGCACATGGTGCTTATCGACTTGGAGAAGGCGTATGACAAGGTCCCTATGGAGGTACTATGGAGGTGCCCGGAGGCTAAGAGTGTGCCGGAAGCCTACATCAGACTAATCAAGGACATGTACGATGGAGCTAAGTCCATGGTTAGGACAGTGGGTGGCGACTCAGACCATTTTTCGGTGGTTATGGGGCTCCGCGCTTAGCCCCCTCTTGTTTGCCTTGGTAATGGATGCTTTGACGCGGCATATTCAAAGGGATGTACCTTGGTGTATGCTATTTGGCTGATGACATAGTCCTGGTAGACGAGATGAGAGTCGGTGTTAACGAAAGGCTAGAGGTATGGAGACAGACTCTCGAGTCTAAGGGGTTCAAACTAAGCAGGTCTAAGACAGTATCCGGAGTGCAAGTTTAGCGCCGAGCCGAGCGAAGTGGGAGGGAGCGTGATGATTGGATCTTAGGCCATAGCCAAGAAGGATAGTTGCAGATACCTTGGATCGGTGATCCAGTGGGACGGGGAGATAGACGGGGATGTCACTCACCGTATAGCGGCGGGATGGTCGAAGTGGAGGCTTGCATCAGGAGTCTTGTGTGATAAGAAAGTGCCACAGAAACTCAAGGGGGAGTTTTATAGAGCTGTGGTTAGACCTGCCATGTTGTATAGGATGGAGTGTTGGCCGGTGAAGAAATCTCATGTTCAGAGGATGATGGTTGCGGAGATGATGATGCTTAGGTGGATTTGCGGCTCGCCGGGTTAGATAAGATTAGGAATGTAGTTATTCGGGAGAAGGTGGGGGTGGCCCCAGTGGATGAGAAGATGCGAGAGGCGAGGCTTCGGTGGTTCGGGCATGTGCGGAGGAGAAACCCCGATGCCCCGGTGAGGAGTTGTGAGCGGCTAGCGGTGGTTGGTGTGAGGCGAGGCAGAGGGAGGCCTAAGAGATACTGGGGAGAGGTAATTAGACAGGACATGGCCAGGATGCGGATTTCCGAGGACATGACCCTTAATAGGAAAGTCTGGAGGTCTAGTATCAGGGTTGTAGGATAGGGACTTCTAGATTTTTCGTACTTCTTTCCCGGGGTGGGTGAGGCGTGGTAGGGCCGCCCATAGATGATTAGTTTGTGTTCTCTTGTGGTAGTCATTTCTGGTAGTTACTGTTTTAATATTATTGCAAGCATGCCCGCTTATTTATGGTATTTATGTCTCTTATGTTTAGATAATTTTTATGCGATGTATGCTGGTGTAACTAATGCGGTTTTTATTTTTGTTTTTGTTTGCCTTTCTTTTCCCTGCGCCAAGGGTCGATTGGAAATAGTCTCTCTACCCTCTCGGGTAGAGGTAAGGCCTGTCTACATATTACCCTCCCAAGACCCCACCTTGTGGGAATATACTGGGTTGTTGTTGTTGTTGTTGAACTCTATTTTTAAAAGGTAAAAAATACGAACAATATTTCCCTAAGTGGCTTCGTACTTTTAATATAGATAGATGTTTTCAATACATACTCCATGCCCAGGCATGAGAGTCTTTTGTTGAGCTGAAGGCGTCAGAAAAATCTTGCCGACAGCTTGGCAACCCTTATATGCTTTCATTTTCTTGGTTAATTTAACAGCAAATTAAGAAATACTACATCAAGTGTGCTAAAGGGGAAACATTTGTCAATTTGCGTGAATTTCTAACCTGTTGGGTGTGAGATTTTAATTACTTTAGGCACGAAAAATGCCTACATATACAGAGGTAACAAATGACAGTGAAAATCAAGCTTAATGTCCGATGATACATGTTGAATTATGTGAAATGACTATCAACTTCACTTACATTTCATATCATAATGAGGTTCTGAATTTTTTTCCAGAAGCAATGACGATAACTCTGCATGTTTAGGAAATGACAGAAAATTTTATTTACTGTCCAGTACCAGCTTTATTTGCTGTTCACAACATTCATGAGTTCGTAAATTCTAAACAGATTAAACAATAACTCTGCTGCTATACATTGGGTGCATCGGAATACACACAATCACAGGCAACATGGGAGAATATACAGAATGCTCGAGGCTCAGTCGTGCAGCCAACAATGCTGTAATCACCAGGCCAGTTAAAAAAACTAGTGATATTACTTCAATATGGAGGGAATATCACAGAAATAAGGCATGTTTTTCTGCTGAAGCTCTTCACAATCTTCTGAACTTGCAGTTTTTGGATCAAAAGACGGGCGGTCTGAAAGTGATAAGCCTTGTTTAATGCGACCTAATCTCCTTGAATGCAGAACCTGCTTTGAGGCAACTGGCAGCCGAATGGACTGATACTCTTCGAGGGCAGAGTTCAGGTTTTCTACTCCCCACTTCTCTAAGCATTTGCCTAAAACAGCTGCATCCAATATCGACATGTTTGTACTTCTCAAACCATGAGGAGTAGTAGGGTGAGCTGCATCTCCAATCAACACTACTTTGTCCCAGAAAATTTGCTCCAAAGGATCACAATCATATATCACATTTAGGAAAGGCTCCTTAATTTCTTTAATTACCCTAACCAATTCAGGAGCCCAAGTCTTCTCAGCTTCTTCATGCATGTTCTGAATCAAGTTCTCGTTAACCTTCATTGTCACAGAATTCCCCTGAATTTAATCACAGATTATTGGTTTTCAGAATTAATACTATCACTAAAACTGGACAATACTCGAAATACTGTTGTAGGAAAAAAAACATAAAGATATCAAACTTCAATATGTGGTTGCAAAAGCATTCCTGCAAACCTCGATTCACTCTCCTAGTTTCCAATCAGTATCTGATCTAACAGAACTATATGGTGATCCATTCATGATAAACAACATTTCTACGTTCACTTTAAATCAATCAACCACGTCTCGGTTCCAAATCTATTGTGATTAGCTATCTGAATCCTCTAAATCAATTTGGTTTATACAGGTCCATCATTCCAATACTTAATAAGAGGATTCATAATACTCCCTCCATTCCAGTTTATGTAGCAACATTTCCTTTTTAACCCGTTCCAAGAAGCATAGTGGCTTTCTAAATTTGAAAACTATTTAATTTAACTTCCCATCTTACCTTCAATGACAAGCTTTTTATAGTCACACAAATGTTATGATATGTTTTAAGAATAAGTTTCAAAAGTCAATCCTTTCCTTCTTAAACATCATGCTCCGTCAAACTATGCCATATAAGCTGAAACAGAAGGAGTATTTGATTATTTTACCCTGGTCAATGGTCATCAGCTTATCACAACCCACAACTAAACTCTCTTATCAGCGTGAATCTGAACATTCATTCATGATTGACATTACTTTAGCAACCGTGTCACTGCATTTGACAAACTCATACCTTGAGGTTTGGTTCGGGCTGATTAATGTACCATATCCAATTGAACCTCTGGTTCAATAGCTCATAAAATACACTATGAGTTCGGGAGCTCAGGTCAAAGTACAGGCATTCCCCAAGATCTGGATACAATTTCTTAAGGCTAATAATGGCTTCTGAGTGTTTCTTATCTGAAAAATCAAGAACCCCTCTCCATGCACAGTAACCTGAATATCTACCAGAAAATAAGTGTCATTAAAAGCACCAAACTGTTGCTTTTCCTCGATTAAAAGCCAGAAAAAGAACATTAGTTGACTTTATATACTAACCTTAGTTTAAGGCTGGGAAGGAAACTTTGTCTTATTGAAGACAGACAACCATCAGCAGCAATAAGCAAATCAGCAACAATGTCAATTGTAATGCCCGTTTGAAGAACTTTAGTTTCGACTCTCACTTTTGATTTATCATCATACATGGAAAAGGAGAGAAACAAATAACCCCAGAAAACAATATCTAGTGGTAGTGCACCATACAAACGGCTATAGAGATCAGCCCAATAAGCTGCTCTGAAATTGAAATGTTCATCCCTTGCCAACGTCCGGCTCACTTTTGTTTCTCCATCTGTTGCCTGGTTCTGTAGTTGACCATAAGTTCACGAATGAGGACGGGATGAAAATCTAAATTGAGGAATTCCAAAATTTCAACTAATTTGCGATTGAGATATAAATTAGACACATCACTAGCAGGGCAAACGCATGTGTGTCCAAGAAGTGTGGATGTGCAAACAGTAGGCTAAAGTTACGACCACTTGTCATAACTGATGCTGCCCGTATTTTCGATGACTGTCATCTCCAAATAAACCCGCTTGTGCAAAATTTTGGTCCCCCTTTGATCATTGGGAGTAAATTCCATGGCCTCCCAGTGAAGGAAGAATTGCAATAAGCAAATGATCTTAATCTTAAATCAAGTGCTAAATGCGCATAGACATTAAACACGCCAAAACCTCACTTCAATGCTAACTTTTAATTATAAATTTATGCTTATTAACCACGCGCAAGAAAACATCAAAATAGGATCAGTATCTTTTTAACTCATAGTATGAAATTTAATCCCTCATTTTTCTTTTCATCTTGTCTCTAGCCGAGGGTCTATGGGAAACAACTCCTGCCCCCAGTGTAGGGGTAAGGTATGCGTACGCACTACCCTCACTGGACCCCACTTGTAGGAACTCACTGGGTTTGTTGTTCTTATTGTTGTCACTCATGTTACCAATCAAAAAAACATGCATGGTTCCTCATGTTAGCTACAGCAGAACTCATTGTCCTACCTTCGCTTCATGTTCCAAATCCCTGGACTAAATAAAAAACTGTTCTTACAAGTATTTCACACTTTAGCTAATCTCTAAAAAAGATATTCTACTGATTTCTCTCGTACCTCAGTTTATAAGTGAGACTTTGCTGTGATGCCCATCAAGTTTACAGAATCAAATTTTTCAAGAATTACAGTGAATTTACCCAAAAAACATTTTTGTCGTGAGTGCTGACACTGCAGGGCCGATGATGAACAACTTGAAGCTAAGCATACACCAAAACATACTCCATAATGATCAACTTAAAGTTCATAAGACATTGTTCGCCACTTGTTGAAAGAGTACCATAGACCCGTTCCCGGTTTTTCCCCTTCCATAAATAAAGACCATTAAATAGAGGGGCATATGATGATTCTTTCGTGACACTAGGTGTTAATTTACTTAGGGATTGAAATATCACCCCTCTCTATCTTTTACTAGCCAGATCACAAAAAGAATCGCTGAGTGGTTGAGGCATACGAGTAACAACTGGAAATCTTAAGTTCATACAGGAGTACAACACTAAGCGTGAACCCATTTGCTCCAACTTTAGGGGGCAGGGTTATCCAACACCTATTCTTGTGGGTGTAGCAGGCTGCCCAATGATTAGTCGAGGTGCAAGCTGGTAATTATGAAACTACCATTATACATATATAGTCATATATATATATATATATATGACAGAAGCCTTCCCTACCTCTTTCAAGAAAATTCCTAAATTATTGACTATTAGCATCTTATACTGTAAATGATACTTTCCCGGTTAGATCATTTTATCTGACACTATTTGACATGGTATATAATTGAAGATTGTTAATTTAACTTAACAATTAGTAGATAAGTAGTAGCAGAAGAAACATACATTAATAGTTGAAATCTTGGTTTAACAAACAAAACAGCAAATAAAAGTATTACTTTAACTACAAAAATTGATTTCTTGAACTTTATGACAATATATTATTGATGGAACAGGTAAAAAAAACTATTGCAACAGTATCTTACAAAGCAGACAGAAAAAAGCCCAAAAAGAAAATAGCAAACACATTCAATCAGCTAATTATAAAACCAAATAGCTACTCTCAAGTAAATAGAGCAAAATATAAAAAGGTAGCTCGGTGCACTAAGTTTCTGTCGGTCGGAGAAGGGCCGGACCACAAGGGTTTATTATATCCAGTCTTAGCCTGCATTTCTGCAAGAAGCTATTTCTACGGCTCGGAAACATGACCTCATGTAAACATGGCAGCAACTTTACCAATTACCAAAATATACTAATTGTTAAAAAAAGATGGGATTCTTGATGTGTACTTACTTGATCAATTGTGAGAGGCAAGGTGGTTTGTTGAAGGAGGTTGGGTTGTTGAAGCCAAGATTGAATGATTTGGCGAGAGGAAGGGTCAAGACCAAGACCAGCACCAGTGGGGCTACCAGTTGGAGGTGCTGGAGTTTTCTCAATAACCACCACTTCCCAACCTGCTCTGATGAGAGCATGTGCACTGCATATACCTCCTATGCTTCCTCCAACTATCACTGCTTTTGGTTTTCCCATTTCCTTTCTTTCTGTTCTCTGCAAATGACTTGTTTGATTCTCCTACCCACTACTCTCAGCTGAAAAGGTACGGACGACCAATGTGGACACGTGTCAGAAGAATCTTACAATGTAGATACCATGTGCTATTGTGCACGTGCGAATAGTGGTGGAAATTGCATAATTTTCAATATCAATTTAATTAAAGGTAATGAAGAACTATATAAATTTTTCATTACCGCTAGAAAAATATACTATATAAAAGTGTACAAATTTTGCATAATTTTTGGACTGAGATTACAACAATTAAGCATTAATTTTGATTCACAAATTGCCAATTCTTACTATCTAGCTCACACGGTTTGGACCAATTTCATTTCCATATTTAATATTTTGAGTTCTTAAATACAAGAAATATTTTACATTTTTTATGGCAGAAAATGGCATCTATATATGTGGCAGTCCCAAATTTAACAATTTTGTCAATTAAACACCTCATTTGTTTTTTTTAAGATTAAGACGTCTGAATCTGAATACATATCTGAATATCAAGATGTGTATTAAGATTAAGTCATCTGAATCTGAATACACATCTGGATATATTAAGATGTGTATTAAGATCTGAATACCAAAAATTAAGACTGTTTGATTTTTAACATCCTGAATGCATAAAATTTATCTTTATTTTAAAAAAAATCTAATATTCTATCAATAAAATATATAGTTTAAAATATGAAAGTTGTTCGTAGTGATGGTTAATGGGTAAATGCCGACTAAAGGTGGTGGTTGGTGGTAGTTTTGGTTGATAATGGTGGTTCATGCTAGTAGCTAGTAGTGATTGGTAGTGGTGGCAATTATGATTGATGATGGTGGTGGTAGGTAGTGATAGTTAAGAATGGCGAGTGGTGGTTTGTGATTGAGGAATATGGTGGTAGGTTATAAAGATAGGTTGTGCTGACTGCGGTTGTTAATGGTGATGAGGTGGTTGGTTGTGGTAGTTGAGGTGGATAAATGTTGAATGCGAGTGACAATGATGGTGGTCGGAGTGGTGGGATGGTGGATGGTGATGGTCTGGAAGCTATGATTGAGGATGATGGTGGCGTGGTGGTGGCGGCGGCGGCGGTGGCGGTGCCGGCGGTGGCTGAGTATGGTGGTGGTGGCGGCATAGTGGTAGTTGATAATGGTATGCGGTGGCGGCAATTAATAATGAATATGTGATAGCATCTTAGGCCTCATTTGTTTGCACTTAATGGAGGTCTGAATCTTAATCATTCTGATCTCAGATATTAAGTGTGTTTGTTTTTAAAGTCCGAATCTTAATTATTCAGATCTTAATCATTAAGTGTGTTTGTTTTTTTACTTAACAACCACTTAATGGGTCTGAATAGGTCTGTATGATTAAGATCTGTAACAGAGACTTAATTTCATTAAGATGCTATCACATATTCATTATTAATTGCCGTCATCGCCTACCATTATCAACTACCACTATGCCGCCACCACCACCATACTCAAGCCACCGCCGGCACCGCCGCCGCCACCACCACCACGCCACCATCATCCTCAATCGTAGCTTCCACCATTATCGACCATCACCATCCACCATCCCACCACTCCGACCACCATCATTGTCACTCGCATTCAACATTTATCCACCTCAACTACCACAACCAACCACCTCATCACCATTAACAACCGCAGTCAGCACCGCCTATCATTATAACCTACCACCACATTCCTCAATCACAAACCACCACTCGCCGTTCTTAACTATCACTACCTACCACCACCATCATCAATCATAATTGCCACCACCAATCACTACTAGCTACTAGCATGAACCACCATTATCAACCAAAACTACCACCAACCACCGCCTTTAGTCGTCATTCACCCATTAACCATCACTACCAACAACTTTCATATTTTAAACTATATATTTTATTGATAGAATATTAGATTTTTTTCAAATAAAGATAAATTTTATGCATTCAGATGTTAAAAATCAAACAGTCTTAATTTTTGGTATTCAGATCTTAATACACATCTTAATATATCCAGATGTGTATTCTGATTCAGATGACTTAATCTTAATACACATCTTAATATTCAGATATGTATTCAGATTCAGACGTCTTAATCTTAAAAAAAACAAATGAGGCCTTAAATTTCTACCATGATCATCAGTTGCATTTTGAATTATCTATTAAGTGGCTGTGCAGTAAAAAAATCAAACACACTTAATGATTAAGATCTGAATAATTAAAATTCGGACTTTAAAAACAAACACACTTAATGTCTGAGATCTGAATGATTAAGATTCAGACCTCCATTAAGTGCAAACAAATGAGGCTTACACTCCTTCAAACCGCATATAATAAATAATTGCCATGTCACATGGTAGATTAAAAATAATTAATCATCTATTCTTTTTCTCGTTTCCTCTTATCCTTACCCTACTGTCTTCTTATTTTATGTTTCTACGATTATATGGGTTTTAGATCCGGAACGTTGGCCGGAATTTTCGTCGATAGTGACTCTTATATTGTATTTTACCTCGTCGATTGGGAGGTCGGTCACTTCACGATGGGTGGTGGAGAGGCCAACATATTGGCAAGAGTTAGGCCATCTCTAATCTTGCCCCCATTTTTGTCTAAAAAATGGGAATTTTCTTATTTTTGGGACAACTTACTCCAACCATTCCCCCATTTTTTACCCCAAACCTTTTTATATTCTTCTCTCTCTTCTATATTATATTATTAATTTTATTTTTAATTTCTATTAAACAAAGTTCATCTTTTATTTTATTAATTTATAATTTTCATAATTAAAAACATTTCATAAAATTTTAAATAATATAATTTGTAAGCAATAATTATAGATTAACTAATAATTCAAATACAAGTGAAATCATTGCGATACAAGATTAGTTGAATACATATAATTTACATAAAAATAATAAATACGTGAAAATTAATTTATCAAAATTATACACCAAAGTTAAAATATAATATTGATATTATAAAAATCTTACATAAACATCATTAAGTGTATGTAAAGAGATAAAATAAAAGATTAAATAATAAAATAATAGTGAATAGTAATGGATGAGATGAATAGTGTACCCCCCCATATTTGAGGGAACACTATTCATCCCCATTTTGGGGACAAAAATGGGGGAGGGTTGGAGGATAATTTTCCTCAAAATTACTCCCATTATGGGGGGTGGGGGTAAGGTTGGAGATGCCCTTAGGGTTTTAGAACTGGAGGCGATGGAGGAGGACTTGTGGTTTTTAGGGTTTGGAGGAAAACAGAACCGGGTTTTAGCTTGGATTTGAAAGGGAGGGCATCAGAATCGAAGTCGGAGTCTTGAGTTGCTCACTGGTGTTTCTTCTTGTCTGCCATTGATGACAGAGATTACGGTGGCGTTAGTGAATAAGTGGACTTAGGGACCAAGGAACTGTGTTCACGTAGCTGAATCAGAGGTAAATTGAAAAGTGGGGGCGTAAAATCGAAAAGAATGACCGCTGTCACACCTCTTTTTTACGCCCCCGCAAGGGTGCAAAGAGTTTTTCCAATTAAAGGACAATCGAGATGGGATTTATTTTAATTATTTCAGAGTCGCCACCTGGGAGATTGATGGTGTCCCAAGTCACCGGTTAAATCCCGAATCGAGGAAAAGAATGACTCTATTTAACAGTCCGCGAACCAGAAATCCGGATAAGGAATTCTATTAACCCGGAGAAGGTATTAGGCATTCCCGAATTCCGTGGTTCTAGCACGGTCGCTCAACTGTCGTGTTTGGCTTATCTATCTGCTTTTTACAATTATGTACTTAATGCAAGTTAATACCCCTTTACCGCTTTTATTATTGGTTGTGATTTACGAAAGAGAAAGTTGCTTAAAAATATGCTTTCGAATCACGTCACATGAAATGCACCCGGATCCTCAACATATTCTTGTTCAACATTTCGGGGTTTGGATTTGGGTCACATGAAATGCACACCCGTATTTAAAAAAGTAAAACTAAAATATGCGCCCGGATCGACTACTTATTTACACTGTCGAGAAGGGCGTGATATTCGTTAAGAAACGACGCGTCTCGAAACCTAAGTATTTATATGTACATTTATGACGGCTATGTGATTAGTGTAACTATTGGGCGAGGCGTACCTTTGATTCAAATCTAAAGCGAACCACATCTCACCGTATCTTACTTAAGAGTTGATTCCAAATTACTTAAACTTGCTACGAACCCCATCACATGAAATGCGCTTGTGGTTCTTAACATGCTTTGTTTATTCTTGCCCGAAATTGGGGTCGGGTCACATGAAATGCACCCCCGACTCTTTTTAATCTAATTATGTCATTCCGTTGAGTAACAACTCTCTAGCTAATCTTGCTTGTAACATAAGGTCTATCATTTAACAGGTTTGGAGATTACACACATGAGTAGGGAAGATTGAATAGAGATACGAAGACTAATTCGGGTTTACATGCTTATCTAACGACAATGTATCTTTGGCCTAGCTACGCTTTTCCATAACCAAGACTAACAATACAAGCTTAATTGGAGAATAACAGAATGTAATTGAACATAAGACGACTACATGTTTCAATAGACTTTATGCATAGGCTTCAAACTTCATTCTTGTCGAACCAAGGAACTTACAATAAAAGAGGTGTGTACCTGGAATGCGAAAGAACAAGGAAGAGTGAACAATGGCAATGCAGCAACAGCAACAAGAAACAGTAACAGGAGCAGCAACAATCAAAGACCAATAACAACCAACAGTAAACCAATAGCAACAACAACCAGTGAACCATCTACAACCCAACAACCAAGAGTAATCGAACTTTATCAATCACTGAATCAGTGACTAAGACTTGAACCAAGCAGCAATAAACAACCAGGCAGCACTCAACTAAATACACCAGTAACAAACTACAAACCAGCCTCAAACATACTGAACCAGCAACAACAATGACCAAGCAGTAACAACCAATGGACCAGCAGTCACTTAGACCAACAACCAGTAACAAACTAATGAAACAAACAACAACAACCAAACCAGGCAGCAGCCTATAGACCAGCCAGCAACCAACAGACCAAGAGCAGCAACAATAGACCAACAACAACTCCAGAGCCACCCAAGTCAGATGTAACAACAACGACCAAGACAGGCAGCAACAACTACACACCAGTGGCAGCAACAATATACCAAAGCAAATCAAGAGCTACCCAACTGATATGTAACAGCAACAACCAATACACAACAACAACAACAAATGCCTAACAGCTCAACTATTGAATCCAAAACGACGAGACAGTAGCCAAGAAACTCGATGAAACAGTGACTCCAAACCAATGAAACAGTAGCCTTTTCTCTGTATCTTTCTATAGGTGTATCAAGAGGTATTCTTGCTGCTTATATTCTCTTCAGTTATTACTCTCCAGTGTGACTGTTTTCTTTGCTCTCCAGATACTCTCAAGTTTATCACTGTCTATGCCTCTTTAGTTACTCTCAGTGTGTTCCAATCACTCTCAGGTATTTCCGTCCCTCCTGTATGTCTATGTCAATCTCTATTTATAGCCAATTCCTTCTACTTTGGCTGGCCAGCAAGTTAAACTAAGGCCCTGCCCATCCCCCTTCTGTCCAACCCACTAGACCATGTCTAAGTATGGGGTTTTCACAATTAAAAACTGATAAGTGCAGGGCACTGGTGGGCTGCTCTGTTGTGACAGTGGACTCCACTGACTTGCCTCATGTGCAGGACACTAAATACTCTAAATGTTAACCCATGATTTCCTAGTCAACTAATTTGAACCATGATTTCAGTTTCAAACCAATCAAACAGTCCCATTCAATCCAGGAATGCTAATTACTGTGTGGTAATTCAAATAACTCAACCTAGGTAATTAGAAGATGGCATCTAATCCACTACAACACATAACAGATTAATTGGCTAACAATGATTCTGAAATTTCAGCAATAATGACAAACAACTATTCGACGACGCTACTTGACGCGAACACGTATTTGACAACATTCGATTAACCGATTACGATATGTGTAATCGACAACCAAAATCCGATAAAACAGTGACCAACAGATTCTCGGACAGCATTTCATAAATCGAATAACTTGACGATATTAACAACGAATTGAATTCGACTAACAACTACATGTTATCGACAAAGAACAACAACTAAACAGATCGACCAAATAAAAGGTCCCAAAGAGATGAGGAGAGAAATGAGAATGGCATCCGAATCTCAACGATATTGACACAATTGAGAACTACTATAGGGCCGAGCATAATTAACAAAGCAGAGAAGAAAACAAATACCTTGGAAGATAAGAGTGTTCGGCCGACTTGGGTTCGAAAAGAGTTGCGGTTGCATTTGAAGTCAAATAGACTTTAATTGGAATGTTTTCAAACGAAAACATTCCAATTAAAGTTTATTAACTTCAATTTCGTTCAATCTGCATGAAATCCCTAGTTTCTCAATTCTAGGGTTCTTGGGCTCGGATTTGGGGTTCGAACGTTTCTAGCCGGATTCGAACCAAACCAAGTGTGGTTCGGTTACGAGGAAAGTCCGGAGAGCAATTGGTATGAGTTTGGGATCAATCGGAGTTGGTTCGAGTTTAACTCGAATCTTCAAATGAAGATTCGAGAATTTCCTGATTGATTCGAGATTAGTGATTGCCGGATTCTTGTAGAGGGGGTTAAGGTTGTCGTGTGGTGTTATTTTGGTGGCCGGCGGCGTTGTTGCCGCCGGGTTTCCGTCGATGGGGTAGGGTGGCGGCTAGGGTTTTTTCTAGGGAGTAGAGGAGTGAAGGAGATGAGGGGTTTGGGGAGAGTGACCGGGTAGGCTGGGGTTTGGGGGGCCTTTGGTTGTGTCAAAATGCCCGGATTAATTTAGGCCATTGGATGATTGAAATCCAATGGCCATGATCAATTCATTAATGGATGGGTCGGTGCGGGTCGGACTTGGGTGGTGGGTGGATTGGGATGGATTTCAAGAGTTGGGCTTAGGGATTTAATTAAAATTGGCCCAATCCGAATTTCTCCTTTCTTTATTTATTTCTAATCTATTTATATATTTTTTCTTTAATTTTCTCTAAAAATAAAAATTCAATCCTAAATTAATACTTGACCAAATTATCCTAAAGTACTAATTAACTCTAAATAACTATCACACATAATTAAATAACAATACAATCGCACAATTAGGACATCAAATGCTAAAAATGCAAAAATACATATTTTTGTGATTTTCCATTTTTGTCAAATAAACTGGATTAGTTTTAATTGTAAATTAAATTCTAAGGATGCAAACGCAATATATTTTGTATTTTTCGTAATTTAAACAAACAAACATGCTTAGACATATACAAACAATTATCCAAAATGCCACGAAAAAATCTAAAAATTGCACACAACGAAAAGATTATCTTAAATTGAATTTTTGGGAGTATTTCTCATGTAGGGCAAAAATCACGTGCTCACAACTGCCCCTCTTTGCGCGGAAACATGAAGAGTTTTCGTGCAAAGATAAGTGAGCGGATACGAGCGATTTTTGTCCGTTTGAGCATTCCGTATGAAGCATTTTTTGGAAAAGTTTGACCGAACCTTTGCTTCAAAAGATCTCCTACATATCCCTGGCTAAAAGGGAATCAGGTCAATGTAGTTCGGGAAGTTCTGGTAGCTGGGACTACCATGCCTGTTGCGATCTCGCTGTTACTGCTGTTGCCGCTGTTACTGCTGTTACCACTGCTTAGCTGATTTCCTTGTTACACCGCGCTAAGCAACAAAAACAAGAAGCTAGACTAAGTTACAATACTACAAGTTCTTATCTATCCTTTTTAACTTGATCTTGTCGCGCTCCTTGCCATCTTGTCTGACTTGGCGTTCCTTCTGATGCTTCGTCTCTTCTTACGAACTTGGATTCATGCCGAAGATTTCTGTTACATTCTACCGCTTTCCTCTACCAAATTAAAACAGATCGTCACTCCATTCTCCAGGCGGGCTCCCTGACTTCAACTACTACTTCAAAATTAAATCGCCACTCCATTCTCCAGGCGGGCTCCCTGACTTCAACTACTACTTCAAAATTAAATCGCCATTCCTCTCTTCGGGCGGGCTCCTGACTTCAACAACATCTTTTGAAAATAAATCGCCATTCCTCTCTTCGGGCGGGCTCCTGACTTCAACAACATCTTTTGAAAATAAATCGCCATTCCTCTCTTCGGGCGGGCTCCTGACTTCAACAACATCTTTTGAAAATAAATCGCCATTCCTCTCTTCGGGCGGGCTCCTGACTTCAACAACATCTTTTGAAAATAAATCGCCATTCCTCTCTTCAGGCGGGCTCCTGACTTCAACAACATCTTTTGAAAATAAATCGCCATTCCTCTCTTCAGGCGGGCTCCCGACTTCAACAACATCTTTTGAAAATAAATCGCCATTCCTCTCTTCAGGCGGGCTCCTGACTTCAACAACATCTTTTGAAAATAAATTGCCATTCCTCTCTTCAGGCGGGGCTCCTGACTTCAACAACATCTTTTGAAAATAAACCGCCATTCCTCTCTTCAGGCGGGCTCCTGACTTCAACAACATCTTTTAAAAATAAATCGCCATTCCTCTCTTCAGGCGGGCTCCTGACTTCAACAACATCTTTTGAAAATAAACGCCATTCCTCTCTTCAAGGCGGGCTCCTGACTTCAATCATCAACTTTTGAAAATAAATCGCCATTCCTCTCTTCGGGCGGGCTCCCGACTTCAACAACATCTTTTGAAAATAAACGCCATTCCTCTCTTCAGGCGGGCTCCTGACTTCAACAACATCTTTTGAAAATAAACCGCCATTCCTCTCTTCAGGCGGGCTCTTGACTTCAACAACATCTTTTGAAAATAAATCGCCATTCCTCTCTTCAACAATATCTTTTGAAAATAAATCGCCATTCCTCTCTTCAGGCGGGCTCCCGACTTCGACATCAACTTAGAAAATAAAATGCCATTCCTCTCTTCAGACAGGCTCCTGACTTCAACATCTTTTGAAAATAAATCGCCATTCCTCTCTTCAGGCGGGCTCCTGACTTCAACAACATCTTTTGAAAATAAATCGACATTCCTCTCTTCAGGCGGGCTCCTGACTTCAACAACATCTTTTGAAAATAAATCGCCATTCCTCTCTTCAGGCGGGCTCCTGACTTCAACAACAACTCTGAAAATTAAACGCCATTCCTCTCTTCAGGCGGGCTCCTGACTTCAACAACATCTTTTGAAAAAATAAATCGCCATTCCTCTCTTCAGGCGGGCTCCTGACTTCAACAACATCTTACTAACTCCATCCCATCCATGTCGCCTTCCTTTGCTTCCTGCACCACTTTCTTCTTCCTGCATCGCTTCTTGGGCTATCCTTTCTTCCGAATTACCTTGTTTTGGAATTACTTTCCTCCCGGGTTGTGTTATTTTTCTCTTGACTGCTGGGGATGTCTTTGGAACTAATCACTTGCCTGCTGGGGTAATGCTGCTGGGGAAAATCTTCTTTATTTCCTCCTTTTCTACTTCCTTCAGAACCTTTATTCTCTCCCGAGATCGCTGGGGATTGAAATGTCATCAGCTGGGGATTACCCTGTCGGGGGATCCCCTTTCCTTCTTCCTCTTTCCAAACCTCCTTCGGGGCTCGCGCTTCGCTCCCTTGAAAAACTTGTAGGATATAATGCTTCCGGTGAAATCTCGAAATCAATGTTTCATTTTCCAAGGACTGCTGAGGGTGATACCGGCTTCTTGCCTTTCTGAACGCAAGCTTCCTCATCTTGTTCTGTCTGTTGGGGGTATAATTTCATCTATCACAACTTGTTGTTTTCTTTCTTTCAAATCTGCTGGGATAACCGGGTTCAAAGATCATTTCCTCGCGTTATCTAGCTTCTTTCCCTAACCAAGTATTTGGTTTCGAGAAAATTTTCGCAACAGGAGAAAATTTTCTGCCCCAGTTTGAGAATCTTCTTCGTGGCATGCTTTGCTGCCGACAACCCCTTTTTCCCTGTTTCAAATCAAAGAAAAATTGGTTAGTTTTAAAATGTGGTGGCTGGTTGTGGTGCTCCTGCTGGGGATTGTTCTCCTCCTCTTTCCCTGCTCTGTGTTTCATTATCAGAACTTGTTGGGGATGTTATTATTTGATGATACTCATGCTGGGGATGGGTTTTTCCATTTATCCCTTCCCCGTTCTGTGTTTCTCAACTTGCTGGGGGTTATTTTGTTGAAGATGAGATTTCCTTTCTTCCTTTACCACTCTGTGTTGTCCGACCACCTCGGAACTTGCTGAAGATAACACTGCCGGTAGATTTTCATTTCCTCAAAATTGGTGTTTCACTCTTCTTGAAGGTTGTTGAGGATGACACTAGTTCGAAGACCATTTCCCTTAAGACTTTCCTTCTTCCCCAAGTGGGTATTGACTTCCAGAAAATTTTCAAACTTGAAAAGAAAATTTTCTGCCCCAGTTTAATAATCTTCTTCGCACCCTACTTCTCCGCCGTCAATGGCATTTCCTTGCTTTGCATAATAATTGGAAAGTTGGTGGCAAGTTTTGAAGTCATTTCTCACTTGTTCTGACTAGACAGACCTTGATGGGGAATTTTTGATAAAAATGAGAAAGATAAAAAGAAACAAAATAGAAGACAAAGGAAAAAGAAAATGACTCTCTAGCAAGAAATATCTACAAAACTTATCAAACGCGAATACCAACTCCACTGGTCATGACATGCGCATATGGTCTATCCTTCGTCTTTCACGATTTCGGTCTCGTGATTTCCATCCGATTATCACCTTTATTCGACCTGTAGTGCCCGAAGGGTTTTCACTTTCAAGCCTCTCTCATTTTGATTTTCTCTCAGCTTTCGTCGTCTTATGGTGCCCGTGAAGGTTTTCACCGGTAAGATTCTCTCATTTGTATCACTTTTAGCTGGGGATTGGGGTGTCACTGCCAAGACTCTCTCGTATTTCTTTTCTGCCGAGAATCAACGTCTTTTCTGCTGAGAATCAACGTGTTATATTATGATAGGACTCTATCCCTCGCCTGACGCGGCATCTTTTGAAAACTGATCGGAAGGTCTTTCTTTGGACCGTAATGTGGGATTTGGATAGGGCTAGAAAGAAAGGGTATTGAAGGCTCAAAACAAAATTAATTTTGGGTTCAAAATTTACAACCTTCGGACCTAAATTTATTTACAATAAACACAATTTTTCTTTGCCCCAGTTTTTTTTTTTTTTTTTTTTTTTTTTTTTTTGGGATTTTTATTACTTTATTTACATTATGACCGAGCTGTGAAGCGCCTACGTATCCTCTTTAAGGAATCAGGTCAAACGTAGTTCCCAATTCCTCTTTTTCAAGTTTTTTTTTCATCATTTTTTCATTCATTTTTTTTTTCTTTTCTTTTTCGTTCCTTTTTGGTTGTTTTTTTTTCTTTTTCTTTATCCCTTTTTCTCTTGTCTTTCAAACCTGTGTTTCTAGTCTTTGCAACTAATTCCGAAGGAGGGGATGAAAGAATTTAAAATAAGGCTCAAAGGGTTGACGATGGATAAAGTGTTTAGATAGCGGAACAATATGCCTTCGTCATTCCAATCTTCAAAACATGCCAAGTGTAAACAACACAATTAACATTCGTCATATCTTTAAAGCACAGTTGGACAACACTCTCATTTTCATTATTGTGAATGACCCCACGTCGATTTGGCCAGCTTGCCTTTAATTGTTTCCTTTTTAGTTGCCCCGGTTTCACATGACTCGGGATCCAAATAATCTCAAATTGTTTTTATTTCCTTTAAATGACCCGATCATCTTCCAATTGCTTCATGATTAACTTTTAGAATTAAGCCACAATTATGTGTGCGCATGTCATGTCACTAGACTCGGCGTTTGAACACAAGACAAATCTAAAGGGTAAACAGAACTAAACAGATAAAATGACCGGAAGTAACAAAAGACCGAAAGCTTCATTAAACTAATGACGAAATGGTTCAATGATAAAACAAGCAAAACAAACTAGAGTACAGCCCTGAAACAAAACTGGGCAGGACCAAAGCAAACTGCTAGGACAAAAGGGTTTGACCACAAGAAAACCCTGAAAATAACTCGGACAACAAAAATGACCACAAAAACGAACCACCAAAGCTCCATCTAGCTGACCGAAAGATGGAGTATCTTCCCAATTTCCAAGCACAACATTTTAGCCACTAAGTTCTGCATCAATATTGCCAAGGCTGCCAACTGCTTCAACATTTTTAGCTCCAGTCGGTACACCCCCCCAGGGGATTTGTGTGCCCCATGTCATCATCATCGACCACAATCAACCACCCTTTTTGAATCATTCTTTCTATTTCCTTTTTCAAGGTACGACAACTCTCAATATTGTGCCCTCTGACATTGGAATGGTATGCACATCGTGCAGTAGGATCGAAGCTTCTTGCACGTGGATCGGGAGTGTATTCGGGGAGCGGCGTAATCAGGCCGACATGTTTTAACTTTTCAAACAGACTTGCATAGGACTCTCCGATAGGGGTGAGCGCCTTTTCTCGCTTCAGCAACCTTTCCTCCCTAAACGCCTTATTTGGCTTGAAACCTGACCCGGGGGGTTTCCGGTATGTTCGTGGGGGTTGGTAAGCCTTTTGTGGAGCTGGGTACCTGGAAGGTGAAGTACGATTTTGGTTGTCCCGGGGAGAGTAGTGATGTTGGGGACGGGAGTAGCGTTGTGAAAACATAGTTGGGGGACGAGTAATTGAGTTACTCGAATGGCTGGAGAAGTTGTGATAGGCGGGTATATATGGAGAGTGCGGGAGATCATCCGGCATCGGGTTCATGGTACGGGTAAGGACAGAGTCCAGGAAGCTAGGTGGTGGCGGAGGTGGTGCTTTTCCATCCATCCACGCCCGATACATATCAGCCACGTGTTGTCTCAATATCTTGACCTCCTCTACTAACCCGTGGTTCCGTTCAACCAGTTGTTGTCGGGTACCTGTACCAACCCACTCAGTCTTGAGATTATCTGCCATTGTCCTCTGACTTCGTCTTACGGGGAAGAGTTATTTCCGAACCACAACCAACCACCTTTCTGGAAATGGACACAACAAAACAAAGCCAGCATGTCAGCATTAAGGTATCCCGCTTATTGATCATTCTTCTCTTTTTTTTTTTGTAGTTTTTTCATTTTTTTTTTGGTTATGGATATGGTCGAATCCTATGTGGATTGCCTACGTATCATGACCCCGCATGAATCGGACCGAGCGTAGTTCTTGCAAATTAATGCAAGAAATAAAGAGATGTTTATTTGATTTTTTTTTGATTTTTTTTTCTTTTCTTTGAAAGAAAATTATAGAAGCCGATTCCAACTACAAACTTGTGTAGGAGATTTCTACAAGAAAAAGAATATATTTTTTTTTTGGTGTCAATTATGACTATTTCTACAAAATTGGCCACATAATGGCTTATTTGACAAAATGACTATTTTTGCAAAATTTATTTAAGAAAGATAAACTTGAATTTTTTTTTATCTTGTGGCTCATGGGGCATCGTTCGGCATCACCATAAACCAACACAAGACTATTTTTCATAAATTGGCCATGTAATGGCTTATTTAGACAAAGTGGCTCTTTTTGCAAAATTTTATTTAAGAAGATGCCAAAAAAAAAAAAATTTTATCCTGGGGCCTATGGGGCATCGTTCAGCACGACACAGGCCAACACAAGACTGAGGAAGTTAAAATGCAAAAATGTGGCTATTTCAGCAAAACTCCGGCCATGTAATGGCTTATTTGATAAAGTGGTTATTTTTGTAAAGTTGAGTGATGACTCAAAACTTGATTTTTTTTTTTTTTTTTTTTTTTTGCGGATACATCCTTTCGCATTTCCGCGAGGGAATATTTCCAGGCTGTGTCCAAAATTATTTACAAATGACTCAAAGTGGCTATTTTTGCAAAACGGCCTTCCGACGTCCTTTTAAGGGACATTCGGCTTATTTTAAGCAAGAATAGCATTACCCGACTTATTTACAACAAAATAAAAATTTTGACATTTTTTGGTTATTTTTGCAAAAAGGGTGTGAACCCGGACTTGATTTTGCGGCTATGGCCTTGCAATATTTCCACAAGGAATATTTCAAGGTTGTGCCCGTAAATTATTAAAAAGGTTTCAAAGTGGCTATTTTTGCAAAAACAGCCTTCCCGCATCCTTTCCGAACATTCGGCTATTTGCAAAAACGGCATCACTTTGATTTTATTGACAAAATTAAACACACATTTTTTTTTTGATTTTTTAAAGGGGTGGTTGAACCCAATGAGGGTTGCCTACGTATCTCACTTAGTAGCGAGAATCAAACCTGCGTAGTTCGGTCAAACAAACTACATCTTTAAAGGAAACAAACTATTTATTATTTTTCGCACATTTTTTTTTAGCTTAAAACAAAATTTTTTCTTTTTTTTTTTTAGTAAAAAAAACAAACTATTTTGAAATCACATATTTTTTATTTTACAACAAACGTTTTTTTTTCTTTTCTTTTTAAGTAAGTAAAAAAAAACAAACTATTTTGAGACTATTTTTTTTTTCATTTTTCTCAATGTAAAAAAAAACGGTTAGCCTGCAAGTCTGAAGCAAATAAATGCGCAAGACAAACAGGATGCAGCAGGATAGTCTGTTCATTTCAGGTCATCTGTCCTAGACGGACCCAACCCCTGTGTTGAGTCCCCTAAGCCAAATGCGACATGATGCAAATAAACGTTTCCTACTAGGGATCCGGCATGAAGCTTTGTTATTCTAGGTTTAAAAACCCGGGTTTATCTGTTCTAGACTTGGCTTACCCGAGCGGACAGCTCGAGCCGAGGAGGAGGCAGCAACCCGGGAATACAGAAGCTTCACCGGTTTTGCAACTTATCCAAACCTCGTTCTAAAATGGGAATCAGACACTATACAGAAAAGAAGTCACACGAAGTGCACCCTTCTTCATGATTTAGAAGACTCAGAGAGGAGATTGGTTCCGGCACAATTTATATGTACAGTTTACAAAATATCAAAGCAGTAAAAACAACATTTTGCACATTGATGCCAACATGTAAAAGAATCAGATAATAAAATATGCCGAATACAACAGTTATTCCGAGCTCGAATTCTAATGAAATCCCCAGCAGAGTCGCCAGAGCTGTCACACCTCTTTTTTACGCCCCCGCAAGGGTGCAAAGAGTTTTTCCAATTAAAGGACAATCGAGATGGGATTTATTTTAATTATTTCAGAGTCGCCACTTGGGAGATTGATGGTGTCCCAAGTCACCGGTTAAATCCCGAATCGAGGAAAAGAATGACTCGATTTAACAGTCCGCGAACCAGAAATCCGGATAAGGAATTCTATTAACCCGGGAGAAGGTATTAGGCATTCCCGAATTCCGTGGTTCTAGCACGGTCGCTCAACTGTCGTGTTTGGCTTATCTATCTGCTTTTTACAATTATGTACTTAGTGCAAGTTAATACCCCTTTACCGCTTTTATTATTGGTTGTGATTTACGAAAGAGAAAGTTGCTTAAAAATATGCTTTCGAATCACGTCACATGAAATGCACCCGGATCCTCAACATATTCTTGTTCAACATTTCGGGGTTTGGATTTTGGTCACATGAAATGCACACCCGTATTTAAAAAAGTAAAACTAAAATATGCGCCCGGATCGACTACTTATTTACACTGTCGAGAAGGGCGTGATATTCGTTAAGAAACGACGCGTCTCGAAACCTAAGTATTTATATGTACATTTATGACGGCTATGTGATTAGTGTAACTATTGGGCGAGGCGTACCTTTGATTCAAATCTAAAGCGAACCACATCTCACCGTATCTTACTTAAGAGTTGATTCCAAATTACTTAAACTTGCTACGAACCCCATCACATGAAATGCGCTTGTGGTTCTTAACATGCTTTGTTTATTCTTGCCCGAAATTGGGGTCGGGTCACATGAAATGCACCCCCGACTCTTTTTAATCTAATTATGTCATTCCGTTGAGTAACAACTCTCTAGCTAATCTTGCTTGTAACATAAGGTCTATCATTTAACAAGTTTGGAGATTACACACATGAGTAGGGAAGATTGAACAGAGATACAAAGACTAATTCAGGTTTACATGCTTATCTAACGACAATGTATCTTTGGCCTAGCTACGCTTTTCCATAACCAAGACTAACAATACAAGCTTAATTGGAGAATAACAGAATGTAATTGAACATAAGACGACTACATGTTTCAATAGACTTTATGCATAAGCTTCAAACTTCATTCTTGTCGAACCAAGGAACTTACAATAAAAGAGGTGTGTACCTGGAATGCGAAAGAACAAGGAAGAGTGAACAATGGCAATGCAGCAACAGCAACAAGAAACAGTAACAGGAGCAGCAACAATCAAAGACCAATAACAACCAACAGTAAACCAATAGCAACAACAACCAGTGAACCATCTACAACCCAACAACCAAGAGTAATCGAACTTTATCAATCACTGAATCAGTGACTAAGACTTGAACCAAGCAGCAATAAACAACCAGGCAGCACTCAACTAAATACACCAGTAACAAACTACAAACCAGCCTCAAACATACTGAACCAGCAACAACAATGACCAAGCAGTAACAACCAATGGACCAGCAGTCACTTAGACCAACAACCAGTGACAAACTAATGAAACAAACAACAACAACCAAACCAGGCAGCAGCCTATAGACCAGCCAGCAACCAACAGACCAAGAGCAGCAACAATAGACCAACAACAACTCCAGAGCCACCCAAGTCAGATGTAACAACAACGACCAAGACAGGCAGCAACAACTACACACCAGTGGCAGCAACAATATACCAAAGCAAATCAAGAGCTACCCAACTGATATGTAACAGCAACAACCAATACACAACAACAACAACAAATGCCTAACAGCTCAACTATTGAATCCAAAACGACGAGACAGTAGCCAAGAAACTCGATGAAACGGTGACTCCAAACCAATGAAACAGTACCCTTTTCTCTGTATCTTTCTATAGGTGTATCAAGAGGTATTCTTGCTGCTTATATTCTCTTCAGTTATTACTCTCCAGTGTGACTGTTTTCTTTGCTCTCCAGATACTCTCAAGTTTATCACTGTCTATGCCTCTTTAGTTACTCTCAGTGTGTTCCAATCACTCTCAGGTATTTCCGTCCCTCCTGTATGTCTATGTCAATCTCTATTTATAGCCAATTCCTTCTACTTTGGCTGGCCAGCAAGTTAAACTAAGGCCCTGCCCATCCCCCTTCTGTCCAACCCACTAGACCATGTCTAAGTATGGGGTTTTCACAATTAAAAACTGATAAGTGCAGGGCACTGGTGGGCTGCTCTGTTGTGACAGTGGACTCCACTGACTTGCCTCATGTGCAGGACACTAAATACTCTAAATGTTAACCCATGATTTCCTAGTCAACTAATTTGAACCATGATTTCAGTTTCAAACCAATCAAACAGTCCCATTCAATCCAGGAATGCTAATTACTGTGTGGTAATTCAAATAACTCAACCTAGGTAATTAGAAGATGGCATCTAATCCACTACAACACATAACAGATTAATTGGCTAACAATGATTCTGAAATTTCAGCAATAATGACAAACAACTATTCGACGACGCTACTTGACGCGAACACGTATTTGACAACATTCGATTAACCGATTACGATATGTGTAATCGACAACCAAAATCCGATAAAACAGTGACCAACAGATTCTCGGACAGCATTTCATAAATCGAATAACTTGACGATATTAACAACGAATTGAATTCGACTAACAACTACATGTTATCGACAAAGAACAACAACTAAACAGATCGACCAAATAAAAGGTCCCAAAGAGATGAGGAGAGAAATGAGAATGGCATCCGAATCTCAACGATATTGACACAATTGAGAACTACTATAGGGCCGAGCATAATTAACAAAGCAGAGAAGAAAACAAATACCTTGGAAGATAAGAGTGTTCGGCCGACTTGGGTTCGAAAAGAGTTGCGGTTGCATTTGAAGTCAAATAGACTTTAATTGGAATGTTTTCAAACGAAAACATTCCAATTAAAGTTTATTAACTTCAATTTCGTTCAATCTGCATGAAATCCCTAGTTTCTCAATTCTAGGGTTCTTGGGCTCGGATTTGGGGTTCGAACGTTTCTAGCCGGATTCGAACCAAACCAAGTGTGGTTCGGTTACGAGGAAAGTCCGGAGAGCAATTGGTATGAGTTTGGGATCAATCGGAGTTGGTTCGAGTTTAACTCGAATCTTCAAATGAAGATTCGAGAATTTCCTGATTGATTCGAGATTAGTGATTGCCGGATTCTTGTAGAAGGGGTTAAGGTTGTCGTGTGGTGTTATTTTGGTGGCCGGCGGCGTTGTTGCCGCCGGGTTTCCGTCGATGGGGTAGGGTGGCGGCTAGGGTTTTTTCTAGGGAGTAGAGGAGTGAAGGAGATGAGGGGTTTGGGGAGAGTGACCGGGTAGGCTGGGGTTTGGGGGGCCTTTGGTTGTGTCAAAATGCCCGGATTAATTTAGGCCATTGGATGATTGAAATCCAATGGCCATGATCAATTCATTAATGGATGGGTCGGTGCGGGTCGGACTTGGGTGGTGGGTGGATTGGGATGGATTTCAAGAGTTGGGCTTAGGGATTTAATTAAAATTGGCCCAATCCGAATTTCTCCTTTCTTTATTTATTTCTAATCTATTTATATATTTTTTCTTTAATTTTCTCTAAAAATAAAAATTCAATCCTAAATTAATACTTGACCAAATTATCCTAAAGTACTAATTAACTCTAAATAACTATCACACATAATTAAATAACAATACAATCGCACAATTAGGACATCAAATGCTAAAAATGCAAAAATACATATTTTTGTGATTTTCCATTTTTGTCAAATAAACTGGATTAGTTTTAATTGTAAATTAAATTCTAAGGATGCAAACGCAATATATTTTGTATTTTTCGTAATTTAAACAAACAAACATGCTTAGACATATACAAACAATTATCCAAAATGCCACGAAAAAATCTAAAAATTGCACACAACGAAAAGATTATCTTAAATTGAATTTTTGGGAGTATTTCTCATGTAGGGCAAAAATCACGTGCTCACAACCGGTGAAAAAGATTGGCCGTACAAACACCATGTGAATCAAGATATTCACTGGGTTATTATGATATGCGCCATAAAATGCAAACTGCTTCTCTAAGGCATTCTCCAACGTTAGCACTATTTTTTGCATCAAATTTCACACTAAAATGATGTAACACCAAATTTACTCCAATCATTACACCATTTTTTATACCAAATCTTCTCTCTTCTATATTGTATTATTATCTTCTATTTACTTTTTGTTTTCTATTTCATTCAAACAAATACTATCTTTTTTCTTTTTTCCATATTCATTATATATAATTCACATTCACCACTTATATAATCATTTATTACAAAATTATTTTATAGGATAAATTAACAAAAAGTGAAATCATTGACTATAATAATAATAATAATAATAAAACAATTAACTTATAATTTTATATAAATATAATATATACAAAAATTAATATATCAAAAAATAGGATATAAAATTAAAATTATAAAGATCTTAATATATAAGTTAATTATATACACAATATATGATAAAATTAAAAGTCCAAAAATAAAAGTCTTTAATAAAATAATATTAAACCAAATATAGAGTGATGAATAGTGTTGCACCAACTATTCACGCTCTATAATAGAGCAAAAAATGATATTGTATTGGAGCAAAAATATACCATTTCTTGCACCAAATTTGAATTTGGTGCAAGATATAGAATGACATTGGAAATGCCCTAAGTAAAATACTCCCACACTTTCTTTCACCCTACCCTTCTTAGCTTGAATGATTTGACCCTCTTTTGCGATTATAAAGAGAAAAGTTGATGGGAATATGGATGAGGAAATTACTGTGGATGCTTTTAGAAGAATTAGTAATTGTTCTTACGCGGTGCAAACAACGATTTGTATTTGTATTTATAGACGATAAATCAAGAATAACAAAAAAAAATTGTTTTTCTTGGGGAAGAAGAAGAATCCTATAGAAAAAACAAGAAAACAAAAAGGTGATGGATAGAGGCAGACCCTAATAGGAAAAATAAAAATGGAGTGGGGGAAAAAGCTAACAGGAATTTTGTTTTTTGTTTTTTTATTTTTTTACATATTTTATTTTTTTCATTCTTATTTTAATTATTTCTTATTCAAAATTGTTATGAATAATTTGTACACTGGATGGTACATTGGATACTACATTGGATGCCCATGTTGTGAATAATTGAAAGATTAAATCTCCTATTTTATGTCAATCTTCTTTGCTTTTTATGCCTATAAAAGGCCATGTAATTGCAATGGAAAAATACACCAAAGTGAAAGAACAAAACTCTTCTCCCTTCTTTCTATCTCTTCTTATTTATATTTTACTGCATTGCTTTTATTTTACAACACGTTATCAGCACGAAGCTCTAATTTTATTCTTAACTCCCGCTAAGTTGAGCCATATTTGATTAAGGTATGTATCATTATAATAATTTTTTTTATCGCAGTACATATCATATGTTTAACTATTACAACCCAAATTTTTCTTTGCAATATTTGATAATTTACATAATTCATGTTGTTGTTTCCTTTTTTTTTTCGTCTGTTTCACATTTTTGTTTATCATGTATGCATATGTATGTTGTGTATACATTATATATTCACTACAACTAATAACATGTTCAAAGTTGAGTATTTATTTTAGTACTTCACTTATTTGTTGTCAACATTACTTTGATATTTAAATTTCTAATTAAATTCATGCACATTACTAATAATTGCATTTCTATTTGTTTAAATATTCTAACAGTGAGAAATGAACTGATAAGTAATAATTTTATAGTTTAATTGCTTTATATTTATTGGGACATAAATAATGTTACTCACGTTCAATTCTATTAACACATATATATCAATAATATAAAGTGAAAAGCTTCTACTTTATGAAAAAAATAGTAGTAGATTGTTAACATGATATAGTTCTATTTTTATTTCTTTTATCTAAATCGTTTTGTTATCATTAATTATTTAATTATTTCTCTAACTTATTCATCTTTTATGATAGTTTTCACTATGTCAAACTTATCAAAACTTGAATTTGTTGCACTTGACATCATCGGGAGGAACTATTTATCATGGGTTCTTGATGCTGAAATTCACCTTGACGCTAAAGGTCTTGGAAATACTATTATACAAGGAAATGAAGCATCAAATCAGGATAAAGCGAAGGCCATGATTTTTCTTCGTCATCATCTACATGAAGGGTTAAAAACTGAATATTTAACTGTAAAAGATCCACTTGAATTATGGATTAGTTTAAAGGATCGATATGACCACCTAAAACTTACGGTATTACCAAAAGCTCGGTATGAGTGGATACATTTAAGGTTGCAAGACTTTAAAACCGTAAGTGAGTATAATTCTGCTATCTTTAAAGTAAGTTCTCTATTAAAATTATGTGGAGACACTATCACAGATGAGGACTTATTGGAAAAAACATTTTCTACTTTTCACGCTTCAAATGTGGTGCTACAACAGCAATACCGTGAAAAAGGTTTTAAGAAATATTCTGAGTTAATCACATGCCTACTCGTGGCTGAGCAGAATAATACTCTGTTAATGAAAAATCATGAAGCTCGTCCCACTGGGTCAGCTCCATTTCCGGAAGTGAATGTTGTAGCAACATATGATAAGTTTGAAAGAAAACAAAATAATTACCGTGGTCGTGGACATGGTCGTAAACGTGGATGTGGCAGGGGGCGAAATAATTATCGTCATTATGGTGGTTATAAATTGGAGAACAATAAGGGTTCTCAAATTAATCATTCAAAAGGTAAAGCTAGTATGTGTCACCGATGTGGTATGAGAGGTCATTGGGCACGCATTTGTCGTACGCCAGAGCATTTTGTTAAATTTTATCAAGCCTCTCTCAAGAAAAGGGAAAATAATATGGAGGCACACTTGACCTTTCAAAATAATGATGATGAAGCATGTCCCTCAAATAAATATGATTCTAAGGCACATCTGCATATAAAGATGATGATTTTGAAGGCCTAACAAATATTACTCATTTAGAAGTTGGAGACTTCTTTGAGGATATTGACTGAAGAACTAATCATCTTACTGGGGAATGAAGCTATAAAAGTTGTTATTTTTATGTTTGCAACTAGTTTATTTTTCTTGAATATATTTTCCTAATGCATCATGTGTTGCTAGTTTTCTACATTCCTAATGTATTTCTTAATGTTTTTTTTGCTTGACTTTCATATTTCTTATAATGTATTATTTGTCCTTTTTTTTATGAAGAATATGAACATTCCCCAGTCTTCAGTTGGACTCAAGATTAATAAAGATGATATATGTCTTCTGGATAGTGCTACAACACACACTATTATAAAAGATAAGAGATATTTCTCTTATTTGGTAATGAAAGAAGCGGATGTTAATACAATATCCGGTAGTACAAGATTAATTGAAGGTTCTGGAAGAGCCAATTTATTACTACCGGGAGGAACAAATTTGGCTATTGATGAAGCACTATATTGTAGTAAATCTCAAAGAAACTTATTAAGTTTCAAAGATATTCGCCAAAATGGCTATCATATTGAGACTACCAATAATGAAAAGATTGAATATCTTTATATTACTACAATAATGTCCAGTAAGAAATATATGCTTGAAATGTTACCTGCTCTTTCCTCCGGCTTGTACTATACAAGTATTAGCAAGATTGAAACACATGCCGCAGTAAATGAGAAGTTTACTAATCAAGATAATTTTATTATTTGGCATGACCGATTGGGCCATCCTGGTTCTAATATAATGCGTAAAATAATTGAGAATTCACATGGACATGCAATGAAGAATCAAAGGATTCTTCAATTTAAGGAATTCTCTTGTGCTGCATGTTCTCAAGGAAAATTAATTATTAGACCATCAACTATTAAAGTTAAGATGGAATCCCCTGCATTTCTGGAACGTATACAGGGTGATATATGTGGGCCCATTCACCCTCCATGTGGACCATTCAAATATTATATGGTTTTGGTAGATGCATCTACAAGATGGTCACATGTGTGTTTACTATCAACTCGCAATATGGCATTTGCGAGATTGTTGGCTCAAATAATAAAGTTAAGAGCACAATTTCCAGATTATGCAATAAAGACAATTCGTCTTGACAATGCAGGTGAGTTTACATCCCAAGCCTTTAATGATTATTGTATTTCAACTGGGATAACAATTGAGCATCCGGTTGCTCATGTTCATACACAAAATGGTCTAGCAGAATCATTGATCAAACGCCTCCAATTAATTGCTAGACCAATGCTTATAAGAACAAAACTTCCCATTTCAGTATGGGGTCACGCTATTTTGCATGCAGCAGCACTTATGCGGATAAGGCCCACAAGTTATCATAAAGTCTCCCCATTGCAGTTGGCTTTTGGTCAGGAGCCAAATATTTCCCATCTTAGGATCTTTGGTTGTGCGACATATGTTCCAATTGCTCCACCACAACGCACAAAGATGAGTCCCCAAAGAAGGTTGGGGATATATGTTGGATATGAATCTCCTTCTATTATAAAATATCTAGAGCCAATGACTGGAGATTTATTTACGGCAAGATTTTCTGATTGCCATTTTGATGAATCAGTATATCCAACATTAGGGGGAGAAAATAAGCAACTGAAAATGAAGATAGATTGGAATGCATTATCACTGTCTCATTTAGATCCTCGAACAAATCAATGTGAACAAGAGGTTCAAAAGATTATTCATTTGCAAAATATTGCAAATCAATTGCCAGATGCATTCACTAACCTACCAAAGGTGACTAAGTCACATATTCCAGCTGCTAATGCTCCAATACGAGTTGATATCCCGGAAGGACAATTAATTAAAGCAAATGAGCCTAAGCCTTACTTGAAACGTGGTAGACCAATTGGTTCTAAAGACCAAAATCCTCGAAGAAGAAAAGGAGCAAGTGATCAAAGTAAACATAACACAGAGGTAGTGGCTCAAGAAGAGCCCCAAGATGTAACAAATGATAAGACCTTGGGGGAGGTCCAGGTACCTGAAAATAATAAAAATGAAGAGATATCAATAAGTTACGTCTTAACTGGGAAAAGATGGAACCGAAATAATATTGTTATCGATAACATTTTTGCTTATAATGTTGCTATTGAAATAATGCAACAAGATAAGGATCTTGAACCAAAATCTGTCAATGAATGTAGACAGAGAAATGATTGGCCAAAATGGAAAGACGCTATCCAGGCAGAGTTAACTTCACTTGGAAAACGTGAAGTCTTCGGACCCATAGTTCGAACGCCTGAAGGCATAAATCCAATAGGGTATAAATGGGTTTTTGTGCGAAAACGAAATGATAAAAATGAAGTCGTTAGATATAAAGCACGACTTGTGGCACAAGGGTTTTCCCAAAGGCCTGGAATTGATTATATGGAAACATATTCTCCTGTAGTGGATGCTATCACCTCCAGGTATCTCATAAATATGGCAGTGCAAGAAAAACTTGATATGCATCTAATGGATGTTGTTACATCCTATTTGTATGGATCATTAGACAACGAAATTTTTATGAAAGTACCTGAGGGATTTAAAGTGCCAGAAGCATATAAAGGTTTTCAAGAAACTTGTTCAATAAAGCTTCAGAAATCTTTGTACGAATTGAAACAATCAGGTCGTATGTGGTACAATCGTCCGAGTGAATACTTGTTGAAAGAAGGGTACAAGAATGATCCAATTTGTCCATGTGTCTTTATAAAAAGATCTGGATCTGAATTTGTTATAATCGTCGTATATGTTGATGATTTAAATATCATTGGAACTCCTGGGGAGCTTCCAAAAACAGTAAACTGTTTGAAGAAAGAATTTGAAATGAAAGATCTTGGAAAGACAAAATTTTGTCTTGGTCTACAAATTGAGTATATGAAAGATGGAATATTTGTCCATCAATCAACATACACCGAAAATATTTTAAAGCAATTCTATATGGATAAAGCACATCCATTGAGTACCGCGATGGTTGTGAGATCACTTGATATAAAGAAAGATCCATTCCGACCTCATGAAAACGAAGAAGAGCTTCTTGGTGCCGAAGTACCATATCTTAGTGCAATTGGGGCATTAATGTATCTTGCTAATAATTCCCGACCAGATATAGCTTTCTCGGTAAGCTTATTGGCAAGATTTAGTACTTCGCCAACACAAAGACACTGGAATGGTATTAAACATATATTTAGATACCTCCAAGGGACCATTGATATGGGTTTATTTTATTCAAATGAATCCAATCCATCATTGATTGGTTATGGAGATACATGATATTTGTCTGATCCACACAAAGGTCGATCTCAGACAGGCTATTTATTTACAAGTGGAGGTACAACCATATCATGGCGTTCGACAAAACAAACTATGGTTGCTACTTCTTCAATCATGCAGAGATAATAGCCATTCATGAAGCAAGTCGAGAATGCGTTTGGTTAAGATCTATAACTCAACACATTCAACAAACATGTGGTCTTTCTTCGAAAGAGAATATTCCAACAATATTGTATGAAGACAATGCTGCATGCATAGCTCAATTGAAAGGAGGATATATCAAAGAAGATCGAATAAAACACATTTCACCAAAATTCTTTTTCACTCATGATCTTCAGAAGAGTGTTGAAATAGATGTACAACAAGTTCGTTCAAGTGATAATTTGGCTGATCTGTTCACTAAGGCATTACCAACCTCAATATTTGAAAAGCTGATATATAAGATTGGAATGCATCGTCTTCGAAACATTAAATGATTTTTCATCAGGGGGAGTAAGTACATGCTGCACTCTTTTCCTTAACCAAGGTTTTGTCCCACTGGGTTTTCTTTAGTAAGGTTTTTAATGAGGCAGCAAGCAATGTATTATAAATAACTATGTACATCCCAATATTTTTTTTGTAAGTTCTTAGTGAGACACATTATGTTACATGGACATCCAAGGGGGAGTGTTATGAATAATTTGTACATTGGATGCTACATTGGATACTACATTGGATGCCCATGTTGTGAATAATTGAAAGATTAAATCTCCTATTTTATATCAATCTTCTTTGCTTTTTATGCCTATAAAAGGCCATGTAATTGCAATGGAAAAATACACCAAAGTGAAAGAACAAAACTATTCTCCCTTCTTTCTATCTCTTCTTATTTATATTTTACTGCATTGCTTTTATTTTACAACAAAAATATCATATTCACGCTCATTGTCCGCGTGAACTACACTCATATTGTTCAGCTCAACTACTTTATTATCACATGTGCTTGGTCAATGGTTAAAGGGGTCTAAAACATAAATTTTGATCAAGTTTAAGTGTCTAGATGAATTTAAACAAATACAAGTGTCTACGAGTCTATTCTACTTTTTTTTAATTGAAGTTTAAGAGCAACTCATTATAACAGGAGTCCGAAATCAAAATGTAGTTCTTTTTGGACTCAAAGTACACAAATATATGGTAAAAAAAAAGTTACATTTTTATGTATAACGCCATATTACCTAGCGCAATACATTGACGGTAATTGCACCGTTAATGTATAGCGCCATTTATTATGGCGCTATACTGTAAAAGCTGGCAGGATCCAGGTATAGAGTCACAATAAGTGTCGCTATATCCTTTAGAAGAATTAGTAATTGTTCTTACGCGATGCAAACAATGATTTATATTTGCATTTACAGACGATAATTAAATCAACAAGAATTTTTTATTTTTCTTGGGGAAGAAGAAGAAACCTACAGGAAAAACAAGAAAGCAAAAAGGTGAGGGATGGAGCCAGCTATACTGCAAAAGCTAGCAGGATCCGAGTATAGTGTCACAATAAGTGGCGCTATATCCTTTTTCCTAGCCCCCACATGCTTTCCTAGTGATCTTTCATCTATTCCTCATTTTCTACTTCTTTCTCTATCTCTTTCTTTGTATCAATATAAATGATTTTATTTATTTTAATAGTGAATCTATTTTTATTATTTTATTTAGAGAATAGATTTTTTTATAAATTTAAGAATAATGCAATTTATAATTTTTAATTTTATCATGAGTGAGTTGATTTATATCAGTATAATATTTATGACTCATTTATTATTAGAAATTCATATTTTTTTTAAATTTTATATTCAATCTAACACGTTCACGTAAATTGAACTAGAGAGAGTTTTGAGAGAGTTTTGTAGGCATAATGATAATTTAGTTGCTTTTTATTTACAAAATATAGTTATTTCGTTTATTAAAAAATAAATGATTTTGCTGGTCATTTCTTTTAAATTTTCGTGGGATATACTTATCGTTCTGTTTAAAGCAACCTACCGTTGGAACTAAATAACTTTTTCTTATACTAATTGAGTATAATTTCTCAAAGATTAACTTCATCCTTTCATTTTACATGATTTAATAATATATTTATAATTTTATATTTGATATTTTCTTTAATTTTAAATTTCTTATTTTACTCTCAAATATATGCTCTTATAGCTATAAAAATATCATATTTTATTTAAAATCACAAGCTCTAATTGTCCTTTTAATATGTGTTAGAAATAAAAAGAATTTAAAAATTTTGCGCTTAACCAAATAACATTATTGTTGTATCTCTTATCATTAAAAATATTATTTACACTACTTATTCGCACTTCGTAGTTATGCAAAATTAAGTGATTTCACTCTCTCTCTCTCTCTCTCTCTCTCTCTCTCTCTCTCTCTCTCTCTCTCTCTCTCTCTCTCTATATATATATATATATATATATATATATATATATATATATATATATATATATATATATATATATATATATATGCGCGTCTAGCTAATATTTGACTCATATTTATTAATTTAAATATTAGTTGTGGATTACGGTCTTTTTTCTCTAATAATATTTGAATTATAATCCTTCATGATTTTCACCCAATTTTTATTAAATACTAAGTTCAGTGGCGGAGCCATCCTTGTCCGAGGGGTGTCAACCGATACCCCTTCGCCGGAAAATAATATTGTGTAAATAGATATTTTTAAAAAAAAAAAAAAATATATATATAAGGGGTTGACACCCATTGACACAAAACAAACTCTTAGTGCAATAGTTAAGAGGTATCAAAATTTATAGAAGGTTGCAAGTTTCATTCTCAATAGTAATAATTTTTTTTTATTTTGACACCCCGACTAAGTTACACGCTTGGTTGAAAAAAGGTTTTGCGTAAGTAAGTATGACCACAAACTATATTGAAATGGCCTTTTTAGTTACTCCTTACAGAAGAGGAGGAGTTGTTTTAGTTGCAGAAAATTGTGTTCAAAATTGAACTCGCTTGTTACGTAGTTGGAGATATTGAAGAATCTTACCTTAATAGAAGTGGACAAACTCATCGGAAAATGCAAAATGGCAACAAAGCAGTATAGCGCCGCTTACTGTGCAATTATCGTCGATGTATAAAAATATTACTTTTTTTACCACTTATTTATATACTTTTACGCGATGTGTAGAACTATTTGTACTCCACTCTTACAAGAGTAAAATACCAATGCGACATCGTTTTATCCCCATATCATTTTCTTCTTCCAACTCCAAATGCACCACAATTCACATACCCTTTTGCGCCTGTCTGTCAATCTGTCAGGTCTTGACACACAAATGGGTGCGGGGCGTGAAGTGTCCATCTCATTGGACAATGTAAGAGACAAGAACATGATGCAACTGAGGAAGATTAACACTGCACTCTTCCCTATTCGTTACAAAGATAAATACTACTCCGATGCCCTTGCCTCTGGTGATTTCACTAAGCTAGGTTCGTTTTCATTTCTGGGCTTTCCTTATATTTTTAGTTTTCATATCTAGTGTTTTCTAGAATTTCTGAATAGTCTATCTCTTGTCACTTTGCTGTTTTCGAGGATTAATTTGATAATTTTTGGAGTAAACTTTGATGTGAATGAGTCCGTTATTTGAATCCTACTGCCTGGTGTATCTGGAGATCAAGAATAATCTAATGTTTCTCTTCTTCTTCTTTTTCATCTCTATTTGGTGCTGCTTCGGCTGTTGCTTGTAGTTTTTTTTTTTGTGTGTTTATGTTCAGTGCACTTTGAAATGGAATCTCTTCCGTTCTTCCTGTAAGTAATGTTAGTGTTTAGGATTTCATATTAGTATTGGATTAGTAGTATGTGAGGATGTTGTGTTGGGTGTTTTTAGGGTTGATGTTATTTCAATGTGTTTCTATTAGCACTTTATGGTTTGATGGATGGTTCTAAGTTGTGTTTGTGATTTAAGATATTCATGCTAACATACAATTGAAACAAATTTACATCAGTTTGGAGCTCTTTATATAAGATCCACTCTGGAAGCTAACTTTGCCATACTTCTCTTACATAGCAAAGAAACTAGCTGATGCACGACATGCACCACAATTCACTCCGCTACATCAAAATGAGGTATTGTGTATATTCGTTCAAATTAATCTGATCAGTTCTGTTTTCAAGGGAGAAGTTCAAATGAGTAACTTGAAGTTTTGGACTCTATAATTTAATTTTTCATGCTGTTATTTTGATGCCAGTTTCCATCAATAAGCCTTTGCTTCGGTAACTAGGACCCCCATAAAAAAGTAACGATAAGTGTCCCTGGAAAAGACTGGGTAAGAGTAGTATCCACAGTTGGTGCTTATGGAGGAAAGTAAGTCAAGGTAAATAGATTAAATGCAGAATTTAGAAGGTAAACCTATTTGGCTCCACTAGAGGTGGCAAAATGGTTAAAAGAAAACAGTTATCCACCCATATTATCCATCAAAAAATGGGTTGTATAATGAACCATTTAAAAACAGGTCGAATATGGATAAAGAACCATATTATCTACTTAGAGAATGGTTAACCAAATGGATAACCAATGGATAACTAATGTGTTTAACTTTTACATTTGTAAAGCCTTAAGTTGGAGTTCCTCAAGTTTGGAAGAATAGGAATTCTCTCATAAGTGATCATATTAAAGAAGCCACGGATAATATCCATATTATCCGCCGCATTTTTATCCGTCTCAAATGCGGGTTGGGTCGGATAATGTATCCATCTTTTAATTTACCCGTTTTGACCCGCTCATATCCGACCCGACCTGCCCTATTGCTCCCTTAGGCTCCACTTTGTCACAAGCTCATTGAAGGTCAGAAGTTCAGGGAAATCTTTCTCTTGTATTTTTCCTCTTTTCTGGATTGTGTAGTATGTATAAGAATAGGGACACAATCGAAGTCTAATGGTAGTAGTAATTGTAATAGCAGGTTTTGAGTCTATGACCAAAGTAGGAAGTGAAGGGATCAAGAAGCAAATGGAGGACATTCAGGAGACAAAGGATGGGAGAGGAAGATGACAAATGAAGAGAGAATGTTGTGTATCCGGTGCAACAACTCAAGTCTAGCTCCATAGAAGGGAACAAAATTGGGGTTTGTAGTAAGGAGCTTTACCCTGCACGAGTTCTAGGTTTAAGTGGTTAGAGGGCTCTCCAAGGGACAATGGACGGGTCAAAATTGGAAATGGTCCTTCTTTCTGTTGTTGCTCAAGATGGTCGATTGCTGTCGACTACCCTATGCCTAACCACTGATTGCTAGACTATCTTTTTGCACTAGGTCGATTTCCTAATTTTCCTATTAGAATCCAACAGAATTCTTAGCTTGATTTTGTAGTTTTGCCCCCTGGAATATTTTGATAAACTTAAATCTCCAAAATATTAAGGAAAAAAGGAACCATTTTAGTATGTCATATCTGTTAGGGCACCTGATGCTTGATACATTTAGTTTTTTATAGCTGATACTTTGGTCTTTCTCTTCTCCATTTGCTAGATTAGTGTGGGTTGAAATCTGATGTAGTTGTCTATGTCTTTACCACCAAATTGTTGCAATCTCATAAATCTCAAGTTATCTGAATACATTTACAGCTGCATATCATATTAATATTTTCCAGACATCTCTTCCCCCTTAGTGCAGTGTTCATGACATGCTATGGAATGCCCATTGTGTTTCTTGTTGTTCAAGTAGTGAAGTACAAGAATAAGAAAACCTTATATTTCACAATTCAGATTTTATATTAGGTTTCCTGAAAGAGTTACTATAAAAGTTTATTTGAAAAATATTATGTGAATATCTGCTTATGGAATGTACATATTTTTCTTCTTCTTTAAATTTCCACGGGAGTTGGTGGGGAACTATCTTGCAATGAACCTTTTAATCGCTTAATCAGTTTTTTTATAAAATGGAGAATTTCTACCTTAAAAGTAAGATCCAATGCAATTGAGCATTGTGTGGTTGACTCTCTATTAAAGTTTCCAGTAACTAGGTCTTGTCCAAGCTTTGGTACTATAGTTCACAAAACACGCTCTTTAGTGGAGAAATATGAATTAATATGCCAGTGAGCATGTTTATTTATCATAAATAAGTACAGTAATAATTAATGCTTGAAGCATGATCTGCTGTTCATTTGTAACAATGGCAAGTGAAAGATGCAGTTCTTCTCCTTGCAGTGTTGTGAAGAGCGTGAAGCGAGGAAAAGCGACAACCCCCATTTCGCTTAAACAGAGAAGAGAGCAGCGAAGCCCTCGCTTTTTTGAAGTGGAGCGGAATTTAAAAAAAAAAAAATAATTACTGCATAGACAACACATGTAATTGTAAACAAATATTCGATACTTCAATGTAAAGGATATAAAAATTAGAATAAGGGCAGTTTTTCTCTGTTAAAAACTGGGCAGAGAAAGAAGAACCCAAGGATTGGCATCAATTCTGAGAAAGAACGGAAGGTTAAAAAAAAATCGCCATATTTGGGCGTTGAAACAGTGAAGGAAGAAGAACATACCTGTTGCTGTTGAAGACTTGCAGTTGAAGGAGGAGGAGGAGGAAAATCAGAACATACCTGTTACTGTTGAAGACTTGAAGTTGAAGTTGAAGTTGAAGAAGAAGAAGAACCCTAGTATAATGCTCTCAAATGCTCTGCTTTAAAACCCTAGTAGCTGCTGTTCGTTTAATAAAAGACAGAACAATTTCGTTTTAATTAAATAGCCTGGGTCTCTTTAAAAACAAAGAAGTGGTCGCTTCCTTTGCTTCGCATTGCATCGCTTGGTCGCTTCTCGCTTTTTAGTGGGAAGCGGTCACTTTTTTATACCTGAGTCGCTTCACCCATGTGAAGCGGGCACTAAGTCGCTTCGCATCGCTTCTCGCTTAAAACAAGAAAACGAGTGCTTTTTTAATCACTGTCTCCTCGTTAGGATTATTATAGAATGCAAATAACAATGTGTGATTACCATTTCCTAAAAAGTTCTTGAAGAACATTGTTTGCTTAAGAGGAATAAAAGAAGCATGTGAGATTATTGGATTATGGCTTCTTCCTTTTGGGTCAATAGAGAAAGTCGTGTGGATGTTTAGTGAACATACCTCACCTTTTGGAGCGAAGTTCAACTTGATAATTTTTTCTGCTAGTGTTTTTTTTTTTGGTGGGGGAGGAGGGGTGGAGTGGGGGGCTGTGCTTTCCTTATAGCATAAGGAGGTGACATGTTTCCTCTGTCTGGTGTCATCTTTCCTCTGTATAAGCATTGATATTTCAAATATCTGACCTCTTTTGATTATTTTTTTGCTGCAGCATATTATAGTGACATTTGTGTAGGTTCAGTTGCATGTCGACTTGAGAAGAAGGAAGGTGGAGCTGTTTGTATTTACATAATGACTTTGGGTGTTTTAGCTCCATATCGTGGTCTAGGAATTGGTAAGTGATCAACTTGTCTTGCCCACCTTGTTCAGAGTGAATATTAACACTAAACTTTCCTCTTTTCCTTTCACGTTTACCACTGAACGTGTGTGTATTGATAGAACCCCCATACTTGCATCACTTTTTTAATCCTTTTTTTAGTATCAATATCTTTTCCTTTAGTTTTTGAATTCTGTTAAATTGCAGCAACTACACTCTCAGAGTTATGAAAAGGTATTGAACTATGATTTCTGAAGATGAGTAGCTACAGAGAATCCAATTGATGTTCACTTTCTCTTGATACCTTAATATAATTGAGCTGTTGCTTATATATGTTACCATCTCAAAATAAAAGAAAATTGAACTGCTGCTTATGTATTCATCATGTTTCTTATACTGTGCAGGTACAAAGCTGTTAAATCATGTACTTGATCTTTGTACAAAGCAGAATATCAAAGATATTTACTTGCATGTACAGACAAGTAATGAGGATGCCATTAACTTCTATAAGAAATTTGGCTTCGAAGTTACTGGTACCATCCAAAACTATTACACAAACATTACCCCACCAGACTGTTATGTCCTAACCAAGTTTATCTCTCAAACAAAGAAATGATACGTGGGAGCTACCTTGGTTGAGATTTCGTCGAGCCTTGACATAGTTTTGAGGTTCTGAACCTTCTGGTTCTAGTTTTTGTTATTTATGGGATTTTATACCACAATTGTTGGACTGCCTCTCTTTTTTCTATTTTCTTAATGTGCAACAAGTGGTTAGGACAGTTCGGTTAAGGCAGAATTAAGTTATTGTTTGAGCATGATTGACCTCTTTAGTGGTATGTGTATCTCCGCACAAAGCCATAGATATATCATGCGTAGATTTTTGCTTTATTGTTGTTCTCAAAATCCTGTTTGATGCACGAGGCAGACAATTTTCAGCCGAGAGGGAAAGCAGATGGGCAACGGGAGAGAGAGGCGGACCTACGTTGTGCCTGGAGGGATCACGGGCACCCGTTTACCTTGAATTATTTTTATGTGGTATTGTATAATACCTAGAAGATACTGTGAAGAGTTGTTATATTTTAGGGGAACCCCATTAACACAAATGCTGATCGGGGCACTGGTTTGGGCGGCTGATCTTGTGCTTCATGATCTGAGCTTGAATCCCCTGCACCTTATTTTTTCCATTTTTTAATTTTGTTTTCAGTAGCTTCCCCGCCAAATCTCCATCAGGCCCTACGTTCCTTCTTGTTCTAATTTAAACCCTTTACTTTTCTCTCCACGATAGAACATATTTGGGACAAACACACAAATAGACAATATTTAAGAAAATATTATAAAATCGTAGCAGCAATCCGTGGTCCAATTTTCAAACCAAGCTTTTTGCCCCAACAGGTCAACATATATGGTAAACCCTTCTCGTCCTCCATTTATTTATTTTAATACCATTAAATATGCACCAAGCTCCTTTCTTCTCCTCTTTGTGACTTGTATCAATATAGACTATTTGTGATTGATTTATAAGAGATTTCTTTTCCCTTTAAATTTCATGATGTTACTTTTGCTGATCTTTGGGAATGTTTCAACTAAAAGCGTTAAGCAAAATATATGAATACATTATCATTAATAAATTTAATTGCATTGAAAATTAGTATTACATCAACAACGATAGTTAATTTCCGTGAAAATGGCTAACATGCACCATTGAAATGTCGTCGGTGCATTGCAAAGCCCAAAAGGCATTCTCCGAAAGGTGGAGATGCCATACGGACAAGTGAAAGAATGTTCTCTCTATCTTCAAGGGTTATTGATATCTGATTGTACCTCGACTATCCATCTAAGAAACAGAAGTGTGATCGCCCGGCCAGGCTGTCCAACATTTGGTCAATGAAAGGCAAGGGGAAGTGGTTCTTTCAGCGTGTTCAATTTTTGGTAATTCATGCAAATCCGCTATCCCGTGACTATACGAGTTGAGATCAACTCATTGTTCTCATTTTGCACAACAGTCATTCTCCCTTTTTTCGGCACATATTGGACAGGACTGACCCAATTGCTATCAGAGATGGGGAAGATGATTCTCGCATCTAACCATTTGATCACTTACTTCTTTACTACCAAATGTACAGGTGTACAGGTTTAGTTATATCAAATGTACAAGTTTCTATTTACATGATTGGCGAGTCTTGAGCCGACAACGATGGTAAGCAACTACACTATATATTACACTGTAATCACTCTTATTTACAGAAAATGCGGCTATTCTGGAAATGCATTTACTTCTGGCACTACCGCAGATACCACTTCAGTAAGCCACACCACCCGAAAAAGCATCTCCATCGGGAAGCAAAGATTCGGTCAGCCAGTAGCCATCCCAAGAACCGCCAACGCACTGTAAATCACAAGACATATGTCTATTTTCTTCTTCGAAAAAAATTAAAACAAAAGAAAAATAATGAAAATCCATGGAAAGCAGAACTAAAAAGAAAATATTAAGGGCAGATAACATGCCCCTCAAGGCTTTGGTCTATTGGTACAGAATAATAGAGATGCAATGCAAGTTGATCCTATGTTTCTGCTTTTCTGCTTTTCAAAAGGAAATGCAAGACATTCCTTCTTTATTAATTGTTGACACAGAATACATAATTGAGGTATTACTGGTAAGTGAAGGCAGGCCAATGCATTTTGGACGGTATAAGTTGCAAGCTAGAGGAAGATGTAGAATTCAGGAGCAAGGATTTGAGCAAAGAAGTTTCTCGCCTAAACAACATAGATCAATTTCTAGTTTCACCTCTCTGAAAATATAAGGAGGAAAATAAAACTTCAGTTTCATTCACATAGGATCTGATGAATTGCTCAAAAGCTATCACTGGACTAAATATTTGGAAATGCCAACAAGGCCATAATGGTAGGTTATACTTGGTGTTACCATAGTATTTAATGGTAGATAATTACAAACACAGTTAGATGCAATGTATGCAACACTTACGGGAGTTGGAAAACAAGTTATCTCAGGATTAATTATCTCGGGATTAGTTATCCAGGAATTATTATCCCACCCTCCCATGGGATAAAAGTAATACTACAATCCCGGGATTATACCACGATTTATCCCAACCAAACGTAGGATAAACTCATCCCAAATTTAATCCCGGAATTAATTATCCCTTATTCCTTGTATCAAACGAGCCCTTAGTCTATGTATGTGGACTAGGGTATGGGTACATATTCACGTTCAGTTTTAAAGAATCCAATATGAAGTGCCTATGCACATCAGTACATGTCACACTCATTTTACATGCCTATGTCAAGGCAAAGGACGAAACAGGATAATGTAGCCTTCAACATAAAAAAGGGCCGACCCAGTTCAATACCCACTTCGTGGGTGTCTGGGGAAGGGAATACTCTAGGCAGCCTTCCCCTGCTTTGCATAGAGGCTGATTCGAACCCGCGACCTGACACACCACGGCAAGCAAGCTTACCGCTGAGCCAAGCCGGCCCTTCGTAGCCTTCAACATAAATAAATTAAATTCAAATAACTACATTCTCCCCAAGCAAAACAGCTTTCTCTTGTTAAAGAACTTCTATTGCAGCATAGCAGTCTCTCTTTAATTTGTTTGGTCCAATATACATCACCTAGATAGCAGCATATGTTTGGGAATTAACTGAAGACATAAATGGAGAGTTCTAAACTATATAACCACACTCGATATTAGTCCCCCAGTACTCCAGCTCCACCATATGCACATTTTCGTAGTAATAATTGAAATGAAAAATCTAAAGGGAAAAGCAGTTTAAAAAATATTGATTCAAGTAAGCTCTGAACGAGGACGTGAGGAAGAAAGAACAAACCTGAACCATGGTGAATTGGAAGATTTCTTCTTCCTCGGGTCGAGTACCTCGGACCCAGATACGCTGCTTATACAAATTCTACACGAGCATGGTGGAAATTAGACAACACTTAAGTTTTTCATTGCTCTGTCTAAAACATTTGGTAACAACGATGTAAAAACAGACATACCTCATTTACATGCAAACTGCTCAAAATCTCCCTCTCCTGATGGCCAAGCAACACCCGATATGTCGAATGATGAAAAATTCGCCTGAATCGTTCAAACTGTATGGCAGTAGAGTAAAGGTATGTATTAGCGAATATCAGCCTTTTTCTTTAATCATCATAGAATAACAGCTGCAAGGTTTTTCTAGTTGCTGCCTCTGGTGCAGGAATTATGCTAAAGTACCCTGACCTAATGAGAACAAGGATCTACAGGCAGCTTACTCTTTGAGCATTCATAACAATTAAGGAAAGAACCAAAGAAGTTGAAGTCAAATGAAGATAAAATAAGGAAATGACCCGAAAAAGTTACAGTAATGATTACTGACCTGACCCAAGTCAAAAAAGCGCCCGAAGTAGGTAGACCTTTGAAAGGGATCAAATCCAGCAAACTATCACAAGAAGTTAAGGATTAAACTGCCAGCTTCAACTTTATGTGAAGCCATCAGACTGTAAGAGAAAAGGAGTTTTAGATATTACTCTGTACATGACTTCAACTCCATAATCTTGATGAGGCTGGTCATTGTATTTCAATGCATCAAGCTGGTGGCGAACTGCTTCATCTGCACTGAACTATTGCAAAACCATAAAGTAAATTGATGCATAAGCAAGCAAGCAGAAACTCTTATGATATGCCTTCAAGTGCTAGAAACTTACACTTAATCTTGGACCAAATGGCTTTTTCCTACGGGACTCAAGCCTGTAACAGATAATGCATAATTGGAAAGAGTTTAATTGAACTTCCCCAATTACGGATTGTTGAAGACATAATTTTAGTAATTAAAGGTAAAGTCTTGCTAACAGTTTAAGCTTTCAGATGAGGGATGAGGTGGTCATATAGTTTAATTAACATGGTATGAGAACATGCAAAGATCTTGGCTTCAAGTCTCACGGTTAATCAAAAATAGTTTTTGCATGCTTCGCCCAATATCTGGGAATATACGCGAACTTAGCAAAGCAACACATGATGGAAGAAAATGTTCCATGTGGGCGATACCGACTTTGGAATTAAGGCTTTAACCTGTTGGTCCATTTACATAAGGTAGTCTACCTGGAGTCTTTTTGTAGTCGGGTTATGTTGGCAATATAAAATTAAGTCATAGATATTTTAATATTTTAACAAGTAGTTAGTCATTGGACGAATAATATGCTTAGAGATGTTTTATCAACAAGTGTCCTATTTTAATATAACCGTGAACTTGGCATGGTAAGTGACAAGTATCTTGTCTCTTGATTTGCAACATGACAAGTCTCATTGCTAGACACAACTACGTACTCCTAAATATATTCCATTATCACTTCCCATTACTACAAACCAATAATTAGTCTAATCATCACTTGTCATGTTGCAAGGCAAATTGACAATATACTTGTCACTTACCATGACAGATGCCATGGTTAAATGAAGATGAGTAGGCACTTGTCCATAAAACATCTCTAAGCTGCTACTTGTCCAATGAGTGGCTACTTGTTAAGATATTCTTTTGAGATATCTATAAGTTAAACCTATATTGTAAAAATTCCCCACAAATTTCAAAAACATTTAGGAATCAAAGGATAAGACTCGTTGGATTTGTATGGTCCAAATGCAATTTGTTTGATATCTTTTGGACTATGAACCAAAGTTAGACCGATTAAAATTGACTTACAAAATTATTTGTCAAATATAATATATCATGGACCAATAATTCTTATCAATCATATAGCGACCCTTCAATTTTATTGTTCAACACCGTTGTGTGCAAATATATCATGCTTGTGCCTGAATATTCATAAGAGCTCTAGAGACTTTTTTTTTGAAAAGGTAACAGATTCCAATATATTGATAAAATTTGTCCGTAGCACAAAGATTGTGCTAAGGAGTCACAGGTTACAAGACCCAAAATAGATCAAAACCAATCTTGTAACAGCTACAAGGAGCCTATGAGATCTACTAGAGATTCTACATCTTGAACAAGTGCTTCTTTACACCAAAAATAAAACAAAAAAATACAATTCATCTTAATCCTTTGTTCGTGGCTTGCCACATCTTCAAAACATCTAGAGTTTCTTTCCTTCCAAATGGTCCACCAAATACATGCTGGGACAATGTTCCACCACTTCTTTTGGCTTGTGATTATCCCGGAGCCATTCCAGCTTGCCATCATCTCATCAGTTCTCCTAGGCATTGTCCAACTTAGGCCTTTCATGCTCATGAACAACTGCCACAATCTGCTAGTCACCTGGCAGTGAATGAACAAATGACTGATTGTCTCATTCTCATTGCCGCACAAAAAACATCTTGAGCATAGTTGTATTCCTCTCTTCATCAAATTTTCATGAGTTAGAACAGCCTGTTTTACCACTAACCAGCAAAAAATTGACACCTTTAGAGGAACTTTTGCCTTCCAAATATGATTCCAATGCCAGAGGCCGTAGCTCTGGTCACATCTATTTAAAATCCTGTATGCTGAATTTACTGTAAAGGTGCCATTGTTGTTTCCGACCCACACCAGCTTGTCTTCTTGATCAGTAGTTCCTCTGAAGATCTGTAGAAGACTGAAGAAATCAGTCACTCTACTCACTTCCCAATCATTGAGAAATCTTCTAAAGGTTAGGTTCCATCCTTGTAGGCTCCAAGTTTCAGCTAGAGTTGCATCAGGTTGTTGTGCTAAGCTGAAAATAACTGGAAAACTCTCCTTGAGGGGACCATTTCCTATCCAATCATCATTCCAGAAGGAGATCTTCATGCCATTCCCAGTTTTGAAGCTGATATTGGAAGAAAAATCTTGCCATAGGGCTCTTATTGATTTCCAAACACTCACTCCATATGGGCTGGTAACAGGACTTGTGCACCACTGCCCCACAGTCCCATATTTTTCATTAATCACCTTCCTCCATAGTGCTTGGTCTTCCAGAGGGAATCTCCACAACCACTTCATTAAAAGACTCTTGTTATGTTGCCTTAGGTTTCTAATACCCAAGCCCCCTTCCTTCTTGCTGCATGTGAGAGCTTCCCACTTGACCAAGTGGTAACTTTTCTTCTCCTTGTTTCCTTGCCAAATGAAGTTCCTCCTCAGAGCGTCGATTCTCTTCACAACCTTGACTGGCATGGGAAAAAGAGACATCATGAAGGTGGGAAGAGCATCTAGAACACTATTAACCAGGACAACCCTACCTCCCAGGGACAAGTAATTGCTTTTCCAATTAGATAGTTTCTTTCCACATCTTTCCACGATTCCATTCCATATCCGTTGAGACTTATTTTTAGCCCCTAGAGGTAACCCCAGATATGTAGTAGGTAGAGTCCCCACCTCACAACCCAAAGAGCCTGCTAGTCTTTGAATGTTTGGAACCTCGTTCACAGTGAACAAATAGGATTTTCTCCAGTTTACATGTAAACCTGACACAGCTTCAAACACAGTCAGGATCAACCTCAAGTGTGTAATTTGCTCTACTTTGGCATCACAGAAAACCAGTGAATCATCAGCATATAAAAGGTGAGTAATTTCCATATTACTTATGTCATTGTTGTGCACCCTGAAGCCTCTCAGTTTGTTTTGAGCCAAATTATAAGACCAGTCCCACTCCACTCTCATGTAAGTGAATTTGTCAAGTGTATACAGCTAAAAGTACATCATCCTTAAGGAATATAAATCATTAAGCGTTATAACTCATTATCTCAATTAGTAGCGGTCAAGCACTCATCTTTTAGTGCTTCATCCAGTGTCACCATCAACTAATTATTATCCATATAAACCTACTTCATGGGATATTCAATCACATAGGTTGGATTACCGTCTTGTTAGCTTTAACCCCGTTTCTCTTGAGGTTTGAAGAATTAATTTTCTTCCCATAGGTCCGGCTAGAGGATCAAACCTACTTTACTATTGATTGCACATAGTCAATGGAAATTATTCCAATCTCTTAGTACCCGCCTAACAATGTCATGTCTCAATTTCATATGTCCACTTTTTGCGGTTACAAGATTTATTCATGTTAATAACAATTGTTGCTTGACAATTACAATCTACATAAATAAGAGGCAGCAAATCCTTGGTTAAAGGGATTATATTATTGTGCAATGTTAGACCAAGGACCAAACTCCCAAAGCATATATCAACAATAGGTTAGAGACTAGAGTTAAAGAACCTCTAACACTACAGAACTCTCAGTTTGTTTTGAAGAATATAGTATTGAATAGTGAGGGTTGGAGTTAAATTGGCCCAAATAGAGCGGAGTGGACATAGAGAACTCATATAACCGACCCTAATTATTTTGACATTGGGAATTAGTACTTGTTTGTTGTTGTTAATGATAAGCTACGGTGACGGTGGAAGCATTACGTATAAAACTGAACTGTCTATCTAATGAATATAAGTTTTTGAAAGACAAAATTACAGAATAATGCACTCCATAAGTTAACCTTGCACTATTTTCGCCCGATTACAAGTTTGCAAATATGTAGCCAAATATCAATAAGATATTTTCTTTTCTCATTCCCTCTAATTATAACAATCTCATTTATTCCTACCTACCCCTATTATAGCTCTCTCTTCATTTTTTACTGATAAATATTTAATTTAATTAATAAAAAAGAATTATATGCAAACAAAACTGAAAACAAAAATCAGTTCTCCATTCAGTCAACACTCATTCATGCCTTCTTCTATATCCAATACTTCTATGAATTGTTTTTTTTTTAATTTGTACATCTTCAGGTTTAAGCATACCTATCACAACTACAAAACGCAAAATCATATGCGAGAAACCTAAAATCTCATCTCCTTTAATGCTAATCTTGTTAAATTTCGATTATTATTTTGTGAGAAATTTGAAGTGGGTATTGTTTGAACTTATTAGAAATAGTCTAAGTAGGTTGAATATAAAGTTTGAAGTTATTTGTTGGAGATTTGGACTAGTTTTATACAAGAATTGCAGGTGAAAAAGTGTATAGATGCTTATACACTTTTATACAAAGAGGTACATTATGTATATAGTTGTATAAAAGTGTATAAAGATGTATAATCACAGAGTGAAATATTCTTGATACACTATGTATATATGTGTATGAGAAGAATTAGAAGAAGAAGAAGAAAATGCGAGCAATTCACCAAATACTGTAAATAATATATCAACCTTGTATATAATAGTGAATAAGTGGTGTTTATACACTATTATACACTATTTATACAAATTATATATTATTATATAAATGAATCCTATTAATGGAGCTTCGCACAGTGTTCTTCTTCCTTGGACGTGCTCTGAAATTTAACTCAAATATAGCCTATACTTCAAATTACTTGAATTTAAGTTTTGAACTCATCTTGATAATTCCAATCAATTGGGACAAATCCCATTCCAAATAACTATAACAAATCGGAAAACTCAATTTTCACATGTTCAGGTAGCTGACCTCAACTTTGTGGTAACTCAACAATACCTAAGATCAACCAAGGAGCTGGCAACTTTAGAACAATTTGATTTTTTATTACACACGAATACCACTAAAATTACACAAAATCAAATAAATACTAAAGATATCAATTCAATAATCAAGATACCGAGTTCAATTCCTGGTAAAGAACCAAAGTGTTGAATAGAAGTTGCACAACCCAATTGCAAAACAAATAAGTACCATTTTCAGAGGAAGAATTCAATTAATAAAAAGTATTCAAGAGCAAACAAGAGAGAGATTAAGATGATTACCAATCAGCAGAGAGAAAGTCAGGGACATCCGCAGAAGCAGAGATACGAGGCGTTACAGGCTTAGATGATCCGAAAGGTTTGGCGAACATAGACAGAGACTGGGCAGATGAAACAGAGGAGCTAAACGACATCGTATGCTTCTCTTCTCCACACAAAGCTCAGTAGCGGATGATCGATTGTAGGAAGAGCTCCAGTTGTGTGCAATATTTGGAGATTAGCCAAACATTGCGTCTAAAACAACATAGACTTTTTGATTTTTAATTTCGGACCGTTCGATTCGGAATTGTCCATAGATTACGATCGCGATTTCACCAGGTGCTGTCGAAAGAAGATGTTGTTTTCAAACCAAGAAAATAACAAAAACGATTCCACCCGAAAAACTCAACCAAACCCATAAAAATTACATATTTTTTTTGTTTGGTTTGATTTTAATTTTGAATTTTAAAAATTAATCAAATTTGATTTATTTGATATTTCAATTAGAAAAAACCAAAAAAATCTGAACTAAATAAATAATAAGAGTAGATATTTTAAATTTATTATTACACCTATGTATATGTATATTTTTATATAAAGTTTAAAAAGTTTAATGCTAAATGTTAATAGTTTGCACTTTTAGTATAGTTCTTTAACTTTACATTCTAATTTGATTGGTAATTTTCTTTTGTTAAGTATAAGAATCCATTTCGTGTTAAAAATAATATGTTTATAATTTAATTCTTAAATTATTCATCCCTATTTGATTTAATTATCATCAATATATCTGTGCAATTGATTTGATAGTGTTACGTTGAAATGTGTCCGCAACACGTGTTTGGTAATGTATGTCTTATGTTTAATAAAAACCTAACAAATAACCGAAAAACGAAAACCGAATACAGAAAATCGACTTACTTGATTTGGTTTGGCTCTAATATTTGAAAAAATGACTTATTTGGTTTGGTTTCTTTTTAGGTAAAAATCAATCCAAACCGAACCATAAATACCCCTAGTTCAAAGTGTCCTTAAAATATATGCTTAAGCAATTTTGGTCCTTTAAATTCCTTAAAATAATTTTTTTTTCATTTAGTCATAACAAACTCTAATTATTGATCTCAAATGAAAATACATTTGAAGGTAATTTTGGAAATTTTAATGATTTTTTTGTGTGTTTGTGGTTAATCTTTTATTCTTAATAATATGAAATATTGAGTTTAATTAATACCCCAAATCTAATATACGAATTTAATCCTAGATTTTAAATTACATTATCCCACCTTATCTCATGAACCAACGATCCCTAATCTCCTAGAGTTCAAGTCCTAATTAAGTCTTTTTTGTGAAAAAGTGTATCTTATTTGACTATTTTTCAAACAAAGAGTCTGTGGTACTCTCTACCTCATCATGCACGACCCAATCATAAAGAGTGTGTGGGCAGGTGTGGGTTGTGACAAGTATTTTCATGATGGACTTGGCACAACTCCTGAAAATTGGGGCAACATCATGACGGACGACTCGGCATGATGGACTATGCGGAGCATGACTAAGGCACCTTGGACGGAAGCAAGGCGCCAATTACTTAGACGTGCGGGTTGGCAAGGCAAAGCCATGTCAAACAGGGGCAAAGACATGGCAAAATAAGGCAATGCAATGCGGGACAAGCAAGGGTAAATTGATGCGGACAGATTTGATCATGTTGGGGGCAACTTGACTAAAGCGGGCAGCTGGGACAAGGAACGTATGTGGCTAAGTCGACGGGCGGCAAGCTGTGGCAAATGGCATTGGTGCGGAGCAGTGTCAAGGACAAGGCTGGGCGCAATGCCAGCCTTGGCCCAAAGGCTGGACGAAATTCAGCACAAGCTGTGCAAAAGCTGGAGTTGGAAAAACATGTGCCAAGCACATGTGGGAGCAGTTGGCGGTTGTAACCACTCCAAGACATGCTGAAGATCATGGCCTAAAAGTGTGCCTACGTTTTTGTACTTGTCTTAACTTGTCTGCCCATCAGTTGGGGCTTGTCAACTGATTGTAGCCTTATTTATATGTGCCTAGGGTGGCCTAAAACGGGTAGAACTTAGCCTTGGTCTAATTGTGTTAGCCAAATTCGTCTAAGTCATTTTCCTAAGGGTAGGAAGTCATTTTGGGGTAGGGAATTGGGGAATTCTTTGTCTTGGCCATATGGTTGGCTTTGTGTTCTTGTATTCACTCCATTAATATTAATATAAGTTGGGAAGAAATTCCTATAATCTCGTGTGCCTTTTTAATATTTCATTGCTGCCTATTTCCGTTCTATGTTCTAAACGTCCCTAAAAATTATCTAAGGCTGAAACCAAGACTGGGCTTGGTTGCCGCATGGAGGTGAACTTCGAGCAGAATTCGGTTGTCATAAATCACCCCCGTAACACCAATCATAAGGGATAATTGTGTGTTCTGTTGACACACGAAAATTGTGTCTCGCGTCATATATTTTTGGTGTTTGTGGTTAATCTTTTTCCTATAATTTCGATAAAATTTAAGAGTTAGAATTTGTTAAATATTTGACAAAAATGCCAAATTTAACAAACTTATATAAGATATACTAAGATATACTACACCTTTCATAACAAATTTATCTTTACTACCAAAAAAAAAAAAAATTTGAATAATTTTTCTAAGGGACTTCTTTAAACCTAACCTCAAACTTAAAGGACTTTTTACATTTTCTCTTTCCAAACCAGCATTGGCAGTTAAGATGTGTCGTTCAATGGAATTGGAAGCAGTTGCGTCACATTGCAATTTACAGTTTCCTTTCAGTTGTCACAGTTGAAATGTTAGTGGAACATTCATGAAGCACTCTGCTCCTTCCCTCCACCTCCTTGCAGCCGCTGCTTTCACCGACCCCGCCATCTCCAACGCCGCCATGGCCTCTGCTAAACCAGTAAGAATTCTTCCCCCTAATGCAAAACTCACATTAACGTCCATTTCGAAACTGTTCACAAAACTCTCCTGACTCCGTTACAGTTCCGAGGTGGTCGGAGCCGCGGCCGGAGAAACTTTTCTGACCGTCCTTCTGGCGAACAAAGTGAGCAAAACATTGCAGATGGAGACTCTCACTTCCATTCTGTTCGTGAAACCAATAGAAATCTCCGCCCTCCCCCCAATTTTCAACCTTTCCGACCTACGGCACCAACGCCGAATTTCCATCCTAATCAGCAGGCTTGTGGACAATTGCCTCTCCCTCAACCGCGTCAGGCTTTTCATCACAATCAGCAATCTTATAGAGCAGTGCCGCCACCAGCCGGATTTTATCACAATCAGCAGTTCAATAAAGCAATGCTGCCACCGCCACGAGGACCACAATATTTCCGGAATCAGCAGTTTAATAGACCGAACTTGTATGAGAATCAGCAGTTTAATAGACCGAACTTTTATGAGAATCAACAGTTCAGTAGACCGAATTTTTATGAGAATCAGCAGTTTAGGCCGCGGCCATCCCCTCCCAAGGCATTGAACTTTCGGAACTGGGAGTATGCTAGAACTGGACCTCCGCCTCATTGTGGTAAATTTGTATATTTCTTCAATGTTACGTTTACTTGAATTCAACATCAACTGTTAAGATGGTTGTGGTAATTTGATAACCAGTTTAAAGCTAGTCAATTCACCGATGAATCTTCGTGCTTGAGATTGAGACATAGTTGCAGTTGTGTTTTTTTGTTGCATAGATGGAAGGACATACATTAGTTAAAGAATCCATGGAACTGACTTGATATATACGAAATGTGTAGCATATTTGTATTTTTGTAGTCATAAGATATGGTCTACTTGGAATTCTTTTCTTTGGCTTATTGTATGTGTGTGGTAAGAAATGTGATGTAGAATAGAAGTGGATACCTTTTTGCGTTCAAGGTTGGCTGTTCTTTAAAATTAAACAAAATAGGACCTAATTGTTTCATACAACATGTTGATATGCAGATGGAATGGAGAAGAGTGTCAATTTCGCTAACCAATATGAAACTTCCATTTCAGTTGAGGCAAACACATTTAATTGCTAAAATTGAACATATTCTTGTAGAAGAGCATGGGACAACTAGAGGTAAAAAAGTAAGAGAAGAAGAGGAAGTAGCATGTCCAATTGGTGCGCCAAAAGAAGATGTGCACTTCATTAAAATTACCTGGCTTTGATGTACTATCCTAGATTTGGTATCGGAACTTCGTTAAGGAATAATTGAGTAATAAGGAGGTAAACTAAGTGCTTCATGTCGTAGAGATAGGTTAGGTGCATGTCATGCGTTCGGGTCTCAGACAAAAGCATGGTATTTAAGTTGAGAAGAGTAGAGGGGTGTGCCATTATCTGCCGAGTTTTGAACCGTATTTTTCAGTTATAAAAGAAGAAGAAAACAACAGGAATAAAAAAAGAAGAAAACAACAGGAATCTGAAAGTAGAGGGTCTTGGTTATCTTTTTGGGAAGCAAGAGCACCAATAAAAGTATGCCTTGGCTATATAGCACTAGATGATGCTTTCCTGACACGAGAAATTAGGCAGCAAATGTTAATATTTGCAATATACGCTATATGTACCGAGCAGATATAGAAAACTCAAAACACTTATTTGTACATTGTACAATAGCGAGAGAAGTTTGTAATATTTAAGCCTTAGGGGATCAAATAAGTCATGCCACACAACTTGAAGAAAGCTATGGTAAGTTGCCACTTGGTGAAGACAAAAAAAATAGAGTTCAAGAAAATATGGATCACTAAACAATGGTGCATTTGCTGGAGCATTTGGAGAGAAAAAAACCAAGACATGCCTGGGAGAAAGGGCTCTTCTCATACAATTTTCCATAGCTAATTGTACAGATCTTTTAGCCTATTCGTGTAAATGTGATGCATATCAAGGTAGCCATCAAGGACTTTGGTGCATTCTTTCAACTAGCAAGAGTTAGAGCACTTAGAGGAGGCGTGGAAAGAAGATCTCAAGGCCTTAAGTATGCTTAAATGGAAGTTTAAAGGAAAAAAGGGTACAAGATCATTGAAGGTTACCTTTGTAATATGTGTATCTTAGTAATTTGACTATTTAGCTTTTTAAGACTAGCTTGGGTTTCATTTCTTAGCCAAATACCTACCCCAGTATAAATAGTCTCTGTCTTTATTTTTAGGGAAGCTAACTTAGAATCATGAAGATGAAACTCTTGGTGAGTTATGGATTTTTTCCTTGTCTCTACAATGGACCTCTCTTGGGTTACATCATGAGAACTAGTTCATTTATGAGTTAATTTCTATTTCTCCCTTTGGATTTGGTTTTGTAATTGACGGTAATTAGTTTCTTTAGTGTATCTTTAATTGTTCATGGGTTTTACCTATTGCATTCCTTACTTAGTTTGATCCTTTTCTTTCTTCTGTCCTTGAACTAGTGATTTATAGTTGAATTACAAAGTGGGTCAGCTAATCGTAATTAATTTCTTGTAATCTTCAACCCTAATTCCATAAGTTTTTTTTTTTTTGATAACAATATTATTTGGGCCGAGGAATTAGAGAATTAGGGTAGGGGTAAGGTCTGCGTACACAGTACCTTCCCCACACTGCGCTTGTGGGATTCCACTTGGTTTGTGGTTGTTATAGTATTCGGGCCAGCTTGTGTGCACCTCGATGAGTAACCCTTATTCTCTAATTCCTCTATCCTTTACTTTATTACTTGTTCTTCTTCTTGTTCTAGGTATTCTTGTGAGGTTGAAGAAGTCATCCTCATTTTCCTAGAATCTACCGGGTCCGGTCTCCATCAAGGTGGAATATATTGAATGATGAGGAGGATGCTATGAATTTTATTTGTTTCCTTACCCATTGACGTGTAAAATGGAATTTGGATTGCTTTGCTATAGATATAGCTTCTGCTTGATGCTATTTTTCCTTGTCAGGACAACAACATACCAAGTAAAATCCCACAAGTCAGATTACGCATATCTTACCCTAATCTTGTGAAGGTAGAGAGGTTGTTTCCAATAGACCCTTGGCTCAAGTAAAGCATAATTCCAACTTTCATGAAAAAGAGATATAGTAGTGAAGAAGCTACGAAAATAGAAGAAGTAACAATAGCATGGAAATAAGATAACCGAATAAAAAACAATATCTAGTAATAGAAATGAAAGAATAAGAGAATACAAGAGTAATATTAACACTATTGGCCTTGATAAACCCACCCTTGCCAACCTCTCACACCTCTTTACCGGGGCTTCTGTGCATCTCCTCTTGATATGTCCGAACTACCTCAATCTCGCTTCACACATCTTGTTCTTCAAAGAGGCCACTCCGACCTTGTCCCAAATATCTTCATTTCTAATCATATCTCTCCTAGTATGACAACACATACATCTTAGCATCCTCCGCCACTTTAATATTCTGACATAAGATTTTTGACTCGCCAACACTCTCCTCATTACAACATAGTTGGTTGAATCAGTACTCCGTAGAACTTGCTTTTAACTCTTGGAGGCATATTCTTATCATACAAGACCTTAGATGCAAGCCTCCGCTTCATCTACACTGCTCCAATACGATATGTGACATCATCGTCAATCTCCCCATTGTTAAATTATAGACCTAAGATACTTGAAACTTCCTCTCTTGGGGATATCTTGTGTATCAACCCTCACTTCCATGTCATCCTCATGAGTTACGTCACTGAACTTGCATTCCAAGTATTCTGTTTTAGTCCTGCTCAACTAGAAACTTTTAGACTCTACGGTTTGTCTCCAAACCTCCAACCTATTGTTAACACCGCCTCATGTCTCATTAATAAGTTCTAACTTCTATGTCATTTGTATATAGCATGCACCATGACATCTCCCCTTTAATATGTCGCATCAATTCATCCATCAACAAAGCAAATAAAAACGAACTGAGAGCTGATCCCTAGTGTAACCCCATCACCGGTGGGAAGTGTCACGAGTCTCCTCCTACTGTCCTTACCCATGTCTTGGCTCCAAACATACATGTCCTTAATCGCTCTGGTGTATGCGACAAGTACACCTCTAGTCTCCAAACATCTGCTGGGAACTTTCCTTGGGTTTTACTTTTTCTGGGTCAAATAAATACCATATATAAGTCCTACTTCCTCTCCATATACTGCATCACCAATCTCCTTGCAACGTGAATGACTTCTATAGTCGAACATCCCGACATGAATCCGTGCTGGTTCTCGGGAATAGACACACCCCTCCTCACCCTCATCCGCCACCTCTCCCAAACTTCATAGTGTGGCTTAGTAGCTTGATACCTCTATAGTTGTTGCAGTTGTGGATATCACTCTTGTTCTTGTACACCTGAATCATTGTACTCCACCTCCATTCCTCGGGCATTTTTATCGTCCTAAAAATGACAATTAATAACCCAGTAAGCCACTTCAAACTTACTCGGTCCCCGCTCAACCTTTTGTTTGAAGCTTAATAATATTATGCCAAATACTTGAATTGACACAGATAACCCAAGTTACACATAATTTAGTTGGGGATGTGGAAAAAAATAAATAATAAAAAACAAAATAGGCCGAGGATGCGAAACTTTCCAGCAGTAGTGAGGCGTCAGCAGATATATGTTTTAAAAGATGAGAATTAAACTTTCAAGAGATAAGTTGTTTTACTGTGCAAGTGCCAATACAAAGGAGATCATACCTTGCTGTGGGAGCTGGTGTGGCACTCTTCTTTTGCTGACCCAGCAACTCAAAAAAAAATCAAAGTCATCAAATTCTTAGCTACAGAATACCATAAAACAATATCAAGTATGCACAAGGTGTTAGTCTAATGATTTAAGTGTGTATGAGGTGAACCCCTGACATATAGCGCGACAAGAGTTTAGCCCCATGATGAAGTCGAAATTTGTAGAGGTTATGTTGCCTCGATGCTTGCCCCCGTGAGTTCCATTTTATCTTTCACGATGTTGGGGACAACTAACCACCTATTCTGAACAGATAAGTTGGACGGGAACATGGAACATTCTGAAAGTTCCCTTTTGGGTCATGCTTGGAAATGTGGAATATATTCTTTTAAGCCATCCTATCCTGGAGTGGACCTCTAGGTTTCTGCTTAGAAAGGGAAAAAATATTTACGTCATTTTATTTTCTCCCTTTCTTACCACTATATTGGAGCATCCCCTTAATATACATTCACAATAAATCATCCTAGTTAGCTGAAATGTGGTTGGAGTTTAAGATTGTAGCGTGCAAAATATTTGACTTCTTCTGTGGCACTTTGAGATACTTGTTTACTTTCTTTTTCTGTCTGTATGTCATAATTTTTTGTTTACTAAGCTAGGTCTCGACCAAACTGATGAATGTTTTACTATGCTATTATATATTGCAGAGCGATTTACAGTCTTATCATACAACATACTAGCTGATTACCTTGCAATTGATCATCAGAGAAAACTTTACTATCACATACCACAACATATTTTGGACTGGGAATGGCGTAAAAGAAGTATTCTTTCTGAGCTTGGATGGTGGTCAGCTGATATATTGTGTCTTCAGGTTATGACTCTTGACTCAATTAATCTTGTTTTGCCTTCTATATTCTTCGAATTGTGGTTCAATCACAGTGATGTTGTGGAATAGGCACAGATTGATGTGGTATGATGCTGGATGTATGGAATTTTTTTTAAAGTCTAATATACGTATTTGTTCTTCCTTCCAGGTTGGTACCAAAGGTTTAGTACCATCTGTGAATTGGTAACTCTATTTGAGTTTGTTTTAAATGTATGTATTTGGGCAATAGCAAATTTTAAAGGAGTGTCTGAAACAGAGATTTTGTACACACATATAGTGAGAAATAAGAGTTAGTGCAAAGGCATATTGGCGTGCGTGCTCTCCAGTCAGTACAAGGCATGTCAGGTTTTGTAAGTTGGAAAGTATCAATGTCTGGGTGGTGCTGGGTTGACGCGCAACTTTCACAACACTAAGGACGACTCTGGGAGTACTCACAATAACTAAAAAGTTGCGTGACAAAGAGATTTTTCTTGTGGAAGTCATTGGTTAATGCTTAATAAGTAATTCCTCTCTCTGGTACCATGTGATAAAGAAGAGACACTAGAGAGAGAAATGATAGAACACGCAGGGGCGGCTCTAAGGTAAGGCCGATAAAGCTCTTCCCTTAGGCCCCCAAGTATTAAGGGCAGAAAAATTAGAAAACACTATATTAGTATTATATAGAACATATAATTTATCCAGTTATTATTATTAAAAAAAATTCAATCTTTACATTTTTTAAATGTTATTGAGATTGTATGATTGAGTGAGTAAATAACGATAAATTTTCTATCATTATATTAAATAGTATATTTACCTTCTCATCAATTCTAATTTTTCGTTCTGTAAGTACACTCTTTTTTCCCCATGTTTTGGACGATTTCACTCTCTAACTTCAAAGCAGATTCTTTGAGTTAGCTATTTGTTTTTGTCATATATTGATGCATACATCACAATGCAAGTTCTTTTGAGTCTCATCTTTTTTAATTAAGAAATTCTCGAGGACAAAGGCGCAAGATCTGAACTTGATGGATAATGAGCCCACCCCTCTACGATTTTCCACTAAAATATCATACTTTTGTCGGCGGGAGAGTTCGAAACCGTGATGTGATCCTAACCTACACATCACGCTTGCGCTCTTACTTCTAAACCTATTAATGTGGTTTTTTTTTTTGTCTCATTATCGTATGAATTTTATAAAATATAAGGGCCTTTTAATAATATTTGGCTTTTGGTTACCAAATTCATTGAGCCGCCCCTGAGAACACACATAAACTTGTCTTACATATTATGTGTGTGTCTATGTATGCATTTTCTTTTCCTTGCAAAGCTTAATATAAATCAATCTTTTTCCCGTATCTTCCATAATCTCCCCCCCCACCCACCCCACCCCCTGGCCCATCCCCCCAAAAAAGAAGAATGTTAGTTTCCAATATGTTTCTACCCCTTAACTTCTACTTCTTTGTTTCATTGTTCTACTTGTATTCACTTCTGGAAGTGACAATCCTTGGTATGGCTTGTGATGTTTCCTCCATCCAGGAGGTTGACAGATTCCAAGAGTTGGAGGCAGAATTGAAGTTGCGTGGATATAATGGCATCTGGAAGGTTTTTTATGCTTTCGTGCTATTCTTCACTTGTCTAATATTTTTACAATTTATTTGTTAGTGAACTTACTGTTGGTTAATATGTTGTGGAGCAAGTGCCAGAGGGTCTAACCTATACCAAGAGCAATATATCTATAATCTCCCAAAGTTCCGTACATTATGATATGCAATTATGCATGAGAAATCAACATTTTGTTACGAAGTGCAATGTAAATATGGGAATTCGAACCTTCAAATACGGCATATATATAATTCGTAAATATTCGCTGGAAAGTTCATTAGGCTCTTTAAAATTATTAGGATGAAAAAAAATGTCTCGATGAGAAATTGTTCCTACCGAGTAATACTAGGTATAAAGTTATTAAAGTCAAAATGAGGACCCAATAATAAATTTAGTAAACATCTTGGATGAAAGGTTCCTTTGCCATAGTCCATTCCTTGGTTTGTGTGAATCCGCTTGCCACTTGCATCTCTTAATATCCTCACTTGGATGTAATTTCACTGACCATACCCGTTTACATATTGCTCTTAGTCTTCTTTCCGGGAGGTAAATCAACAATCTCCCATGTTTTATTCTTCTCAACTGCACTCATTTCCTCCATCATCACCCTCTTTCGAGTGAGGGGTACACAAGGCTTCCTTTCTCGTCTTTGATATGTAGTTTTTGTCATTCTCTTTCCCCTAAATGTTATTGATGTGCTGATTCTATTATTAACTCAAGCTTCGAATATGTTGAGCATCTATTTTGCTCTGGTTTGGGAACACCAATTGTTGAATGCTACTTCTTTGTTGGTGGAACCACAAGATCCTTAATCCTATGGCTTCATATATTAATAAGGTCATGCCTCCGTTGGTTTGCTGAGAGTTGTGGTGGTAAGGTGCAACTATAAATATGGTTCTAAACCATCTCAAAGTCCCGAGCTCCCTGGTAAGGCACATGTTCGGAAAGTTGACATGTCGAGAAATGTGGAATCGTCTTGTAGAAGGATCATTATTTCTTTGATAAGGTAAAGTATAAATCTAGAAGGATCATTAACACTTGTAGCCCTTTTGAGAGGGTACCCCAACCAGAAAACACACATAGTGATACTTAGGGCTCGATTTGTATTGTGGAGGGGATCAAATTTTAAGGAAGCACGTGCATCCGTAATACTTTGAGGCTTGCATAGTCATCTCTTTGAAAGAGAGTAAAACGCCCGAAGATAACGTGTAGAGGGGATTGCTTACCAACACTAAGAGTCATTGTCTTTTTACTCAGATAAGCGGCCATCATTAAATTGGCCTTTTTACCCTCATTTCTTCAGCTCCTCCATTGATAGCAGGAAGCTCCTTACCCATAAACCCTAGGACTCATTTATGTTCACCTAAAGCCCAACTTTATTATATAAAATCCTTCCTCTTTACGCCTTAATAAGTAATCTGAACTTTGTCTCGCAAGAATAAAAATGAGTTGAGGAATAGGCAACCATTTGAGTTTTCCATATCTGATACTTGCATGTATACTTTTACCCACAACTAGCACTGAGAACCTTATTACTCTTGAACTACTAGAACAAATGCATAGTTTGTTTAGTGTATGCTAATACTTTCATATGCATTTGATGTAGAGGCGCACCGGAGATCCAGCTGATGGATGTGCAATATTTTGGAATGCATCAAGGTAAGGAAATTTTGTTCTTTTGCAGCCTCAAATCCGAAGGATGTTCTAAATAGGTGATGCTGTTATTAGACTTAATTATGAGTGAGGAAATAAGTTTTTAAAATTCTTTTTGTGTCTGTTTTATGTAAACATTGGTGTCATAGAATCCAATCTCATATCATGTCATTGCCAATTCCATAGTATCTTTGGCACCACGTATGTCTGTCTCTGGAGTTTCTACTCCAGTTGAGTTGGAAACTTGCTTGATATGCTCCAAAGTCATTTAAGCATGCTGGTAGTAGTATCGTTTAGACTGTTTGGTAAATATTAGCTGAGTGTATGTTTAGAGATTCAGCATTCAAGGATATTAAGTGTTACTTTTATAGCACCATTCATTGATTTGCGTTATCATCTTAATATATAGCCTTTATTATATTTATTTTTGGCAACACAGTACATGTTGTGGAATCTTGATTACTAGTTCATGATATTACCTAATTGGAAATACGTTGAAATGTTTTATGTTAGATTCAAGTTGGTGCATGAAGAATTTATTGAATTTAAAAAGTTCGGGCTTCGGGATAATGTAGCCCAGATATGTGTATTTGAGGTACATAAATTCTTTCAAGTATATTCTTCATTGCTTTAATGTAAGTGTTCAAATTCAAAACTTGCTTGTGCTTGTTTTAGAAGTTCCTTTTATTGTGTTTATCTCTTGCTTACAGTCTCTGGGTCAGCAGAATAAGAGTGTCACACCAGCTCTCTCAGCAAGGTATGATCTCTTTTGTATTGGCACTTGCACTGTAAAACAACTTATTTCTTGAAAGTTTAATTTGTGCCTTTTGAAACAAATATTAGGCCTCACTACTGCTCGAAAGTTTTTCATCCTCGGCCTTTTTTGTTTTTTTTCCACATCCCTAACTTAATTGTCTGTAACTTGGGTTATCTGTGTCAATTCTAGTATTTGGCATTATATAATTAAGCTGCAAACAGAAGGTTGAAGTAACAAAGAGTGAAGGCCTGGGAATGAAACAAAACTAGTATATGACTGTTTGACCCCCGAGTATTTGAAAATTGCCTCTGGTTGCGTATTGTAGACTCTCTCTCTCTCTCTCTGACAACCGTAACAGCTGTCATTGCCGCTCTTCTTCTTCGTCAATGGTAACTGAGTACACAGATAAGGTCTCTTTATCTTCCTCTCTTCTTCTTCTTCTATTTTCTTTCTCTTTCTTCTCTCTTTCTCTCCTTCTTTCTCTCTCTTTCCTCTTTTCTTCTTTCCATTTTCTGGTAGGAGTCCAGCGACATGACCAGTCTTCTACCCCTCTTGTCTCCTTCCTTCTCTCCTTTTCTCCCTTTCTTGCTCTGTGCGTGTGTGTGTTCATGTCTGCGGACAGTAACAGGTTCAGTAGTAGCAGAAGAGCTAAGGAAGAGCGATCAGAAGAGCAAAGGAAGAGCTATCAGAAGAGCAAAGGAAAGCGATCGGACCAAATGAGATCCCTATAGAATTTTAGAAGAGCGCGGGCAAGGTAGGCTTGGAGTGACTTACTGCATTGTTTAATGTCATTTTTAGGGTGACAAAAATTCCTGAGGAATGGAGGTGTAGTACAACCATTATGTTGTACAAGAACAAGTACAACAAATCATCTGTACAAGAACAAGGGCGCATGTCTATTCCCGAGAATTAGTTCGGATTCAAGTCGGGGCATTCGACTATAGAAACCATTTATGTTGTAAGGAGATTGGTGGAGCATGATAGGGAGAGGAAGAGGGACTTACATATTGTGTCGACTTGAAAAAGCATACAACAAAGTCCCGAAGGAGGTTCTCTGGAGATGTTTAGAGGCTAGAGGTGTCCATGTCGTATACACTAGGGGACATGTATGTTGGAGCCAAGACACGGGTAAGGATAGTAAGAGGAGACTCGGGACACTTCCTAGTAGCGATGGAGTTATATCATGGATCAGCTCTCAACCCATTTTTATTTGCTTTGGTGATGGATAAATTGACGAGTCACATTTAAGGGAGGTGCTATGGTGCATCCTATTTGCAAATGATGTAGCACTTATTGACGAGACGCGTGGCGGTGCTAACCGTAGGCTGGAGGTTTGGAGATAGACCCTAGAGTCTAAAGGTTTCCGGTTGGATTTGGTGACTTATTAAGGGAAAGACGAAGTAAGAGCATGCTATTGGAGACGTTGCAACATATGTTGGGAAGGACTCCGTTGATTGTGTACGAACAAAATACGAATCCAAAGGCAGGGTAAGAAAGGGTTTAGCTAATGGAGATATTAACTCTTTCGGGAACTAGTAACGCGTAAACCATGTCAAACCAAGACCAATCTATATCCGAACGAAAAGTGCAAGTTCAGTGACATAACTCATGATGACGTGGAAGTGAGGTTTGATACACAAGTCATCCCCAAGAGAGGAAGTTTTAAGTATCTTAGGTCTATAATCTAAGGTAATTTGGAGATTGACGATGATTTCACACATCGTGTTGGGCGGGATGGATGAAGTGGAGGCTTGTATCCGAGGTCTTGTTTGATAAGAATGTGCCTTCAAGAGTTAAAAGTAAGCTCTACATAGTGGTGGTTCGACCGACTATGTTGTATAGGGTAGAGTGTTGGCTAGTCAAGAACTCTCATATCCAGGAAGTGGAAGTGGCGGAGATGATGATGCTGAGATGCATGTGTAGGCATATACTAGGAGAGATATGATTAGAAATTAAGATATTCGGGATAAGGTGGGAGTTACTTCTGTGGTTGACAAAATGCGGAAAGCGAGGTTGAGGTAGTTTGAACATGTCAAGAGGCGATGCACAGATGCCCCAGTGAGGAGGTGTGAGCGGTTGACACTGATGCGTCGAGGCATAGGTAAGCGGAAAAAGTATTGGTGAGAAGATCAGACAGGATATGATACATCTGCAGCTTACCGAGGACATGACACTTGATAAGGGGGTGCGGAGGTCGAGGATTAAGGTAGTAGATTGTCGCGCGCATTTCTTCTCTATACTAGTGTGCTTGGTATTACCTCCGTAATTTCTTATTCTTTTATTTCTATTACTAGCTGTTGTTTTTCTTCGGTTATCTTATTTTCATGCTATTGTTGCTGCGTCTTTTTCCATGGCTTCCCCACTAATGTATCTCTTTTTCATGAATGCTGGGATTATGCTTTACTTGAGCCGAGGATCTATCTTACACACTATCCTCCCCTACCCCACTTGTGGTATTTCACTGGGTATGTTGTAATATTCGAATAAGACGAGAAAAGGACACACTTGTGGCATTTCACTGGGTCTGTTGTTGTAGTATTCGAACAAGACGAGAAAGGGATAAATGAGTTTTAGGATTGCTCATTCCCAGTCCTCTTTCTTTGCAGCAGCATTCAAGAAGCGTCTCTCTCCTTTCTCTCTTTCTCTCTCTCTCAGTTTTCATATGAAATGCTCCTTTACATAATTCCACTTTGTGTAAGGAATGGTAAGTGCCTAACCATAGTCTCCGAGTGTAAAGATGGCTATGCAGGAAGTCTTAATCTCAGTCATGGGTTTTTATGCGTTGCACATATTTTAGTGGTTGTTCTAAAATATTGTTATATCATTGAAAAATGTGCTATTCCAATATTTTCTGCATTGATAATTGCTAGATAAGCTGGTTTAGATATTCTCATATTCGTTTTTCAATTTCCTGTTCAATCAGATTTATCCATATAGATTGGCCAATGATAGCAGTAGATTGTGTGTTGGATACTCATTGTTGCTCATGTTTTTACAAATGTGGATGCTGTTTGGAGCATTTTTTCTTGGGTTCGTAGTATGAGCTTATTCAAGTTTCTTGTCCTTGTTCTTTACCTGCTGAGTTAGTGTATTTTACACTTGCAGACCTGGTTACTCCAATAAGGTTGTAATTTGTAATACTCACGTGCTTTTCAATCCTAGAAGGGGAGAGATTAAGCTTGGACAGGTACTTATTGTCAATAGATACTGTCTTTTCACACTTCATTGTGTGCATGAATTTATCTGTAAGTCAGTTATCATGTACTTTTGTATCCTATGCTTGGTAGTTATCTAGTCATATGTTGCTCCGCTTCACACGATGGAGACCTGCTAGATTGTAGTTTGTCATGTCTGCATATTTGCTGCTTGTCATGGCTTGTTAGTTTTGTTCTAATAATTGTTCCATTTAAAGAGAAGTTAGTATTTATCATATTTCTGTGATTAAGTGAATACAAGCTCTATGTTTATCTGAAGTATTTGATAGAATAAATGGACATGAATTTGGAAAATGAAAGTCCAAGGGTGCTGTTCTTTCTTTGCTCCTTATGTTGTAACTCGTTATTCTCTTTTATTATCTACTGAAGTAATTTATAGCGTCCTATCGTTACAATTGGCATGCTGTTCCCTCCATAGTGGTATGGCAAGGATAAACATGAAGATCATCTGAAGTGTATTTTGAATTATGATGTCTCTAAATAGCTTTCTATTCACTTTTCTTCCTCATCATTTCTTATACAAGGACACGTGGGCATCCCTGTTTGGCTTTGTTCTTTTCCCCCTTTTCTTTCAGAAAATAATCAAAATATAGTTTTTCAAACCTGAATGTTGGAAAAGTTAATATTTCATGAAGAAACAAAACATTAAACAGCTCCAATCTCGGGAAACCACCAGTTTTTCCTACTATGAGATAAACCTACTGCTTTATATTAGAAAGGCAAGGAAGTAGCTATATCCCCCAAACTTGATGGGAAAATATAATCTGGAAGGATTTCACTATTCTGATATGAGGACCTATTTTCCTCAGATGGTTTTTATCTTTGGAAGAAGCAGATGTTTATCAAGAAGCATCAGCACCGCACCTAACTGTTTACTTGATCCCTCCCTTACTTAAAAAGCTCCAGGAAGGAGTTATTTCTGTAAATATCTCCAAATTCTGCTAAAAAAACAACAGCAACAACAAAACAACAACAACAACAACAACCCAGTATATTCCCACAAGGTGGGGTCTTAGACAGGCCTTACCTCTACCCGAGAGGGCAGAGAGGCTGTTTCCAATCGACCCTCGGCGCAGGGAAAAGAAAGGCAAACAAAAACAAAAACCGCATTAGTTATAACAACAACCACAAAAGTATATGTATTTTTTGCTAGAGGAATGGGTCCCTCTTTCTGCTAAATGTGTATGGTGATACTCATACAAAGTTATCCACTTCTAAGATAGCATACTTGGCAACTCCTTGCTTGTCTACCTACTCCTCATAAAGTTGGTTTGATTTCGTTCATGATTAATGCACCTGTTTTAAGTTAGCATTTTTAGCCGCAACGAAGAGTCCACTTGATTGGATTCAGTATTTCGTTTAGTGTAAGTAAATTTTGCTGCAACCAGGTTAGGGTGCTTCTGGATAAGGCTGATGGTGTTTCAAAACTTTGGGACAATGCTCCTGTTGTGATCTGTGGAGATTTTAACAGTACACCAAAGGTGGGTTCATTGATTCCCATTGAAACACTTATGACTTGTTTCTCATTAATGCATATTTTCTCCTCTTACTTTCTGTGGTTCCTACTGAATTTTATGTTGTAGTGTAATAATTCTGTTTGTCTGTTTCCTCTTTACAGAATCCTGCAATAATTCCTTATTCTTTTTCCCCTTTTACCAGAGTCCATTATACAACTATATTGTCGAGGAAAGGGTAAGCTTCATACGATGTTTTGTTTCTTGCTGCTGTTTCCAACCACCTTTTTCTTCTGTGCCTTCTCTGGGGAAATGATGATTCTTTGCTTCGGGATGCATTTGGGGTACTTTGTTCCTGCAGCTAGACTTATCAGAAGTGCCTCGGGATAAAGTGTCAGGACAGGAGTCTGCTACAATTAATACAGTGAAACGTAGCAGCCTCAATCCTAGTGCCAGGTATGAACTTCTTACCTCAATGAAGTAATTATCTGGTGATTTCATGGAGACTTGACCTTTGCCTCATATTTCCTTGTACCAGCTTATGTATAATCTGATACGATTTCTACTTCAATTTCATCGATGAACTAGATCCCATTTCCAAGCTAGTTTTGGAGGGGGGGGGGGTTATATGAAGCCTATATGTCATTCTGCTCTATTTGGGTCCATTTCATTCCAATACATCTATGTAATATAGTTTTTTAAGGTAAATTTGAACTTCTAAAAACTAGAGGTTCTTTAAAATTCACTCCATCCCTCTACTGACATAGTTTCTAATCAAACTAGAAAGACTACTGACAAACACTGTAGTTGATGCAAGTGTAACGACAAACAACAACCAGGCCTCAATCCTAATAGGTGGTATTGCTAATTTGGATCCTTTGTTTTCATAGTCTTAGCTAAGTCCATCTTGATTAGAGTGTTTGTAGGTCTTTTAGCACAACTTAGCTCCATGTGATTTTAGGCGTACCTCTTCTCCGTTTAGCACCTTAAAAGATCATTGTACTTGCACATATCGACCAGTCTATTTGGAGATTTATGTAGAACATGCTAAACTATCTCAAGTGACCTTCTTTCGTTTTACCCTCTACGTCTTTTACTTGCATTCTGTCTGATCCAATAATCTCTGATCTTATCTATTAATAAGAAATAACTTACCAAATATGTTGCACATGGTTTCTGAGTATAATTTTGGAAAAGATAATAAAAATGCAAAGGTCATTAGGGGTTGTCCACCTATCCTTTCTTTGAATTTGTTAGTCGCATATTCATGCTCAGCTTGACGCACTAGTCTTTTTAAAAATAACTGGGGATTTCTTATTTTCATATTAAGGATCTCATGTCTATTCAGTGAATCTGAAGGACTCTGAAATCATATTTACTTTACACCCTTTATCGCTTTCAGGATTCAGCCTTGATGTTTCTAAAACTGGAATTCTCTTTTGATACCACAGACTCCAGGATGCAGTTAACTCTGCTCAAAGCTCTGCACTGGCTGTTGAGAGAGATGTAAAAGACAGTAAGATGACATTAGATGAACAAAAGCTCAATTTTCCAGAAAAAGATTCAGCAAGTGGATCTTCTGTATGTATCTTGTCTCAGCCTCAGAGTTCTGTGGTATATGAGTCCGGCAGTTCTTGTATGGTTATCCCATGCTCCGAGGGTACGAATGAGTTACCTAGAGAAACTCATGGTAATGTTTCTGCTGGTGTCTTTAGAGAAGATCCAAGTAGTTCTCATGGTGAAGGTTCATTGTTTCCAGTTGAAGGTACGAGTCATGAAGTAAGTTCGCTAGAATCTTGTCAAGAAGATGAATATGATAAAGACACTCAGGGTAGATGCAACAATGCCAACCCTAATGCGGCATCTAGCTCTTCTCACAAAAAAATTGAAGCAGAAGTGTGTTCCGCAACTGATTCACTTAGACAGAAGGATAGACAGTCCAAAGTAGATGATTTTGGTTCTGAAAATGTGATGAGTGTTCATGGACCTACAATAGGCCATTGTTCAGATGTGTCATCGTTGTGGCTATTTTCTGATTCTTCAAATGTACATGAAGTTTCTCCTCTGGAATCCTCTGAAAGTGTATCATCAATTGGTAAAGAGAGTTGCACTAAAACATCACATGAAAATAAAACCTCACACGCAGAGACATGTTTTGATGTTTTATTGGATGAAAAGATGGACAGCTTGTCACTTAATGAGGACTCTGGAGGCACGAAGGAAGATGAACTTTTAGGCCACGATCGTGAAACATTTTTGTCTCAGTTAAATGGTGAAGATGATTCCTTTCCATCTCACTCTAACCAATTCCAAAAAACTGGTTCCTTAGAGTTGCGTCCACTAGGAGATGAGATAGCAGATGGTATTCCTGATCTGGATTCTGAGGTTGTTGACATGGAGAAGTCTACTTATGATCCATCAGCTTGGACGCCAATGGACTTAGAAACTGCTACTGGCAATGCGGATTGCACAAGAATGGAACATAATCTGAAGTTGGCAAGTTCATATAGGGAAGTAGAGGTAACTCTTATTAGACTAAGCTTGTACTCTCAATGTGCTATTCCGTATCTTATGGTAAATGTGTATGATATATTCTTCTCTTGGCTGGTAATCTGGCTTAATACTTGCTCATTTTTTATAACTGCAACTCACATCTTTGCAGTTTCAGGATTTTTCTGGAACAAGAGATTCAACAGGTGAACCTGAGGTGACCAGCTATCACAGGCTTTTCATGGGTACAGTTGATTATATATGGTGAGTGTCTTTAAATAATCCCCTAGCTTCTGCTGCCTGTTCTTTAATTCCATCGTTGAGGAACAAAGATAAGATCCCAGATTGATTTTTAACATTGCCATAGTTGTTCATGACAAATTTGAAATGCTCCTGATTTTAGGATTCCTTTTGAATATGACCTCAATGTGTTGTTTATATATGTTAGATGCATATGCATCTCTCTGCTTGATGCTTTTGGTATTCCATCAGTTGGAACTCAAGAATATACATGGCAAACTAATTGTTCAAATTACACTCAGGCGTTCTGAAGGTCTTCAAACTGTGAGGGTGCTGGCTCCCATTCCGAAAAACGCCATGCAATTTGTGAGAGGTTTCCCTACTAAGGTATGTTGGCAAAAGAAAGTACGAATATTTTCTTCATAGAATAACAGTTCAGATTCATCCCTTGCTGCACAGAACTTTGTTTTGGTTATGCATGGTGGCTGGCTGTATGATCTCCTTTCATATAGTGGTCTTCAAAATATTTAGAGCGCGTTTGGACATAAGAAATTTTTCCCTTTTTTCCAAAAAATATTCACTTTTTTTCCGAAATCAGCTTTTATTCATAAAATTTTCAATTTTCAATTGAAGATGCATTTTGGAAATTTTCGAAAATTTCAAAAAACTCCAAGTTAACTTCAAAAACAACCCAATTCTGTCCAAACACAACTCTGAATTTCAAATACCATTTTCACTTGAATTTGTTTTTCACATTTTTTGGGAATTTTACAATTCTTATGTCCAAATGCACAGTTAGTGCTATGAATACCAATTTGGATTTTAATTTGCAACAGGGTTGAAATACAACAAATTGTCCTGAAATACTTAATCACTTAAGCACCTGCTTCCTTATGAACAACCTTTAAGCTACTTCTTTGACACATTTACTACAGATTTAATCCTTGAAAATAAATAATATCCCATCAGCATCAACTTACTGTCATACTTAAGAGAAGCTCAGTTAAAGTTCCCAGGTCAAAGCTAGATGCCTTTTGTCAAATAAATCCGTCTGAATGAAGTTTCATGAGACTGATGAGGCAACTAGTGTGCAAATACGAGAATAGAGACGTATTGATGGTTTGATAGTATGAGTACTCAACACTTATTTATAGGTGTCAAACACACAAGAGTTTTGTCCAATGTGGCTATGTCTAACTTAAAAAGGTAGTACTCTAAATATTCTTATTTCACCATTCTAATTCCAAGGTTTGCCATTAGAGTTTAACAATACCAATTTTAACTGATGAAATTAATAGAGTAACTTAAGCTAGTGGTACACTGGTACTGCCACAAGAAATGTAAATCAAGCTAACTATAAGCTTTGAATTTGAAGTAGGGCTAGGCTTCTTTGCCCATGAACACCTCAGGTAAACTTTGAAGTTTCTCAACAAGGTGAATTCCATTTTGGTCAAGAGGTAACATACATATTTGATTTGGAAATAGTTTTGAATTTGAAGATGGCAAAGAAAGTTATCCATAGCTAGAGAAAATCCCTTGAGGTTGTGAGAAATAGAAGAAACATTAAAAAGAAGGGAAAATACCTTAGTATCCCCCTAAACTATGTGAGAATTATTACTTTCCTCCCTAAACTATCTCTGGTTCGAATTACCCCCCTCAACTTGGCCTTTTGAGAATAATTACCCCTAAATGCTTATGTGGCAAAAAGTGTGGGTACACTCACCTGCCATGTGGATTTTTCTGTCCATGTGGCATTTTCGTGAATTTTTTTTCTTTTTAAGAATATTATTTTTTAGATAATATTTTTAAATACAATTTATAATAAAAGTTGGACCAGACAACATTAGTTATGCTAAATATTTTTATTTGTACAAAAATAATAAAATTTTAGTTAATCTTTTTTTGAATCTTACTTGAAAATAAAAATTTATACAATTGAAATAAATAGTCAAGACATCTAAAAAGTTATAAAAAATACATAGTTGAAATAAATAATCATTGAATCAAAGAAGAAATAAAAAGAGTGTACAATTGCACTTGTAATTTCTTGTAATTGTATACTCTTTTTATTTATTCTTTTGCGATGCAATGACTATTTATTTCAACTGTGTATTTTTACTTTTTTTAGGTAAAATCCGTAAAACAAAATTGGAGCACTGTAATTTAGAGATACATAAAAAATTATAGCCAAAATAATTAATTTCAAACTATATTTTATAAATTTTTAGATGCATTGACTATTTATTTTAATTGTATAAATCTTTATTTTCAGGTCAAATTCAAAAAAAGATTAACTAAAATTTTATTATTTTTGTACAAATAAAAATATTTAGCATAACTAATGTCGTTCTGTCCAACTTTTATTATAAATTGTATTTAAAAAATTATCTAAAAAATAATATTCTTAAAAAGAAAAAAAATTCACGAAAATGCCACATGGACAGAAAAATCCATATGGTAGGTGAGTGTACCCACACTTTTTGCCACATAAGCATTTAGGGGGTAATTATTCTCAAAAGGCTAAGTTGAGGGGGTAATTCGAACCAGAGATACTTTAGGGAGGAAAGTAATAATTCTCACATAGTTTAGGGGGGTACTAAGGTATTTTCCCTAAAAAGAATTAAAAGAATTTGGTAAGAAATGTCTTAAACCTGAATCCGCCACGCTTTACAATGGACATAATCGTTTCTTTTTCCTTTTCGAATGTGGTTACTAAAACTATATTACAACAACAACGACCCAGTAAAATCCTACAATTGAGGTTTGGGGAGGGTAGTGTGTACGCAGATCATACCCTTACCCCGAGGGGTAGAGAGGCTGTTTCCGGTAGACTCTCGGCTCAAGAAGACAAAAAGAGACAATATATTAGTACCATCAACAAAAATCATAGAAATAATAACATCACAAGAACCAATAAATAGATGGAAAGCAAACAATAATCAGTAAATAAGGCTCGACACTATGAAATAGAAGATTAGTGTGAACACAATATTGAACACTAGCAGTCTAAGACAAAATCCTATCTGACTAGCCTCACACTTGAATTAGAAATATGCTCAACTACCTCCTAACCTACAACCTTAATGCTCAACCTCCACAGCTTCCTATCGAGGGCCATGTCCTCGGAGATCTACATGATTACACATATCTAATACTATATTAAGTTAACTCTAACTATTTACACCTATAAGATTACACATATATGACATTCACTCTCAAGTTGATTCATACAATCATATAGCCTTACCGTGGTTCATTTATTAATTAAGGAAACTAGTATTAATAACTATAAATATCGCCCACCTTCTCGGTGCCACAGGATAGAGACAAGAATTGTAGAACTTGGAAAAGAAAGAAAAACTTGACAGGTGTTCTCCGATACGAATATATCTAGAACTTTGACCATAGATGCTTCAATACCATGTGAACAGGAGGAAAAGAGATGAAGAGTATAGTCTAGTGGTCAATGAAGTTGGAAAAAAAGGATGGGAAACCAGGGTTTGGATCCCAGCCGAAGCATTAAGCTTGGTTATTTCGTTACATCTGGCTCACCTTGGTAAGGAGATTTACACGATATTTGTATTGGTGGGAGAATTTAGGTACCCGATTTAACAGTCAAGATGTAAGCTAGTTGGCCAGAACATTATTATTTAAAAAAAGAGGAGAAAACACAAGACGTAGTAATAACTCGATAATTTGCTAGACGCAAGACATCTATTTATAAGTGTCAAACCTAACTCATATAACGTGGGACAATATCTAACATAGGAAATGTGATTGTTTAACGAAATATATCTATTTGTAAGTGCCAAACATAATTTAGATCAGTTGGCATAAGATAACATTCTAAATTGACACTTAGGGGCCGTTTCTTACGAAGATAAATTATACAAGTATTAAAATGCAGGATTAGTAATACATGAATTATCTCTTATTGGGTGTTTAGTGTTATACCCCATTTTAACACGGGTCAAACTAGAGTATAACATATTGGTAATTCTAAAGGTTTAATTAATTTTCAGAGAGTCGCCACCTAATTATGTTAATGGTGAATTAGGACACCAATTTTAACTAAGTAGTACTTAAAATTAACTCTGTTTTTATGGTCTACTTAACCTTAAGAGTATGGGTAAGGGTTCTAATTAATCCTATAGGGAAGGTTGTTAAGGCATCCTATATGATCCGTTAATACGGTTAACCGGCCAAACTTAGGTTAATTAAGTCCAGGTGTAAAAGTAATTTTAGGCTAAATTAACGTAAATCCTTTAAAAGAATTCATCACTAATGTATAGTAACATGCAATCTGCTTTTTCATTTTTTAAGTCTAAAGAACGTAAATGTTGAAAAGAGATTATTTAAAAAAAAGACTTCCAAAACCAAAGATCGGAGTGAGACTTGTAGAAAGTTTGATAACGTACAATTAATTTACAAAGGAAAACATTTTCTGAGGTAATAAAAATGTCATCTTCGACTTACGCCAAAAAAAAGGAAAAAAAAAAAAAAAAAAACTGTTAGCTAAAGACAAATAAAACGATATTCATTATTGGCCAGCGAAAGAAGACTTCGAAATTAACTAAACCATGCTACCATAGAAAGATCTCTAGAGTTTGTAATTCATTGTTAACTAGAGGTGAAGATTCTATATGATCAAATACGGGCATAATAACTAATAGCGCACAGATACTTGGTTTAAAAGTCAATCGCATAACTTAAATTAATAACGCAACTGAAATTAAAATATAATCACAAAGTAAGATATTAGTCATCATTCAAGTAAGCAGCAATAAGAGAGAAAAATGATATGGTGAACAACCCCATTTAGCTCCTAACAGAAGGATAACAACTTCTGTAATTCCTGTTTCAGCGACTCTGAATACATTTCTTTTTTTTGATGTTCGAATTTATTTCGGAGAGAGAGAACGAGTGATGATAATGCAAATACCGATTCTGGACAGCTGCATAGAGTCTCAAAGCGGAACTCGAAAGCAGCTCCGCCGTGTCATGCAATAGAAAGAGAAGAGGAAAATGAAGAAATAGTCAGAGAAGAGAAATCTAATTCTTAAATAGAATAGAGTAATACTTACTGTTATTCAACTTACAAGTCTTTATCTTATACCAATAAATAATCTGATTCTTAAATAGTATAGAGTAATACTTACTGTTATTCAATTTACAAGTCTTTATCTTATACTAATAAATGCATGCTAAAAAGTTTCATCATCATTCTTAAATAAGAATGGACCTCAAATGTATTGGAAATAAATTTATTGCTCTCACTAAGATGCACCCCCCACTTCCAACCGAGAGGTTGTGAGTTCGAGTCTCCCCAAGAGCAAGGTGGGTAGTTCTTGGAGGGAAGGATGCCGGGGGTCTATTTGGAAACAGCCTCTCTACCTTAGGGTAGGGGTAAGGTCTGCGTACACACTACCCTCCCCAGACCCCACTAAGTGGGATTATACTGGGTTGTTGTTGTTGTTGTTGTTGTAAGATGCACCCCACTGTCGACAATCACAAGTAGGAAGAGAACACTCTTAAAACTATTACAAATTGGTACCTACTTTACATAATTATGGAAAGGAACTAAGCATTGTTTCCAATTCATATAAAGGAGGCTTTAGGGATATGATTCTAAATGAGTATTCCAATTTAACATGCTATTCAATAACAACACCAGTTACTAATTTTTCATTTAATGCCTAGACAATTGATGTAAAAGTGATAAATTCCCTCAAATATAGGTTCATACTCACACAAGTTAACTAATGAATGAAACACTTATCTGACAGATATTCTTGTAACTTTCATTAGCACCAGACCCACAAAACATACTCATGCTCATACTTCACAAAACCCACTTTGGGACATAAATTCTTAAGCAAACAAAGCAGTTACAAACGAAAGGAGGGAAAAAATGAGTAAAGGGTGCAGGTTTACCGTTTGTATGGCAGTGAACGGGGCGTCGACCTCGAATCGATTCTCTCGTTATGAAGAAACCCGAACCTCGAGCCGAATGAGTTTAGATATCTCGATTAAAACTAATATCTACCAAGATAGAAAGAAAAGTTTTGGAAGAGATTCTTAGAGTTTTTGAGTGATAGAGTAGTAATGTTTTATAGAGTATAGGGGAGACTGAACCCTAAAAAAAACCCTCCTTTTGTGAGCTCCAAAAGAGAATATTTATAGGTCAAAAAGCTACGGTTTTGCATAGCAGAAATTAAAGTGTGCCGTTTGAATTTGAACAGAGAAGACAAATTTATCAGTTGAATTTTGAATTGATAAAGGACCAAAGAATTGGCTGTCCACTATAAGTACAACAACAAAGAGAAGAGATTTTTATGAAGAAAATGGGAAGAATAGAGCCGTTTGAATATAGCCGAACCCTTAATTGGAGGGGGCAAACTTCTGCAATGACTGAAAGGAAATGAATTTTTGCATCGAAGAGGAAAAAGGGAGAAGAAACATGGGTTTGGCTACTTGGAAGTAAAATAAAATGGAAAATCAGATTTGCTTCTTGGGCTGATTATGTTGGGCTTCTTTTTGGGCTTGAGACTTGGTCCAATGATAGATCTGAAATGTCCCTTAAATTCCTTTCTTCCTAGTATTTCCTTGGGCTCCTAAATTATACTTAATTACTCTTTCAAATGTATTATATAATATTAAGTAGATAATATTAATAATAATAATAATAATAATAATATTAGTTAGTAGTAATAATAGTATTAACAACAATAACAATAGTGGTAATAGTAATAATATAATGAAATTGTGATACTATTAATATTAATGATACGAATAGTATTCTTAATAATAATAATAATAATTATAGTAAATGGAAAATAGTATTAGAAAATAAAGTATTTTATGCATCAATAACTTAGAAGCCCAAGGAAATTAATTAGAAGAAAAGAGGGACAAAATTGGGTGTCAACAGCTGCCCCTCTTTGACTGAAAATGATGTAAGAGTTTTCAGGCAAAGAAATTGACATAGTAGCCAATTTTGTCCCGGCCATGAATACTGGTTAAGGGTCTAACTGAACTGATATGGATGTTGGGAAGATTACTTGTATTTGGAGGTTATGGAAAAATTATGGATAAAATGATGTTTTGAAAAGTTATGGCCGCACCCGGCTTCAGGTTGCCTACATATCTCGGGCTTCACGAGAATCAGGCCATATGTAGTTCGAGACTTACGGCATTATGGAGTAGGACTCAACTTTTAATGCAACTCCTAAAAATGCTGCCCCAATGTCGAATTATAGAGACACTGGGAATTATGCTTTGAAAGAAAGATGTTTGAGATAAGGATTTAATTTGAAAGTTGCGAGAGTAGAGCCGAGCCAAGCCGAGTAGATCCTTGATCTTTGTTGAAGAGTTTGGTATTCCTCTCCAACAAATTGCCCCTGTTCACTGCTAAGATATAGTTCCACATTGCGCTATATTTCCTGCAAAGATTAACAATGCTAAAAAAACTCGTTAGGAAATAAGATGCAATGTGCCATAAAAGTAATTTTATGAAATAAATATTTAGACGTCAATTCATAAGAAATGTGAATTTCTTGTGCAAACGTAAAAAATATAATTTTATGGTGATATACTTCACGATCGCACTGCCATATAAAAAATTAGCTTATGAAAATAAATACGTTTGGCAATAATTTATGAAAAAATATATTTTGGCAATACTTATGCAAGTGGGGCCACTCGGGTCCAAATATATTAAATGTCCTTTTGAGGAAGGAATAACTAAAATATCCTATTTGAGGGTGGATATACCCTATATATCCTATTTGAGGGTGTATAGACCCGATATATCCTATTTGAGGGCGGATAAACCCGAAATATCCTATTTGAGGGAGGATACACCTGAAATGTCCTATTTGAAGGTGGACAATCCTGACATGTTAGTGCTTGATTTATAATTTAAAAGATTGATATGTTGCGATGCAAAGAGCTTGATAATACAATAAAATTTGATACGATGCTAGAGTTATAAAATTAATATTCAATGTGCGATGCAAAGTGCTTGGTGCAGTAGAGAATATCCATGGTGCGAAAAGCTTGATGTAGTCATTTACAGAGGAAAATATTCACGGAGCGGTGCCAATAATTTAAAAATTTACATGCTAAAGTTTAATATTAGTAAATTTTGCACTCAAAGTAAACTATGAGATTTAAAATATAATTTGTGATAGCTCGGCTTGATCGCTATGTTGTACTATATTTCCTGCAGGACAAATTCATCAGTATAGTAGATATTGAAATGCGATATGCTGTAAAATAATCTTATGAAAATGACACATTTTGGACGTTTACTTATACAATACGGCCTAGTCGGCCAAAATGATTTTGATAAAAATGTAGCTTTATCCCAATAATAATTTTCAACAATAACATGCAGTTTATAAATGTGCTTTGCAATGATTTATGATAATAGTGCATTTCTAAAATAACACTAAAAGCATGACCGTCAAGGTCAAAACGAATTAATAAAAAACATGCGAATATGTGCCAAAGTGTCCTGTTGTTCAGGCGGACAGCCTATATATCATAAAACGTGCTTAAAAATCCAAGTAAAGGCGGATAAGCATAAATTTTAATGCATAAATGCCTTGTTGAAGGCGGACAAGCCTAAATGTTTATTGCATAAATGTCCTATTAAAGGCGGAAAAGCCTAAATATTATAGAATCAAGCGTGCTGAAAATTCAATTAAATGCGGATAAGCCTGAATGCATAAATGTCTTATTGAAGGCGGACAAGCCAATGCAAGCGTGCTTAAAACTCAAATTAAGGCGGATAAACATAAATATTAATGCATAAATATCCTATTATTAGGCGGACGACCTCATGTCCAATTAATTAGGCGGACTACCTCATGTCCTATTATCAGGCCGACAATCTTATGTCCTATTAATCCGACGGACGACCTCTTGTCCTATTAATTAGGCGGACTACCTTATGTCCTATTGTCAGGCGGACTACCTTATGTCCTATTGTCAGGCGGACTACCTTATGTCCTATTATCAGGCGGACTACCTCATGTCCTATTATTAGGCGGACTACCTCCTGTCCTATTGTCAGGCGGACAACCTCATGTCCTATTAATTAGGCGGACTACCTTATGTCCTATTATCAGGCGGACTACCTCATGTCCTATTATCAGGTGGACAACCTCATGTCCTATTAATCAGGTGGACGACCTCATGTCCTATTATCAGGCGGACTACCTTATGTCCTATTGTCAGGAGGACTACCTTATGTCCTATTATCAGGCGGACTACCTTATGTCCTATTATCAGGCGGACTACCTTATGTCCTATTATCAGGCGGACAACCTCATGTCCTATTAATTAGGCGGACTACCTTATGTCCTATTATCAGGCGGACTACCTCTTGTCCTATTAATTAGGCGGACTACCTTATGTCCTATTATTAGGCGGACTACCTTATGTCCTATTATCAGGCGGACTACCTCTTGTCCTATTAATTAGGCGGACTACCTTATGTCCTATTATTAGGCGGACTACCTCATGTCCTATTATTAGGTGGACTACCTCATGTCCTATTATCAGGTGGACGACCTTTTTGTCCTATTATTAGGTGGACAAACCCTAGATGCATGGTGCTTGATTTACCATTTATGACATTGGTGCGGTGCAGAAGCTTGGTGCGGTGTAGAAGCTTGGTGCGATGCTTGATTTGTAGTTGTACAATGCGGTGCGAAAAGCTTGGCATGGTTACTTCAAAGTAACATATACTGATAGTGCAATGCAGAAAGCACGGTGCAATAATTTTGTAATAGCAAATGGTGCGATGCAAAGAGCTTGATGAAATGCCTTTTTAGTAGTGAATATTCCTGGTGCAATGCTAACAATCATTGGATCTTCATGCTAAAGCTTTGCTATTAATAAATCCTGCACTCAAAGAAAAATTGTAAGTTTCAAAGTTTGGTTTGCGCTTGCTTGGCGTTATCCTTTGCTTTGCATGAACTTTGCGGCCTTTTACTTGATGTTGAGCTTTGCGATAGCATGTAATGTTCGAGAGTAACTAAAATATGCCCCTGCATTACTCAAAGAAAATTCGTTAGTATAAAATAAAGCGGTTGCCTTGCATTGAACGTCAAAGTTCGGCTTTGAATCTACAACTTGTTGCCATGGCATTCTGGAAATTTGTTGTTGCTCTTGTAATAACTATGTAGATTGAAATTTCATTTTTTGCTTTGCCGAATTATGAGGATCCTTTTGCGAAAGCTGCCCCGGTTTTGGCTTTTGGGGTAAATAAGATTTTTATTATGATGAGACCGAACCCATAAGGCTGCCTACGTATCCCCTCTTAAACGGGAATCAGGTCCTGAACGTAGTTCATTACAAAAATAAGGCATGGTTACAAAATATAGAAACGTATAGAGTGATAACATCAAAATCAAAATGCCAACAAGATCGAAAAATCACTCTTGCTCTTCGTTTAGACGACGTTTTTTCTTTGGATGCCCAACCACGCTTGGTATATTGCTTGTGCTGCAGCTAATTGCATTTGAGGCATTTGTTCCGACTGGTAGGTGCACTCGCAGTTTATTAGAATCAATCATATTCTGAATCTTATGCTTTAATGCTAGGCATTCTTCGGTATCATGACCTTGAGCATTTGAATGGTAGGCACAATACTTGGAAGGATCAAATAATGGATGCGCAGGGTTGAAAATCCTTCCTTTTCTTGGTTGCATAATTCCCAAGGCATTCAGTCATGCGAATACGCTAGAGATTGATTCAGTCAAAGGTGTGAAGTTGCGGGGCTTCCTTTTCTTTAATTTACGAGAAGCGGCTTGTGCTTGACTATATTGATGTTGAATGCTTTGTTGGCGTGGAGGCTGGAGATGCATATTGCAGGCATTAGAGATTGCATGATTTTGCAAGGGCCGGTGATCATGATGGCATTGCGGTTGATGCATAGTCATGGCAACTGAGGCATTTTCCTTCTCTTTACCTTTCAAATTTTCTGGCATCTCTGGTTGTAAAGCATGATTGATCTGCATGTTAATCTTTCCTTCTTTGATGCCTCTTTCTAGTAAGTCCCCGACTCTAATCAATTCTGAGAAATTACGCACGCTCGCAGTAGCCAGCTTTTCATAATATATACCATTTTGAATGTCAATGAAGATTGAGATCAACTCTCTTTCGGATAGCGGAGGGTGCACCTTTGAAGCTTCAACTCTCCACCGGATTGCATAATCCTGAAAAGATTCATGTGGTATTTTCTCTATTTTGTACAAGCTATGCATGTCTGGATCGACTCCAAGGTTGAACTCATATTGCTTTACAAAATCATCAGCCATATCATCCCATGTGTGCCATTTACTAAAATCTTGTTTTGTGTACCAAACAAGTGCAGGCCCCGATAAGCTTTGGATAAATAACTTCATTCGAATGGCCTCATTGTGCCCAATACCAAGTAATCTGCTACAGTAGTCCTTTAAATGAGTAATGGGATTTCCCTTTCCATCGAAAGTATTAAGCTTTGGCACTTGGTATCCTGGTGGGAGTTCTACATCCGGCTGCAGGCATAAGTCTTCATATCTAAGACTTTGATAATTTCTTGATTGTAATTCTTCTCCAATGGCTTTCTTCAAATCAAGGAGTTCTTTTTCCAAATTTTCATGGCAAATCCGTTGTGATGATTTTTCAAGTCCCTTATACGAACATATAGCTAGTTGGTTTTGCTTGTCCTTCTCAAATGGAGTTGTGACTATAGAAAGTTCGTTATTAGTATTCATCATGACTCGATTGGGATTGCGGGTTATTGGCATTTGTGGAGAGATTGCATAAGTAGGAGTTGGGCAAGGAGATATGGTTAAGCAAATATTTCGGTTTGAGCTAGAAGTGGAGGTTGTATTTGGAAGAAGGTTAAAAGTGCTTCCGAAATTAACCATCATGTTCCTTTGCACCACATTTGCGTTGGTTCCATCATTCTGTGCTTGCAACAGTCCCATACTGGTATTGAATTCTTCAAAATAGTCTGCCATTATAGCCCGTCCTTTATGCAGATTCGCAGCCAAAACAGTGTTCAATGCTAGGCAACCTTTAAAGGAAAAATAAAACTTTTCAAAATAAAAGTAAAGTGTTAGCATGTTTATCATAATCAAATAAATGCATAAAGTAATATAGTGCGTAATTAGATTGATTAATTCATTATATGGTTAAGTAGGAGCCCTAAACTAGAAATGATGGTCCATGTTGCAAAATGGATGAACGAGAATGAATTGTTATCTAGATTGCTCTAACGCTCGAGTCTTGTTGACATGGAAGCGAAATAATTTTAAGTTTTGTAAAGGGATAACTTATGTTGAACATCAAAGGTTTAGCTCTAGCACAAGTTTTTTTTCCTTGCATAACTCTAATGTTTTTCAAAAATTTCCCCAATCTTTAGGAAGTTTTTGATTATTACTTCATGAGATGATATTCTGCGTGCCAAAAAAATCTGCCCCAGTTTCCTTCATGAAGGAAAATAAAAAATTTTGTTATAATGAGACTGCGTCTTATATAGACTGGTTTTCAAAGGGCCCACAGACGAATAATTTTGACATTGAAGATAATATTTGTCTGTTTGAATATCGACAAGCTCAAAGTCAAGATATGTAATTAGGATATAAGAGTTAATTGGACATGAAATGACTCTATTATTATTTAGCGTTGGCAAGTCACAAAGCTATCGAGGCCCGGAATACGGTATCAGCCGTTTTGAAACTTATGGGATAGTACCTCAACTCACATGCCAAGACGTAGAATTAACGGGTGTGTGAAGATTAATCTCGATCACCCGAAATAAGATGATGCAAACGCTTGAATTGAATATGTGAAAATATTAAAAAGAATTTGATGCTAAAAATTAACCAAATAGCGGCCTTCTATTGCTGGGTAGATGGTGCAAAATTGGACACCTACCTACTCGTATATGAGAATTAGTACGAATATTTGAATTCTGAGAGATATAAAGCTATGAGACAAAAATTAGATGTGCAAGATTGTACCAGAATTGAATAAAATTGAAAATTTATGTAAGGCACGAGTGGTGATATTTTAAAAAAAATTTGTAACTATATTTGTAAGAAAAGAACACGAATAAAAATTAACTCATAAAATTAGATCGGCAAAATATTCTCATATTATAAAAGTTTACGCTAGTTTTTTTTTTTAGAATGCTATCTTGCTTAGGGAGTCAGATGGTCATTGTTGTGTAAAGAAAAATTTTAAGGCTAGTTTAAGGCACAAATATTGAGGAATTTCATGACAAACCGAGCCTATTGAAGAGCTTATGGGAAAGACGTCGTACTTTATTAAAATTAGAAGATACTGAGAAACAAAAGATATCTTAATTAGACTCTAAGAATTGGAGTAGACCTAAAAGAAATTTGAGCTTAAGTAAATCCACAAATGATGCTCTAGAGTCGTTATAGAGAGCTAAGCGCGGAATGATGATGATTATTATTATTAATTCAGAAAAATGATATAAAAAATAAGGAACAAAAAACTATATGAACGAATAAAAGATATAAGCAAGTTGAATAGTTAACACTTCATTTTTCTAAAAAAAATAACAGATAATATTAGTAAAAATAAAGTCAAGTAAGTAACATAGCAAATAAACAAGTAAGCAAGTAGGCAAGCAAATCATGTGACACATTCCAAAGAGCAAATAATAGCGCGTCCTAATACGCGAGGGCCTCTTTGTGCCAGAGGTAGGCCTACCGTGTATTTGAAAGATAAGTATGCCATTATGTATCATCTCATTTCTATAAATTAATTAAGTAATTCTATTTTTCTTAAAAGCATAATAAATAGTAAAATATGTCTGCTTAAACATATATATATATATTTTAAAAGAGGGTGTATTTCCATCAAAAGAAAAAAATATTATAAAATATATTTATTATAATTAATTAAGCAAGTAATTTTATTTTCAAAAGCAAAAAGAAGTACATGAATCGCTTAGGCCATTTATTTATTTTTACGTAAAGAAAATCAAAGAAAGTACAATAAAAGATATTTTTGTCATATATAAACTTCTTGTTGTTCCGCAAGATTATATTATTTGAAAATATTACACATATTATAAAAAAGATAGTCATGCTCCTTTAACTAGGATTTAATTAATTTAAAGTAAATAATCTACATAATCGGCATGTTTACCCTTCAAATAATGCACATAAATATGATAAGTGTCACTTGGGGTTGAAAACCCACTTGGACATTTAGGTAAGGTTAACTAATGGATTTAATACACCTCGGGTATTAGATCACCTAAGGTTAAAAATGATGCATGCTCTTAAAAGGGTTTTTGTTTAGCTCTATCTTAGGTTGACTAAGAGTGGGTTTTCTAGACTGGTATGCTCCCAAGTGAACAACTTGAGAGTGAAAAGCCTGTGACTGTCGACTGCACCGCTGATCGACTTACCCACGAACTTTTCCCTAAAATGTGTTTTGAGTAGTGCACGGTTGCAAACCGCATAACCGCTAGGTGTGTGCTTTGTGTGAATTTTCCAGAAGTGGAGGAAGTGAAACGGAATAACAAATTATATAAAGTAATAAGAATAGATGAACAATTCATATAAAGTAATTTATCACACAACGACAATTCAAATAAGCATTATAAACAATTAAAAATACACAAATTAATTTTTATTATTAACCTAAGTTTGTTGTGGTTCACAGCATAGAGGAGCTGCTCCAACATCCGCACTACAACCAAGAAAAATGCTCTCCAGAGCGATATATGATGCTAAACCGAGACCGAGATATAGAGAGGGCTGTCCTTTTGTTGTCTCGAAGAGACAAAAGCACTCATATGAATGGTTATACCCCATTTTAACACGGGTCAAACTAGAGTATAACATATTGGTAATTCTAAAGGTTTAATTAATTTTCAGAGAGTCGCCACCTAATTATGTTAATGGTGAATTAGGACACCAATTTTAACTAAGTAGTACTTAAAATTAACTCTGTTTTTATGGTCTACTTAACCTTAAGAGTATGGGTAAGGGTTCTAATTAATCCTATAGGGAAGGTTGTTAAGGCATCCTATATGATCCGTTAATACGGTTAACCGGCCAAACTTAGGTTAATTAAGTCCAGGTGTAAAAGTAATTTTAGGCTAAATTAACGTAAATCCTTTAAAAGAATTCATCACTAATGTATAGTAACATGCAATCTGCTTTTTCATTTTTTAAGTCTAAAGAACGTAAATGTTGAAAAGAGATTATTTAAAAAAAAGACTTCCAAAACCAAAGATCGGAGTGAGACTTGTAGAAAGTTTGATAACGTACAATTAATTTACAAAGGAAAACATTTTCTGAGGTAATAAAAATGTCATCTTCGACTTACGCCAAAAAAAAGGAAAAAAAAAAAAAAAAAAACTGTTAGCTAAAGACAAATAAAACGATATTCATTATTGGCCAGCGAAAGAAGACTTCGAAATTAACTAAACCATGCTACCATAGAAAGATCTCTAGAGTTTGTAATTCATTGTTAACTAGAGGTGAAGATTCTATATGATCAAATACGGGCATAATAACTAATAGCGCACAGATACTTGGTTTAAAAGTCAATCGCATAACTTAAATTAATAACGCAACTGAAATTAAAATATAATCACAAAGTAAGATATTAGTCATCATTCAAGTAAGCAGCAATAAGAGAGAAAAATGATATGGTGAACAACCCCATTTAGCTCCTAACAGAAGGATAACAACTTCTGTAATTCCTGTTTCAGCGACTCTGAATACATTTCTTTTTTTTGATGTTCGAATTTATTTCGGAGAGAGAGAACGAGTGATGATAATGCAAATACCGATTCTGGACAGCTGCATAGAGTCTCAAAGCGGAACTCGAAAGCAGCTCCGCCGTGTCATGCAATAGAAAGAGAAGAGGAAAATGAAGAAATAGTCAGAGAAGAGAAATCTAATTCTTAAATAGAATAGAGTAATACTTACTGTTATTCAACTTACAAGTCTTTATCTTATACCAATAAATAATCTGATTCTTAAATAGTATAGAGTAATACTTACTGTTATTCAATTTACAAGTCTTTATCTTATACTAATAAATGCATGCTAAAAAGTTTCATCATCATTCTTAAATAAGAATGGACCTCAAATGTATTGGAAATAAATTTATTGCTCTCACTAAGATGCACCCCACTGTCGACAATCACAAGTAGGAAGAGAACACTCTTAAAACTATTACAAATTGGTACCTACTTTACATAATTATGGAAAGGAACTAAGCATTGTTTCCAATTCATATAAAGGAGGCTTTAGGGATATGATTCTAAATGAGTATTCCAATTTAACATGCTATTCAATAACAACACCAGTTACTAATTTTTCATTTAATGCCTAGACAATTGATGTAAAAGTGATAAATTCCCTCAAATATAGGTTCATACTCACACAAGTTAACTAATGAATGAAACACTTATCTGACAGATATTCTTGTAACTTTCATTAGCACCAGACCCACAAAACATACTCATGCTCATACTTCACAAAACCCACTTTGGGACATAAATTCTTAAGCAAACAAAGCAGTTACAAACGAAAGGAGGGAAAAAATGAGTAAAGGGTGCAGGTTTACCGTTTGTATGGCAGTGAACGGGGCGTCGACCTCGAATCGATTCTCTCGTTATGAAGAAACCCGAACCTCGAGCCGAATGAGTTTAGATATCTCGATTAAAACTAATATCTACCAAGATAGAAAGAAAAGTTTTGGAAGAGATTCTTAGAGTTTTTGAGTGATAGAGTAGTAATGTTTTATAGAGTATAGGGGAGACTGAACCCTAAAAAAAAACCTCCTTTTGTGAGCTCCAAAAGAGAATATTTATAGGTCAAAAAGCTACGGTTTTGCATAGCAGAAATTAAAGTGTGCCGTTTGAATTTGAACAGAGAAGACAAATTTATCAGTTGAATTTTGAATTGATAAAGGACCAAAGAATTGGCTGTCCACTATAAGTACAACAACAAAGAGAAGAGATTTTTATGAAGAAAATGGGAAGAATAGAGCCGTTTGAATATAGCCGAACCCTTAATTGGAGGGGGCAAACTTCTGCAATGACTGAAAGGAAATGAATTTTTGCATCGAAGAGGAAAAAGGGAGAAGAAACATGGGTTTGGCTACTTGGAAGTAAAATAAAATGGAAAATCAGATTTGCTTCTTGGGCTGATTATGTTGGGCTTCTTTTTGGGCTTGAGACTTGGTCCAATGATAGATCTGAAATGTCCCTTAAATTCCTTTCTTCCTAGTATTTCCTTGGGCTCCTAAATTATACTTAATTACTCTTTCAAATGTATTATATAATATTAAGTAGATAATATTAATAATAATAATAATAATAATAATATTAGTAGTAATAATAGTATTAACAACAATAACAATAGTGGTAATAGTAATAATATAATGAAATTGTGATACTATTAATATTAATGATACGAATAGTATTCTTAATAATAATAATAATAATTATAGTAAATGGAAAATAGTATTAGAAAATAAAGTATTTTATGCATCAATAACTTAGAAGCCCAAGGAAATTAATTAGAAGAAAAGAGGGACAAAATTGGGTGTCAACATTTAGTACATTGCACTAAAATTGGATATCAAGATATCATTTAAAATATTTATTTATTTTCTAAACTAAAAAGCAATGAGTTTGCAATTATACCATGGATGCTTGACCTTCATTAGCTTCTAGAAAAACGATAAGGATAATTTTGTCCTTTTTGTCCTTTATCCATGTATAAGTTATACATGGATTAGTCATTCTATGTTGTTGGTGGTATAAGATAATACACCAATTGGTTTATTAAGTTATACAAGGATTTGTTATACATGATTCAAAATCTAAACCAAACAATGGATAAAACTATTCAAAATTATATACCATAATTATTTTTTCTTTACCCCTTTTGGGTAGGGGTAAGGCTTGTCTACATATTACCCTCCCCAGACCCCACCTTGTGGGACTATACTGGGTAGTGTTGTTGTTGTTGTTGTTGTATTTTTTCTTTATACATCATACCAAATGACCCTGTCGTTTGGGTGACGGACTAGTTATGCAAGGATTATGATACATGTGTAAATAATAATGTGATAGTGAATGTATGTGCTAAACAATATGAAGTTAACTAAGACTGGCTTGTTATGACTTATGCAAGGATTGCAGTGTCAATGTCAAGAATTAGCTTGAGGATATTTTGTCTAGGTGCTCTTATCCAGATTGCTGTCACAAGTAGTCTTATTTCGCAGCTATCCTGCGAAAAGTAATTTATGTATTCCCACATAGGTTTGCTAGTATTAGTAATGGAGAAGTTTATTTCAGAAACCAAATGTTGTGTTTGTTGGAATTCATTTTAGTAATGCAGAGTTTTAAGTTGGAAACCAAATGTTATTAGTTACTCCTGTATCAGATTTATTTTCCTTATACGACAAACCAAACAAGCTTTAAACATTCTAATGACGAGGACAAAGAGTCTATATAAGCACCATGTGAGTTAGGCACATAAACCTTTGAAGAAATTCACATTAATTGGCTGGTATTTGTCCTTCTGAAAGGCAAGTGGGGATTTCTGAAGGCTGACTGTGATCGCTTAAAGCATGAGAAGAATTGTGGCAGCCGGTAAAAGCTTTATTCACCTCCTTGAAGTATTATAGATAGGACTTGTATTTCTCTTGTTTCTAATTTATTGAGTGGTGCATAGTAATTTAAGAACTGAAATTATTGCATTGGTAAGTATTTTCTGAGCACACTTAATTTTGCAAAAGCTGTCATTTCTCAGTTTTCTAATAATCGTCTGAGTGTTTTTTTTTCCTGTTCTTGTTTGAAACCATATGAGCTATCAAAAGGCAATCCACAATGCAATTGAAAAAAGTGCTAATCTATTTACCAAGCATTTCTGTATGAAAGTGCCAACCTTCTTTACAGTGATAGCTATGGGATTTAGTATGTGATTTGGAGTGGGAATGAAAACACATGATCCTATTAAAGCTGTTTATGTAGCTCTTGTTGGCAAGCATGTGCACATGGCTTATGACTCCATGGTTTGTTGAAAAAATGTCATATTGGAATCAGTTAAGTTGGCTATGAACCATGCAGTTTCATGGTAGACAAGGATCTTTTAAGGATATGGATTCCCAGTAGTTTCAGTTAACATGGATGAATCCACAAATGCCTTGTCCTCGTTTATTGGGCTGGATATGCAAACACACATTACATTAATAGATATATGTGAAGTGGACAAAAATTTATTACTCTATTACAAGGCAGTCGAATTTGATCATTCTGTTACGGCACTTACATTTGTCTATATGCAGTTTTATTTGATGACTTGTCTTTTAGCCTTGTACTAATCAGTTTCTTTTTTCCTTTCTTTTTTCCTTTTCTGCTTTCCTGTTATCCAGAAGTGGGGAAGTGATCATATTGCTTTGGTTTCGGAATTGGCTTTTACAAATGATACATCGGCCCGAGATACTAGCGTCCAAAATCAGTAAAATCCTCTGCACTCTAAAGGACTATATGAGTTTTCAGGTGAATAGAGGTTGAAGCTTTCTCATGCAGTTCTTGGAAGAGCGTGCTCTCTAATTTTCCACATAAATGTTTCTATGCCGTTTCTCTTTAATTTGGAGTTTTATGCTTCAGTTGGAGGAATTTCTACCAGTTATAACCTGACAATTAAACTCTTTATTGTTTCATCTCTTGCAGTACGTAAAACTTTTTGTTCTTCCAGTGAATGAGGAGTGTAGAAACGAAGAAAAGATAAAGGGGTTTAAGGGTGCTAAGGCATTCGAAAATACTAGTGCCTCAATAAGGTATCATGGATGAGTTCATGGGACCAGCGGAGTATTTAATCTTGAATTTTGAAGGATTTTGTACATTAGCTTGTTTCTTTGTCTTATGTCTTTTTGCCTCAGAAAAGAAAAAAGAACTACTGTAATTATTCAGTTAATTAACTGTAAAGATAGTCAGAGGTAACTTTTAGAATGAATTTTATTTAGAAAGTTTTTTGTTCTTCGAAAGACAGGAGTTCCCTCTTTTTCTTTGAGCTATCGGTTTTCCTTCAAAGTAAGCACGTATCATAATAAGATGCTTGGTATCTTTAGAGGTTATTAGTTTATTATAGTATGATACTTCAGGTGATTTTAGAGCATGTTTATGTGTTTATGCATATGCATGTATCATGCATGTATATATAGTACAAAGTACAATTTGATATTGTACCCGTTTTCCTTTCGACCCAGTGCCCTTACGCCATACTAAGTAGGCGTTTGGACGTAAAAAAAATGTAGTATTTGGAGTTAAGTTGAAAAATTGTATTTGGAATTTGAAATTATGCCTAGATATGCATTTCACTTTAAAAAAATGTTAGCAGTTTTGTGCTTTAAATTTCGAAGGCCAAAATCACTTTTTGGTTATGCAAAACTCATTTTCGATTATTTTTTAAAAAGCTTGCGAGGACAAACAATCTTTTGAAAATATTTTTTTTTTAATAATCGAACCTAAGTTTTGTTCTGGAATGGGTCATCAAAACGCCATTCCGATGATTTGATCTTCAGGTCAACTATATCTTCGCAAACGATCCATCCTATCTAATTACTGAAGAAAAATGACTTTTAACTGCATGTTTTGATCAGGATGCCAAGCTTTTGTTTACAAAAGATTCAGCTCTCTTTGCTTATGGATTGAGTTGGTCGAGAGGCGAGATAAAACAGCGTGAATAGTACCCTGTTTCTGTTTCATAAGTATTTTTTAGTATATGTTATCTGGCACAGTATTTGATAATGTTTACTTTCTAGGTGACCTTGATTGTGCCCTCTTTCCTGTTTCCCTTGAAAGCAAAGCTAATTTTTCTAATCTTTTGTATCCCTTGTTTAAAGTTGCTCCGATGGTAAGCAACTTCCACTTCCAACCAAGAGGTTGTGACCTCGAGCCTCCTCAAGAGTAAGATGAAAATTTTTCCAACCAAGAGGTTGTGACCTGAGCCTCCTCAAGAGTAAGATGAAAAATTTTTGGAGGGAAGGATGCCAAGTTTCTTAGAATTCCATATCCGATAGTTGGCTGAATGAAAATTTTGGCAACTAGCAGTGGGTAGAAATGGTACCACCTAGATGCTTTTAGCACCTGTATTAAAAACATATTAGATTTTAAAAATTGTTTGAAGTTTAGCCAATTTTGAAAGTTTTTTTCGGATATGAAGTTTGAATTGTGAAAGCAAAATTTCAGACATTCAGGTTTGAAGTTAGGCTCTACATTCAAACTTTACACTCGTAATTGTGCACTTAGTTAAGGATCCTAAAAACAACTATTTGTGCACTTAGTGCTTAGAAATCAATTAAAAAACATAAACGAGTGTACTAGACCATATTAGTTTTGGATCACCTTTGCATCCTTATATAAACTAAAAAGAGTTGGGATACTTTAAGGAAGGGAACAATCATTTAGAGGAAACAAACAGTTTATTAATCTATATCTTCTATATCTATCTGGGTAGTTGTTGTTATCTTCTATATCTATCTATATCTATATATATCTATCTATTTATCTATATTATTATGTTAAATATTGAACGATTAAAATATCCTTAAAATATTAATCGACTTTTATGCCCTTAAGTATTTGTATAATTTAAGGATCTAACTGTAAATTATCAAATAATGAAATTCTTTTCCAATTTAAATTACACATATATCGATCCTACAAAGTTGATCTTACTTGGACCAGAAAAGCACGTTCATAATTTTCTTTTAAAAAAATTATTGTTCCTAATTACAACAAATACGTAATTTTGGATTAGAATTCGAGATTCCTACTTGGAGTGCTTTCTTTCTTTCTTATTTACATTAGGAATTGTAATTTGTCTTTTTTTTTTACCTTTTTATTGTGTAAGGAACTTCATATAAATTTTATTACTTCTTGGAAAGTGATTTGTTTTTATTTACGTGTTAGGAACTTTTTTATAACTACTACTAATATCTTTCCTTCGAATAAAATATCACGATTCCTTCTTGAATATATTTGGAAAGTTCTTCGATATCTTTTATTTATTTTGTTAGGAACTTACGGAATGTAAAATTCATGTACTTTTTAATCGGACATAATCAGAATTTGAGTTATATTTAGAGATGGGATTTATCAGGATTTGAGTTAAATTATTTTTGTGCGATAATAATATAATTTTATTTTAAATATTTTTATAGTTACGAATTTATATTTTATTAAATATGACTTTCATAATAATTGATATAGGATAACACACATATGAATGACTAAATGCCCTTTCTATTTAAGGTTTCTTTGTTACTAATGTATCTTGAGTGAATATCATTTTCATGTATCTGAATCTTAAAACTTAATTGAATCGAATAAAATTATTGAATTAGAAAAAAATATATTAAGTATTATTGTATTATTTAAGCGATTTTACAACTTTAATTGCATAATTGTATAATTTCATAATATTTTAGTTCTATTTTATTTTTTCATTATACCAAAACATTATTAATTTATTCATTTGGATTGTATATTATATTTGTTTTTTTCTAAGGAAACGAATTATCATACTTTGTACATATTAAATTTCGTACATATTCAATTGCAATTAGTTTTAGAATATTATGTAATTGAAATTGTCACAAGAGAGTCAAGAACACTTACCCCAAGTTTTCTCATAAAATCTCCCGTAAATCACCTCTCCCTGGGCTCTAAATTGTCAAAAATGGAAAATGGGAAGAAGTCCCATTTTCAGAAATTTTCGGTGTTACTGTTCATGCGTGTTACTATTCACGTGTGTTACTGTACACGGTACTGTTCACGAGGACTATTCACGGTCGCTATTCATGGTCACTATTCACAATGCTGTGAAATAAATACAATAGTTTTCTTCAAGTCAAAATCGATCCGTTAACCTTCTGAAAAAAATTATACGGACTGCACACGCAAGTCGAGGAATTACTGATAAAGCTTTTCAAGGTCTTAAAACACCAAGATGATTGTTTAATTTAAAGATGACTTTTTGGGTCATCACAACTTTCAACATAATGATTTATGATTAAGGAAACATAATTTCGAATAGTCAACGATTTATCAAGATAATTTGAGGATTTACAAGGTTAGTTACACACAATTGCATAAATTTCTATTAGGCGAGCCCAGTACTCTGGCCATTGGGCGTGTCGGAGCGTAAGCCCCGATGGCCGAGGCGTAAGTCTCACGGAACTAAGCCCCACACATAAGCCCAGGGGCGTTTTACGAGTGCTTCGCCCCGGGGTGAATCCCGGTGAATTCTAATTCTGCATTTTAAAACAGAGATCAAACCTCATCCGAATGATCTGAAATTTTATACACACGTCACATTTAACACTACAGAGCTACGGACCTCCAAAACATAATCCTAACACGTCTCTAAGCCCGAAATCACCAAACGGAGCTAACAGAACCATCAGATTTCCATTCCAAGGCCTTCCCTACACTGTTCCGACTACAATTAAATTTCCAATACTTAAGCTCTCATTTAGGGACTAAGTGACTCAAAACTCTCCGAAACTCACAGTTGAACATCCCGGTAAATCAAAATAGCAGAAATAAATACGGAAAAAGCAGTTAATAGGAGATCTGAGCGTAATTTCTTAAGACGACTGGCCGGATGGTCACATCAATAGATCCAATGACCCTTCTACTATGCCTTATTTTTTGGATTTTAATAGAGAGGGAAAAAAAAGGAAAATTATTTTTCAAAAAGAAGAAATTGTTGCAGTACTTTTGCTTCTAGATTCAAGGAGCTAATTAATGCGCGTAGCTGCCCCTCCCCCACCAACACAGTTTTATTTTATACACGTTTGCAAGAAAGTAGAAACTAGTACTACTACTTGCTTGCTAATTTCCAACTGCCCAATCCTTACGGAATTGCGAACGTAATCGCAATAAACGTCCATTGAATTTTCTTTTCCAAGACCTGCATTTGCGTTGGTCCACTAGTAAAGAGTTTGATAATAAGCTGACTGAAGAGAGCAGATGAAAAAGTGAAAAACTGGCGACCAAAAATAGACCCCACTACGGAATCAACGTTTTTATCCTTTTAAATGTAAATCCAGATTTTCACTCGTTTCCTATAAATTTCTAGTATCTGATTATACCAACATCAAAACAATCTTCTATCTCCTTCTCCCTCTCAATGATTGAGGTTTGTTTTCCTGATCTTGACTCTGTTTATTGAATTTTCTCAGCTTTTTAGTTCCAAAAATGGTTGTCTTGAGATGGGGTTTTCTTCTTTTCCTCCCTGCTTAAGATTTTGAAACTTGTTTCTGTTTTGTTGGATAATTGTAACTGAGTGAAACTTTTAGCTGTTGTACATTTAGTCAGACTCATGTTTGTTTCTTCTTTTCTACAGGTGGTTCTTTGAATTTTTCCTGTGAGATTTTCTTGTGAAATGCTACTTGTTCTTGAATATTGTTGCTCCTTTGTTTGTTAAACTCTTTAGGAAGTTATGATGTTGTAAAAACTTGATTGCTCCTACAAAACTGAAATTTTGGGACAAGTCAACCATTCTTAAGATAGCCGTTGACCTTAAATATTGTCACAATCTTTTTTATAGAAACTGGACCGCCCTTGAATTGTTGATTTTTGGTTGTCATATTTATATCAAGATGAGTGAAACTAGGGCAGAAATACCAGTAAATCCACCTTCTTTTTCAAGAAAGCTTCCTGATTTTAAACAATCTGTGAAGCTGAAGTATGTTAAACTTGGATACCATTACCTCATTACACATGGAATGTACCTGTTTTTGTCACCTCTAGTTGTCCTCACTTCTGCTCAACTCTCTACATTCTCACTCAATGACCTTTATGTTCTTTGGGATCAACTTAGGTTTAATCTTATATCTGTTGTTATTTGCTCCACCCTTTTGGTCTTTTTGTCTACTCTCTACTTCTTTACCCGTCCTCGCCCTGTCTACCTTGTTGATTTCTCGTGCTACAAACCGATAGATGCAAGGATTTGCACAAGGGAACATTTCTTGGAAATGTCTAAGTCTGTTGGAGCGTTTTCTAACGAAAACCTTGAATTCCAAAGGAAAATTGTTGAGAGATCTGGTCTTGGTGATTTAACTTACCTCCCTGAAGCAGTGACTCATGTACCGCCAAATCCTTGTATGGCAGAAGCAAGAAAAGAAGCCGAGGCTGTTATGTTTGGAGCCATCGACGAGCTTCTTGCTAAATCCTCTGTTAAACCTAAGGATATTGGAATTTTAGTTTTGAATTGCAGCTTGTTTAACCCGACCCCCTCTTTGTCTGCGATGATTATCAACCATTACAAGCTTCGGGGAAACATTATCAGCTACAATCTTGGTGGAATGGGTTGTAGTGCTGGTTTGATCTCGATTGATCTTGCGAAAGATCTTCTTCAAGTTCACCCCAACACATATGCCTTGGTTCTTAGCATGGAAAACATCACTTTGAATTGGTATTTTGGTAATGAGAAATCCATGCTCCTACCGAATTGCTTATTCCGGATGGGAGGTTCTGCTGTGTTGCTCTCGAACAAAAGATCCGACCGAAGAAGATCAAAGTATCAGCTGGTCCACACTGTTAGAACTCACAAGGGTTATGATGATAAGTGCTTTACTTGTGTTTACCAAATGGAAGATTCCGATGGAAAAGTTGGAGTCTCTTTGTCGAAGGAGCTGATGGCAGTAGCCGGTGATGCTTTGAAAACCAACATCACTACATTGGGTCCTCTTGTGCTTCCTATGTCGGAGCAGTTTCTTTTCTTCGCCACATTGGTAGGAAGGAAGCTATTGAAAATGAAGATTAGGCCTTATATCCCTGATTTTAAGTTGGCGTTTGAGCATTTCTGCATTCATGCCGGTGGAAGAGCTGTATTGGATGAAATAGAGAAAAACCTACAGCTTTCTGATTGGAATATGGAGCCTTCAAGAATGACACTTTATCGATTTGGGAACACTTCAAGCAGTTCCCTTTGGTATGAATTGGCCTACTCGGAAGCCAAGGGAAGGATCAAGAGAGGAGACCGAACTTGGCAGATAGCATTTGGTTCGGGATTCAAATGTAACAGTGCTGTTTGGAAGGCTTTGAGAACTATAAATCCAGCCGAGGAGAAGAATCCGTGGATGGATGAGATTCATCAGTTCCCTGTCGATGTTCCAAAGGTTGCAAGAATCTAACAACTTAATGGAACATTATATTTAATGAGCTAAGCGCTTCCTAAATGTGTAAAGTTGGAATCTTTCTCAGAATACTATGGTTATAGAGGCATCTGTAGATTAGTCAATCCCTTGCCTCGGAAGGTAGTCATTAGCTGAGATTTGATTCAGTTTCTGAAAGTTTTATTAAAACTACTTTATTCCAAATCTTTAAGGTTTCAAACTAAGCCTTCTTCTCCTTTTGTTGTTGTTGATATTGAGTTTAGGTACATGAGTAGTAAAGTGTTGTTTGTTCAATATTTGTTGGTTAATTTATGTAAATTGATTGATGATTATTATCCTGGATTCAAGAATTGGTCTAATATTAGTGGGATTCATGTTGTAATGTTAATTGTTTTGTTGAATTATTTCTCCAACCTGTTTATGGAGAGCAGTTAAGCATATGATTGTTCTCAACATCTTATAATGAATTTTTTCCATTATTCATTGAACTCATCCCCCCCCCCCTCACCCACCCTCCCACCAATTGGAGAAAATGCGCCAAAAGGAAATAGAAAGCACCTGTTTGGCCATATATTTTCCCAAATTTAATTTTGAAATTTATTTTCAAATCTCATGTTTGGCCATAAATTTGACTCACATTTTAGCCAAAATTCAAATCACATATTTGAAATCTCAAATGGGCCAAATTATGACCGTTGCATTTTTTCAAATTCTCAATATTACCCCAAACTTTTTTATTTTATAAAAAATCCACATTTATGAAGGTAAATTGCTAAAATATGCTAATACTTATTTGAATTTTCTGCAGATTATTCGTATAATGTGGGATGATTATATTACAGAATAGCTAGTTACGATCATTTTTTATAGACCGATGGATCTTGTAATATTATTGCAATTTGGCGAATTGTAATAGCTAGTAATTGTGTTAGTTATTATTTATGTTCAGCAATATGGTCTGTGATAATGATAATGAATGTTATTGAAGAAGGTTATGTATATACAAGATAGCATGTTTATTTGCATGATACTGTTGGGTATTTTTTATAATTTTTAGAACTTGTGGGTATAAGTTAACCCCCATGTTTTTTCAAATAAAAAGTAAAATATGTTCTGAAATAACATATCTAAACACATTTTCATATTCAAATTAAACTTCACTCAAATCATATTTTTCAAAATAAATTTGAGATTTATGGCAAAACGCTAGCGAAGTCTCCAATAGGAAAAATACAGAGGAAATATTTTGTTTGGGGATAATGTGATATTGTTTGTTGTGAAATAATACCTAGTTTATTTGGAAGAAGAAAAACGGAAAGAAGTGGAAAATGAAGTAGAAAAGAGTACCACCAAAGGATGTGGTACAGTGGATGAGACCGTTCTTCCCTTAATTAGAGGTCTCGGGTTCGAGCCCTGGGTATGGAAAAATCCTTGGTAGGGAGTGTTTCCCCCGCAAGGGGCCCTACACGGCGCGAATCCGGATATAGTTGGACTTCAATGTGGGTACCAGACACCGTTTGTGAAAAAAAAAAAAAAAGAAGAAGTAGAAAGAGTAGGAAATGTGTTCTCTTTTGTTATGAGATTATTAAACTTCAAAAGTGGTGAGGGAAATAAATGACGGTAAAAGTGATAACCACAAAGATATGGGTAATTTTATTTCATCTTCTTTGACATTTACCATTTACTTTTGAAAATGTGCAACCTGGAAAAACATTTTCTAGTATCAATTATATGAAAATTATTGTTCATATAACTCAACTAATATCTCAATATATACACTGTATAATTTCAAACCTTATAGCTTAGGGACTTCATAGCTATTTCGAAAAGTAGACAAAGCTTTTTTCCTTTCATTATTTTTCGTTGTTGCTGTTACTTTCATTACTCATCTTTTTCGATTTTAAACGAGAAGAATTTATAAAAGCATTAAAATTGAACTCTCTAATAAAAGAAAAAAACAGATACTTATTTACAATAATTAAATGTAAAAGGAAAACCAAGTTATAAAATTTGGTAAAATATGCACATGAAGAGATTATTTTTTTTTTGATTTTTTTTCCTTTTTCATTTTACATTTTAAAGAAAATATAAAAAATATAGTTTCACCTAAATAGATTATTAATTATTTTTTTAGGTGTCTCTGTAGGACCAAAAAATGATGGAAAAATACAGAAAAATATAAAACTAGGTGGTAATAATAACTCTGGTTAAAACTTGAAAATAATCTCTTTGGACATGAACACGAAAAATAATCTGAAGTATATTTAATAATAGAAAAATAGAAAAAATTATTTCATAAGGTCTAGCTAATTACAGATAGTAAAAAGTAATCTATTTGGACTTGAACACCAGATTTCAAATAATTACTCAAAAATAGGGGTGTGTATTCGAATCGGTTTATCGATGAATTGAATCGATTATTTGTTATCGGTTATCGATAAACGAAATCGAAAAAATCGAAACCTTATTGAAACGATAACGATAAACATATGTACAAATCGATAATCGATAAGTAATTATCGATAAGGATCAAAATTGAATCGATAAATCAAATACACACTCCTAATTATTTCATCTACCACATTTAAGGAATGATCATATTTAAAGCTCAAGGGAATGAAGTTCAAATTAATGGAAAATAGAATTAACAGTGATGATGTATTTTTATTTTTTTAATACTATAGGAGTGTTGGTGGCATATATTTAATCCCCTTACTTTAGTTTCGTTGCATGTGTCTGTTGACACAATTTTTATGTTATAAACAATGTTCGTTATATTTTAGCTTCTTTTTGTCCATATTAATTAGGCGTGTTTATAGCGATATACTTTCCGTGGAATCCCACAAATTTTCTTATTAGTGTAATCGATAACCGAATCGATAAGCCCCAAAAATTTAATAAATCGAAATCGAAATATCGAAACCTTATTGAAATGATAACGATAAGCATATGTACAAATCGATAATCAATAAGTAATTATCGATAAGAGTCAAAATCGAATCGATAAATCGAATGCACACCCCTACTCAAAAACCCGCAAGGTATAACTAATTACAGATAGCTCCTCTGTAGTTTCTGGATCGGAATACATAAACCTCGACTATATAAAAGTTTGTATGTTTTTCTCATTTCAGTTGACTGTTTTACCCCTCGACTCGATAAATATGGAGCATTAATATTTATATCACCCAGAATTGTCGAAGCATATCAAAACTTGTACTTGTCGTGCAATCATATTTGAATAAGCTTCTTCCTCAAAAAATTAAATATACATCCATATTCCAAATCACTATACACAAAGAAGTCTACAACCTTGGACAGCTAAGTGTAAAACGATACCGTTTTAATCATCAGCTTTCAACTTAATTAGCTATGGAGAGATTGATCAAATTAAGGTAAGCAAATATATAAGATCAGTACTGTTGTTCCTGCATTACTTATTTTCTTATTTTAATTATACTGCAAGCATAATCCTGGAGAAAATAATATTCTTTTATATAGTATAGTTTACCTTTAAATTCAATTGTTTTTAATAGTTTGTAAGCGCGATAGACTAGTTATACTTTGTTTTCAAAAGGAAAAAACAGGCTAAGCTTTTTTAATAATTGTAGAAAGGGAAAAGTAGTCTAGTAGTAGTATTATATATAATAAAAGAAAAAGAAAAAGGTGCTTCTGTGTTAAAAACACGACAAATTTCGTATTTTCTGCTTAAGCAACAAGCCCAGACGAAGTGCACTGCTTCATGTATTTCAACTTATAATAAACTGTCTTGAATAGATTTTGAAAGTCAAAATTGTAGGGTTAACCATCAAATTATTCATTATATACGGGGGCGGACCTATATAGAGTGTTGAGGGGTCACAGGACCCCGTAAGCTTCGGCTAAAACCATGCATATATATATGTTATATATAACTATACGTATACTTTGCTTGGCCTCCATGAATGTGGAAGCTGAATGGTGAACCTGGTTTCTAGACTGGGTAGCTCCTTTTTCTTACACGTATACCCGGATTCGAAACCCTCTACGTCTTGACTGTTTGTTTTGTAAATTAATTTTTCGGTAACGTTTTCTTATAAAAATATTATCCATACTTATCACTCCTTATTTTACTTACTATTACTTTACTTCCTTACTAGTCAATTGGTTTATATTTTTTTCTATAATCTTTTTTGATTTAGTTTATTTTTACTATATAGTAATTATCTATTTATTCTATTCCTTTTCCGGTCCTTCCCGGCTAGGGGTGGGCATAAAATCCGAAAAACCGAATTCCGAACCGAACCGAACCGAACCGAATTTATTCGGTATTTCGGTTTCGGTTTTTTCGGTATTTCGGTCTAATTCGGTATTGCAATTTCGGTATTTCGGTATTTCGGTACGGTCCTCGGTATTAAAATTCTGAAATTTCGGTATTTCGGTATACCGAAATACCGATTTTTAAAAGACACTTTCTTAATAACCCAACCCACTGCCCATCGCCCCAGCCCCAACGCCCAAGCCCAAACCCTTCTTTATTTAATTCCCAGCCCCAACCCAACGCCCCAGCCCACTCTAAACTCTAATTCCCAGCCCCAATACCGGTTTTTTCATTTTGCAGTGCACTGGAGTGGCGTCAAATGTCAATTATTCTTTAGCTAGTGATGTCTTGGCCATTTTTTAATCCTTTTAATTATTTGGTGTTTTAGCTTATACTTTGATTAATAACTCAAGTCTTCCGAATTTGAACTTTAGAAAAGATTCCATGGCTTGATTACTTGATTGTCTCAAATTCTCTATTCTTTATAGTTCGGAACAGATTTTTCATTCTTTCACAGTGATAGTTTCCGTTGTGCATGTGCACTGTTAGCATTGATTATTCATCGATTATTAAACCGAAACCGTACCGAAACCGTACCGAACCAAAATAAAAAATACCGAACCGTACCGAAATATTTTGGTACGGTATTTGGTATACACAATTAATAAACCGAATACCGAAATACCGAACCGAAATTCTTAAATACCGAATGCCCACCCCTATTCCCGGCCCCCTCCCCTCCCCTCCCTTTTTAAAACTTTCTACTACTCCCTTACTTATTTTTTCTTTTATCTTTTAAAAATTAGTTTATTATTAGTACATAATAGTGAATTTATTTTATTTTTTTTCAAATTCCCCGCTCACTCTTTGCTTAGAACTTTTTCTTTTTTGAAAGATTTATCTGGATTGTAATTTTTATACGTTAGCAAGATATATATATTTTCTCAATTCTAATTAGTGATTCCTAAACATTTAACTCATATCTTATTAGTTGCAATCGCACTAGGACATTCTATATAAATATTTACACTTTAAAATTTATATCTTTGCCCTTTGCATATGAAAATGCATAGAGTCAAGTATGAGCCCATGATGTACCTTTATTATATTAGTACCAAGTTATTGATATTCGATAATATTAAATTTGTATTTTTGCTGATATGTTATCGTAATTATTTACGTTTTCAAATAGTAGGGATCAACAACAACAACCCAATATAATCTCATTTAATGAGGCCTAGGGAGAGTAGTGTGTACGCAGACCTTACCCTACCATGGGGTAGAGAGGCTATTTCCATATAGAGTTGGAATCATTTCAATAAAAGAAAAAAAGCAATTCGAGCTGGTCTTGAAACAGTTCATTGCATTTTCTCCTAGATTTCCTAGGAAAATCCATTTTTTATTAATATATTTGCTCGCGACAATTGTGACATGGATGACTGCATCAGTCATCTTTGATGCAGTGCTAGTACATCTGAGACTTCTTAATTGGCTAGTTGTAAATAGCCCTGTGGCTTTGGAACTAAGGATTGCCTTTCATTGTTAGTAATTTGCTTATATAAAGTTATGGTCAGTAGCCAAGATTTATACAAAGGAGTGTCAAAAAAAGAAATTATGCTACAATCGGGAATGGAACTTGCAACCTTTAGTAACTTTTGACACCCCTTTACCATTGCACTAGGAATTTGTCTTGTATCAAAGGTTGTCAACTCTTGTATATATATTCAATTTTTTTTTAAAAAATTACCTATCTACATAATGTTATTTTCCGGCGAAAAGGTGTCAGTTGACACTTGACACCCCTCGGACAAGGGTAGCTCAGCCCTGATTATGGTGCCCCCGTTGCGCTCAAATCTTGGGTCCGCCTCTGATTATATATGTAACTAGTCTGTTCACAAAGTTTAATATTTGATCAATATTTATCCTTAATAAATATCTAGTATTGGTTTCCAAAATTTTAGACTTATATATTTGATCAATCTAAAGTTCTTGTTATATGTCTGTTTCCCAGATTCTATAGTGTCAGTTACTGATGCCCCTTTAAATTAATTTCCCCGTCTCCCACAAGTACAAATTGTTTGTTACTTTTGCCCTCTTAGAAGTACTGCTTAGTTTTTTGCTAGTTCCCTCCGCCCAAAGACTGATATAGTTTAATTTCAATTTCAAACTGATTTATATAATAAATTAAAAATAAAGTAAAATTTATTTACCCCTTCAATTTGTAGTGAAAAACCCTCCCAAATTCGTAAGTTCCACAACTCTAAATAATGAGAAAACCAAAACCCTCAAAATAATATATTTTCCTAGCGATTTTTGCATTTACGGTTAAATTACTGCTTATGTGGTTTCATTTATGCGGAGAACACCTTGCATATGCGAGTTCATTAACTCACCCGACCATCTGCATTTGTGTCCCATAAGCCGATTTTGCGGACTCGCACATGCGACAAAGACCTCGCAAGTGCGCTAACACCATAACAACAGGGGCGGATCTAGGTTGTAGTTACCGGGTTCCCGAGAACCCAGTAACTTTTGTGTAGACTCTGTATTTTTTAAAAAAATTATGAAATATCTATAAATATCTATTTGGGAACCCAGTAATTATTGTATATTAATTTAAAATTGCGACAGGAACCCATAAACTTAAAATTCTGGATCCGTCTCTGCATAACAGGTCTTTCCAAAGACATAAAAATGATCTGCAACTCCTTCGAAATACACACGAGCCTCTTGGGACCCCATCCAAGCACACCAACCAACCCCAAAGTATAACACGAACCTACTCGAGGCCTCAAATCACACAAAATAACAACAATACCACGAATCGCACCTAAATTCAAGCCTAAGGAACTAATCAACTTTTCAAAACTCATGCCGAACCACACCTAACAAACTCGGAATGACCTTACCTTTTGTGCAAAAGATCCAAATGACATAACAGACCTATTTCAACTTTCGGAACAACAATCTGAACCCAATATCATCAAAGTCATCTTCCGGTCAAACCTATGAACCGTCCAAACCTTTAACTTTTCAGTTTTCAACAATTAAAGCCAAATTAACCTAGGAACCTCTAACTTCAAATTCGCACATACGACTATGTGTTGTGTGGTATGGGATGTGAACCGAAAGTTGAAAAAGGAAGTCATATTTGGTAAATAAATTGAGAACGATTGTAGTGATGGCATACTTGGCTTCTTGTGGGAAACTAATGAAACAACTCGAATTGTGATGAACTGTTGAACAAAATGGTATGGATACTCTCGGATATGGAAATATTATAACTTTGTTGTGACACCGGCTTGAAAAGAATTTGGAAACATGAACCAATTTGTAAGTTGCTTATTGCACCTGTTTGTGATCTTGTGTAGTGCCCTTGTTTGCTGTTTGTGATTGTTGTGAATTGAAACTGTACGGTGGGATCGAGTTGCGCGCCGCAACACGAAGTAATAAGGTGTGGGTTGGGGTAATAAGGGTGGCCGAGGTAATAAGGGTGGAAAGCGAACGAAATCTCCATTGAAATTGATATGAAATCATTGATATGAAATTGTGAAAGGAGACAGCAGGAGAGTTTGCAACCTGTGGGGCACTGATTGCCCCTTTGTTTGACTTGATTGTGCTTTCCGTGTATGTTTGGTTGTTGCCTTCCTTGTTGATCTTTATTTGTATTTGGGCTGAGGGCTACTTGAAACAAAGTAAATGTGAACGTGATTGGCTGGCTTTGTGATTTCTTGGTGTAACCGTTGGTTGTTTTACTAACGTGATTTATTTGTTTAATGGCTTGAGTTTACTTGGGACAAAGCTTGTCCATGCATACCAGTACAATTCCAGTGTACTGACGTCTCTTTTGCCGGGGACGCTACATTCGTGTTATGATTGTAGGTGGATCCGTAGTTGGTACTTCAGCTCATCGACAGTAGCATTCTTCATCTTCCACTGACCGTTTTGGTGAGCCCCTTTCCTCTCGGGGCCATGCGTGGCTCATGCCACTTCTATTTTGGATTTCTATTTTGATTTTGTAAGGTATAGCCGGAGCCTTGTTACCGGCAAGTATTGTATCATCCTTTGTATCCTAGAGGCTCCGTAGACAGTGAGCTGTGGGATTATAGTCTTATGTATATGTATGTCGGGCGTTGTAAATTGTGAACTTGTTAAGAAGTAAAGTGTGTTATCATATTGTTAAAAGTATGATTTTAATTATAAATTGGTAAAGTCCTTGATTCTTAAGTAATGAACAATACATGGGCAACGCGTGGGTTAGAAAGGAACCCAGGTCCGCTTGACTGGGGCAACCCGGTCAGGCGCCGGTCACGTCCCTCAATTTGGGGCGTGATAGGAAGTATCTAATCAGCATAACGTATACTTCAATTATGCCACAATATCCAAAGGTCAACTGGAAAACAATGCTCTTGACACAAGGAATATTACATAGACATCAGTTTGTTTTACGAAAGTAATTGTATCAGAGATTAGCAACGGTGGACAGGTTAAGCAAATGGGGAATAACAATAACTAAGGAGTGTGTACTGATACAGAGGAAACTCATGAGCATTTGTTCTTTGAATGTTCATATTCAAGGTTTATATGGGAACAACTGCCAAAACTCTTTGGAATAAGTCGACAAGTAGGAAGATGGCAAGAGGAGATTGCATGGATGACAACAAGAACAAAGAGTAGAAATGAGCTATGGAAGATCCTGGGAAGTGCATTTGCAGCAACAATATATCAAACATGAATGGAAAGAAACATGCGAAGATTTCAACAGTCAAAACGAGAATTATATATATATATATATATATATATATATATATATATATATATATATATATTTTCTTTTTTTTTTCTCCCAGTCAGATGAGTTCGCATAAATTCGCATAAATTGAAACAAAGGGAATATTATTTATTCATCATTAAATTATTATAGCCTTTAGTTCCAGTATCTTAATTTCTTTCCTTAAATTTTATACCTGAGATTTCTTCTTTTGTTCCAATAACATTCACTATTGATCAACACTTGCTCTCTCACTCTTTTCCCATATCTTTGAGAGAAAGTATATGTTCCTTCTTATAATACTAGCCTTGCATTTTTGTCAAAATTTTGAGCTTTAATCCTTTTTCAAAATCCTGCTTATAAGTTTTTCTTTTCATCAACAGACTTCATGAAAGCTGTAATATTATTCATAGTAACTTAGATACATAATAAATCAGCCGTTTCAAAATCAAATTCAAGGATGAGAAAGAGACAATTTGTACATTCAATTCACCGAAAACCATCCTGGAAAAAATGTCAGTTTCTATGAATGTGGAGAATGACTCTCCCGTATCCTGCACAACAATTCTACACCCTGCAGTAGCAGAGAGATTCAATCAATCAATGTCACGAAAAGGGCCCCCAAAAGAAAAGAAAAAAATCTAACTAATGCAACGTAGCACAAGTTATAAAGTAAAATTTAGAAATGTTGAACAAAATATATCATTTTCGAAAAGAATTGGTCAAAATATATAGTACTAATATATATTCAATGAATATGGGATGAAGTATAATGACTAGTATACTTTCCGATATCACATTGAATGGGTCAATATTAGGAGTATTTACAACTTAGTTTAAAATTGGGAGAAATTTAAAAATAGTCAGATATACAACTGGTCATTTAAAAATAGCATAGCTTCAAAAGTAATCGAAATTTAGCCACTTTTCATGTAAAGATAAATCTGAACGAAAATACTGTTCAATATCCGAACAATACGCCCGCATATTATACGGAAGTTCCAGGATAACTATGCTGGAACTCCCGTATAATATGCGGGAGTTCAATTATAATTATGCTGGAACTCCCGCATAACATACTGGAGTTCCAGCAAGTATAAATGTCCAGTATAATATACTGGAGTTTTGAGCAACGGTGCTCCAGTGTCCCGTATATTATACAGGAGTCAACGAAGTATACCGGTCCAGCATATTATGCTGGAGTTCGTACACAAATGCACCAATTCCCGTATATTATACAAGACCGGTCTCTGTTGCAGCAAAATAGTGGCTATTTTTCATTGACTTGGTAAACGCTGGCTATTTTTAATTGACCGGTGCGAAAACTGGCTATACTATGCTATTTGACTTTAAAATTGAGAGGTGGTACGCTTGATTCTGATCAATCAATTTATACCTGTGCAATAATTGTAATAATTTAGTTTTGATAAATATAAAAATTATGTTATTTCATCCGAATAAGCTTTACGTCATTATGAACGTTACAAAATTTTCGGCTGTAATTTACAAAATGATCTCAGCAAGCTAGCTTAACAAAATCTCCTTGTACGTACAAGGAGTATGTGGAAATTTTTCTTTCTTTTCTCCTTTTTTTTTCTTACTAAAATGAAGGGTAGCATGGATTTACCTAGATAAAAAGAAATGTCGTTGAAATTTACATCACAAATTTACTTACTAACCTTTTTAATTATTCTAAAATATACCATGTACCTAGAATTTTTCAAAAAAGCGGTAAGAAAATTCATTTTGAAAAAAGTTAGTCGTAGTCTAGTAGATAAACTGATATAGGAAGAATTACTTACTGTTGAAAATCGATATTAAGAGAAAGGGCATTTGAATCAGCAATTGCAGCAAAAGCAGCATTAGAAAGAACTATGGTAGTTCCTTGTCTTGTAGGATTAGAAGCTACAGTTTGTGCTCGATCAACGATCTTGATCTGAATAGTCTCTCCTGATTTACAAGCTCTGGGTAAAGTTGAGCTAATGCAACTTATCAAATACTGTCTTCCACAAGCAGCTCCATCGTCCCAAATCCCTTCACCAGCTGCTGCAAAGAAGTTGCTTGAAGGAAACTGAGTTGAATCACTCCCAAAACATGCACTGGCTGCTTGGGAAAAACGGTGAAGAAATATTCAGAATTAAAAATAAGCAATAAAAAAAATTGGCAGTATGATGCACTAAATTTCTGCTATGCGCGAGTTCCAGGAAATTGGATTGACCACACTAGTCAATTATATGTACGATAGCCTTATTTGCATTTATGCATGAAACTATTATCACGACTCGAACATATGACCTCTAGATCATGCGATACCTAATACTCTTACGATTGTGCAATATGCTATGAGAGGTAAAACAGGAGATTTTAGCATTTTGACATATCTTTTTTGCTGGAAGATAATAACTTACGTGTGTATGGTGGACTATACTGGCTTGCTGTTCCTAAATCAGCTTGAGAAGCATAGAAGAGTTGAGAGAATATTAGGAATGAGAACCATTGTAGAAGAAGGGGTAAAGGCTTTGACATCTAAAATGATGAAGCAACGTTGAAAATAAATATAATAGGATTATTATTTATAGTCTTTACTTATAAGTATGAAAGAAAAAAAAAAAAAGGAGGGAACTTTGTCGAAATTGCACACCAGGAGGGTGGAGGGTAGAGTTTTCTCAAATCTTTATTCAAGAAATAGTGTTTCTTTAATAGTAATGATCTCAGTTATATTCAAAGTCAACAAAATTTGTTATTAGGTCTAACTACTTTTTAATTAAAAGGAAGCTTCTCTTTTCTCATTTATTTCTCAACTGTCTAATAGGAGTAGCAGCCCCCTCCCCCCTTGGTGGATAATTAAATATTCAAATATTTATTATCTATTTGTGGAAGTACTCGCATGGACATAAAAACCTACTAAGTAAAGCTGGAGAAACAACTAGGCGATCAATTGTTCACTTAAAGAAATGAGGCTAAAATATGCGTAGAAAAATTAAAGTTGACATAACATTCTTGAAGGTATTTAACAAACACTTTAAACAAAGAGGTGGAAAAGTAAGAACTAATTAATAAAACTTCAAGCAGCTCTTGATATGATGGAAGTAAATTAATTACACAGGCAGAGAACGCAAGAGAAAAAATAAAAAATGACAACTAGTGCAAATTTTACGAGACATGCAAGTCTAGCAAATTGCGCAAAATATGCTAAGCTGTGAGATAAAGCTATTGCCGAGAATATATATATATATATATATATATATATATATATATATATATATATATATATATATATATATATGTTTCTGGGCATGTGGGTCACACGTGTCATTCAGTACAGACCGTCTTAAGACAATATATATAATCTAAAATTGCAATAAATCTGAAGGGAAAAACTAATTACAAGCTTAAAGTGATGAACAATCAGTTTATTCAAATGACGTGATCGACTACTATACGTTAAATAATTAGATATCGTCTTAGCGTGAAAAATTGAACAACTAAATTAACTTAGGTAGGTAAGATAACTCTTTTCTAAACCTTATTGGAATTTGGGGGGAGACTTGATGATTCAGTAATTGGATTCTGATAACGTGTGATTGGGAATGTAGAAGCTTTTGGTAGAGGCAGTATCTTTGCTCCCATGCTTATGTTGATAGTTGAATTTGATCCAAAAATATAAACCACGGTAACAAAATGTTTCATTTCAAAATTTGACTAGAGCCTTGAAGTAGAGCCTTGGAATAATAGTAAAAATCAGTCAAAACTCACAACTTCGAGCTATAGAAGCAGACACTAATATTTACTTTAGAGTAGGTTATACATATCATACCACTGAGGGTGCAGCCCTTCCCTGAACCTTTGCTTGAACGCTGGATGCCTTCCTCCCGGAGAAATCAGAGCCAAATCTGGTCCTTTTCGTTTTTTCTTTTGTCTTGGAGAAGTTTATTACCATCCATTTTCAATGAAAAGTTAACCGAGGGACCTTTGCGTACTGTTTTAACTTTGAGAGATGTATTTTGTTGAGATGAATATTGGTGAGACGATTCTAAATCTCATGTCAATTCAAAGTGATATTAAATTATTTTTTTCGAGGGATCAAATTTGTTTCCAAAAAAAATGATAAAAAGGCAAAGAAAATTGACAGAATGTAATAGTTCATGAAACATGTAAACTCATTTGTGAATAAGACATGACGTCCAAGTTGATTATGTTGTTCAACTTTTACTCTTAGAACATTAAGAGAATCTTGTTGCCAATTTTAGACTCTTTAAGGAGTCAACTTTTATTATTCTCTTTATTGCCTTACATAGTAGTTGAAAGACTAACAACCGCTAATTCAATATTGTTTATGTTGAAAATTTATTACAGAGGGCATCGGGGCAGATGATTAAAAAAAAATATGTGGCCTTAAATTTTTGGTAATTTTAAACTAGAAATAGCATAAATGTAGGACCTGGAAAAGGGGAATTTCAGATAGGCAATATCGATCAGCTCCTATGTTACATAGCACGTATCTTAAATGACAACCATCACGTTCACAATGTATTTGTATCATGCCTTATATTGTATATTTCCCTCTGTTTCAATAGTTTATTAAAAAACGAATGACACAATTTTATATTTACAATCTATTTTTGTTTTAAACTTTTTATTTTACACTCAATAACATTCTCTTTAAGATTAAAAACAGAAACATCATAAAATGTATAAAAGTTTCTTACTTAAACTTCACATCCAATCATATATTTTACTGACAAGAGGGTTGCTCCGATGGTCCTCACTCCCACCTAAAACCTCAAGGTCGTGCGTTTGAGTCACCAAAGGAGCAATAAGTCCTACAACGTGGATCAAAGGGGAATAAAGAAAATCATATATTTTACCTAGAATGTAAGGGAGGAGAGTATTGTTTAAGAATTACTTCCTCTATATATAGACCATAACAAAAGGAACGAATAACAAATAGGGTTTGGCTTTTCTGAAACAGAGGAAAAATCGAAAGAATTTGTTGTAGATGCTCTAAATTATTCATGTATCCTAAACTATTCCCACAAATGCAAGTGTTGGACCATAACCCACGGTCGTAGTCGCTTTTACCCACAGTAGTCATTGTATTATCGCCTTTGTATTTGTATTTGGAGGGTATATATGCCTTCGAAACTGTACAAGGAATTTTCTGTGAGTAGCGATGCTTTATTATTGGAAAACAGCTCTAAACACACTAACAATCAATTCCAATTGCTATATGGACGATGGAGTTTCTATCATGAAAAGGAAGAGTTCGTAATCACCCTTTCATGAACCTCAAAGAAGTGAAGTGATTTTCACTCACTTAATTTTTACACTAACGTGGTCCCCCTCTTATTTTGATTTTATTTATATAATGAACTGCTTGGTGATGGTTTGAATCTGATGCTTGCCTTATTACTTTTGTGAAATGAAAATTTATGTTTGCTGTGAATCTGATGCCTTTCTTTCATGTGTTTCTGTTCTTGAAATGTCTATTTGAAGCCTTTCACTTTACCTTTACTTTTCTTGGACTATAAATAAGTGTAATGCATTTGAGTTATTTCATTGTGGAAGCATTTTTGGAGAGTTCAGCTTTTCACAAGTGCTAATAATCTTTGAGAGTTTTAACCATACTATCCATCAATGGCAAGCCAACAACAACCTCGTCCATTGTTCCGTTTCGCTTCTATGGTTCGTCCTGCTGCGGCTGCACAACCTTCAGCTCCAGCTCCAGCTCCAGCTCCAGCTCCAGCACCCGCCCCACAACCATTATTCCGGACAACGACTACCACCCCATTTAGGCCTCCAGCATCAGCAACTACTACTGCTGCTACAACAACTGTTGCTACTGCTCAGCCAACTCAACCTCAAGAATCTAGACCACAAACACCAGCTACTGCTTCTGCTCCTCCTGCTGCCGCCCCTGCACTACTACCGCCGGCACCTCCTCAGCCGCAACAGCAACCAGCAATGTCGGCCCCACGTAGCCCGATTTCAGCACCGCAGCCTCAGCCAGTGGCTGCAGCTTCCCCACGTTCCACTCCAGCTACTCCACCTCCAAGATCACCTGTTACTCCTCCTCCACCTGTTGTTTCTCCACCAAAGGCTCCTTCACCACGCTCTCCGATGGCAGCACAGCCACAACGTGCCGCCACCGACGTACCAAAATCTCCTGTTATTAAAGCCACCACGTCAGTGCCACAATCCCCATTCAAGACATTAGCTTCCAATGTAACAACAGAGAAAGCTCCGCTTGGTCAGTTTAGTAGTCCGTATTCTTCACCACTACCATCTCCAAACACAAAAATGGCAGATTCTACCCAAACTCTCATCAATCAATCGTCACCATCAAAAGCTCCAACACCATCTCAAAAGGTAATCCAGCCTAATTTAGTGAAAACCCAAACCTACTCTCCTCAAACTAAGCCTGCAGTTTCTCACCCTCCATCCCCACTAAAGCTTCCCCCTCCTCAACTTGAACTTGAGTCCAAGATTCCTCCACATGTTGATCAGAAAAGTGTTGTGGTCCAAGAAACCACGAGGGCTAGCATGAATGGTAATCATGTCCCGCAGACAACTAGAAATGGAAAAAATGTAGAAAATGGGAAACGAGAATTGGTTAAAAAAGATAAAGGGGTTCAGCAGAAGAAGGTGTCAAATTCTGATACAGGAGATGACTTTGGAATGAGTGTTCTAACACTAGCTGGTGAAAACAAGGGGGCTATTATGGAGTTAAGCCCTTCAAGAAAGACATACAGCCCTCAGAGCCATCAAAAGAAAGGAAGCCCAAAGGCATGGAGTAGCAGTGAGGATGATGGAGAAAAATCAGGAAGCGAAAGTGGTAGGAAAAGAGAGAATAAAACGCCAAATATGTCCCTTCCTATGACTGCATTCATGAACAGCAACGTGCAGGGTGTCAACAACTCCATTCTCCACAATGCTTCTTGCACTCACCATGATCCTGGTGTCCACCTTGTTTTCGCAAGAAAGACAAATGGTAGGCACGGGTTCCACATTAAGGGAAATCCAAAGAGCTAAAGTATGTTTAAAAGAAAGCCAAACAATTCAGAGTCTTTTCATGGAGGGTCCTTTTTTTTCTATTGGTATTTTGAAAGAATAAATTGAGTCAAAAAGGGCATGGATTCTGATTCTTCATGCATGGCTGCAACCCACTTCTCATGACGAAAACCATCCTCGACTTTGGAAGGACTAAGAGAATCTACGCACAATGTTACTACATGCAATAAAACTTTCTTATGTATTGAGCATTATTATTGTTCTATGTAATTTGTAACTCCAATATATAGAGAACTCCCCATCTCTTATTAATGACATATTTAGTAAATATTGAATACCAGCTTTTAAGATAACAAACAATGAGAACTGGATAAATAATATTAACAGGCTGTATTACCTTGAAAATGAATGTTAAAGGGAATAGGTGACCATCCCTTTTTTAAATTTCCCATGTGAAGATGGATATCAGGTAGAATGTGTACAGATGCTTATATTCTGCTCATACATCTATTCTCACATATTCCTATCATATTTGGTATGCTGAAAAGGAATAGCTACTATATATCAAGAGAATCTGTTTTTTGGTTCGTAATTTGGGACCATTTCATATACTACAATTAAGCATGGAGATCATCAAAGTTCGTCGCTTTATGGTCAAATGTACATGTATGATTTTGTAACTTCAGTTTTTAATTAGACTGAACTGAATAACACACATTCAATTACTTGAATATGAATATCTATTTATTTGCTTTTGAGCTTAGTAAATCAAAAAGGGGAATTCTAAAAAAAAGAACTACCAACTAGAAAGCGTTTTGGGTAACTGAAGGCCACTAATTAGCAGGTCTAAACAATAGGTATATTATTGTAAACAAGGCAAGAAAATAGGACGCAAATAACCAATTGCTGAAGAAGAAGAAGAAGAAGAAGAAGAAGAAGAAGAGTCCAATTATTACCTGCAAGAACATATGTCTAAGGATAGAGGCGCTGGATTGAACAAATTGTCAAATTGCAAGTGGAAATTGCTAAGGCGTTCTGAGATACTACATTCGTAGATACACGACGTTAATTCTTAGGGTTTAGTAACGATCGATCGTCTCCATATAACACCTCCCCCGTCTTCTGACTGTAAGGAAATTATTCCGGCAAGGTTGTGCAGTATCTGAATTTTCATCTTCGTTCTAAGGAGAAGAGGTTAAATAAGGAGTGAAAAAGGGAAGTTGAAGGGTGGCGTTAATGGCGCAAGGCCGAAATGGGAATGGAGAAAACGGTGATTGGCCGGCAATTGATTTTGGGGCTGCTTGGTTTATTGATTTTGGGCTTGCATTGCCACAATGAAAGGCTTGAGAACGGGGGTAAAATTCAAAAATAGCCAGATTTACCACTCGTCGTTGAAAAATAGCCAAGTTTCAAAAGTCATCGAAATTTAGCCACTTTAATCTGAGCGAAAATACTGTTCAAAATCTGGAAAAAATACGCTCGCAAATTTTATGGGAGTTCCAGCATAAGTATGTTTGAACTCACGTAAATTTTACGGGAGTTCCAGTATAACTATGCTGGAACTCCCGCAAATTTTACCGGAGTTCAAGCATAATTATGCTGGAACTCCCGCAAAATTTTACGGGAGTTCCAGCAAGTATAATTGTCCAGTATAATATACTGGAGTTTGAAGCACTAGTGCTCCAGTCTCCCGCAAATTTTACAGGAGTTAGCAAAGTATACCGGTCCAGCATAATATACTGGAGTTCATACATAAATGCACTAGAACTCCCGTATATTATACGGGATCGGTCCCTGTTGCATCAAAATAGTGGCTATTTTTCATTGATTTCGTAAATAGTGGCTATTTTTCGTTGACCAGTGTAAAAACTGGTTATACCATGAAATTTTAACTGAGAACGGGGAATCACGAAATGGACTAAGGTTTGTTAGGAACAAAGGGGCATTTGTATCTATATCTTTTAGGGATTTTTTCCTATCTATACCATATATGAAACCTTATTACAAAAAATGTGCATATTTGGTAAATTACCCGCCTTGTGCATTGTTTTTTCTACAATTTTTATACCATTCATTAATTAGTAATTAATAGTAGCTAAATCTTCCTAATATGGCGCGCTAAAAATCAGGAAAAGAATATCCTAATTGATTTAGTGACCTTAACAGCTACAAATCTTCCTAATATGCCGCCTCTCTCTCCCTCCCTATTAATTTATACATAACAGATAACTATTTTGTTAACAGCTAATTAAGATGGCCAATAATTCTCGACTGGTGGACAATCAGAAGCTATGGGGAGAGTATCATGGCAGCTTAAGTGCTCCTTGACTAATCCATCAGACAATGTTCTACACTCTACAACCTATAATGACAATTATTGGATAAACCTCAACACCAAGGTTGGAATAAAAATGTGATTACACACAGTGTTGTAGCTAGGATTAGGACCTGACATCTTCATCTTACTATTATATGCCATAATCTTATTTCGGGCAACATACTATAGACGACAAGCACGGTTACCGAGTAAATCTGCCAATCAAACTTTTCTATTTCTTTTTATAAAATTCCTACAACAAAACTACAAATAAACTACAAATCAGTTTTAATATTGTATAAAGTTGTATTGTTTTTAAGGATATCTACAAAATTACTACATTTATACTACATTAAACTACAAGGCGGGTAATTACTATATAATGGATTGGGTACAATAAACTATATTTAACTACAATTAAAATATATTTAACTACATAATAACTGAGAACAACTACAATAAAAATGTCAGTATAACTACAATTTAACTATAAAGCCACTGAAAACACCTACAAATCTACCACAAATATAAACTACAAATTAACTACAAATATATTAACGATTCATATAAAAATATAAAATAACGACAATTAAACTTCAAAATTGAGACAAATTAAAATGTTTTCAGAAACTCGTGGCCTTTGCATGGAATCTAATACACATGAAAAGTTTGAAAATCAGAACCACCATAATTCAAGGATAAATAATACTCCCCCACCACCTATTTGCTTCCATGACGTTATTACCATGTACCAACCTTTACATGCTTGATGTCTTCTTTCCTCCATTCTGATGATGAATAGTATCGAGTTGTATTTGTGAGATCAATCACCATTGTCAGGTACATCTTCGTCATTGTCAGGTACAACATTGTCGTAGGGAGGGGGTGGGGGGTGAGGAACGAAAAATTTAAAAATTAGAAGAGAGAGAAGCGGGTAACAAAATAAATTGGGAGATTTTATCCCTAAATACACTCCTACATTTAATGATAACTTAATTAAAGCCTTAATTTGAATTATGGTACATAAATTGAAACTTGGTATGCTTAAATGTAATAAACACAAACCTTAAACATGGTTGGTAATAAGATTTGTTATATGGTATACACATGTAAAAATATTTTTAATGTCCTTTTGCTTATACAGTTACATTTCTTTGTAACAATAATCTTATATAATAATTATTTATTATAAAAGTTAAATTATTTTGAAACTAGGTATTATATTATATTATAATATATATCCTCTATAACAACACTAGTTCATTATACCAGCAATTTTTTTTTTGAAACAAGCGAAACTATTATATAGAATTATGACTGTATTTGATATTAAATATGTCAAACTGGCTCGCTTATTGAGTTTCATACTTATTTGGATTTTAATGAATATTGTAGGTACATTGAAGGTGAAATTTGGAGCAAAACAAAAAAAGTAACGTTATAAAAATTTGTGGTATTGGAGACTTGAGTTAAAGAATTAAAAGTGAAACTCCTTGTTCACAAATACAATTGGAGAATCATTAATAGTGCTAATTCCAAGTAGCATGTGGCAGCAAGTAGAACGTGATTAGAAGAGTCAATTTAGCTTTTGAATTGTGGAAGGCATCAAAGATTGGTTGAGAACATACAAAGTGAGGTGAATGTAGAAGTTAGGCAGGCAACAAATTGAAGTAGAAAAGGTGAGCAACGCGAGGCAGACCATTTCCTTCGCGTTTCATGTCGCGAGGCGAGGCCTAGCGCTACTAGCGAAGCCAGAAAATTATTCAAGGGTGTTCAAACTTGAACACGAAAAAATAAATATGGAACTGCAGGTTTGATCCTACATCCTTGAAGCAATTTTGACCACCCTTTGCCACTGGGTATGGCTCTTTATTGTTACAATGATGTTCAGTATGTATTACATATATATAAATCCTAATATTTTACCTATATACACAGTATTATTTTTGTCACGACCCTAGTTCACCAATTGTGAACATGTCGTGATGGCACCCAGTCCCCAGGACTAGGTAAGCCTAACACGTTGCGGAATATACAAGTTATAAATACTTAAATAAGAAACAACGGAAAAATAGCATAAAAGATATGTAATCCGTGCCGCTTGGCACATACATCCATCACACAATGAATAAAACACTACCAAGATCCGGAACCCCACGGTAACACAGACTAAAAGAGAAAATACAACCGTGGCTCTATGTGTAAAGAGTATCTAACAACGAAATGAAGAAAAATGTCAACTAGTACTACTAGAATAGAAGGAAAGCCTCTGGATCTGCGGACGTAGCAGATCATACCTCGAGGTCTCCAGAAAAGCTGCGGAAATCACCTAGCACGAGCCTCCTCTGATGTACCTGGATCTGCACAACAAAAGTGTGCAGAAGAGTAGCATGAGTACACCACGGCGGTACTCGGTAAGTGCCAAGCCTAACCTCGATGGAGTAGTGACGAGGTAGGTCAGGGCCCTACTGAGAAAACAATAATATAATGATGATAACAAAATAAACAGTTTAAATGATAATAATTTCCGAAATAACAACATTATGATGATTACTGCAACTGTCTACAATCAAGCTAACAACAATTAACCAACTCAAATAAACGAATCCAGGATCTGTGGGAATTGAACCCACAGTCCCATTCTCAGTACCTCTGGGTCTCCGGAATCGAACCCGCAGCCCATGTCTCAATAATATATCAATAACTCAGGATCTCCGGGAATCGAACCCGCAGTCCCTACCCATCAGTCAGGATCTCGGGAATCGAACCCGTAGTCCTCATTTTAATAATCTCAGGATCTCGGGAATCGAACCCGTAGTCCTCATTTCAATAATCTCGGGATCTCGGGAATCGAACCCGTAGTCCACATTTCAATAATCTCATGATCTCGGGAATCGAACCCGTAGTCCACATTTCAATAATCTCAGGATCTCGGGAATCGAACCCGCAGTCCACAAACAATATCACTCCGGGTCTCTGGGAATCGAACCCACAGCCCTGGGATCTCCGGGAATTGAACCCGCAGTCCACAAACACATCAAATAAAGAAAACACACAGAGAGAATATAATATGTTAAATTACAACTTCACCGAAATTAGTGCCAACAATTTATCAAGAGTTCAAGTAAATCAACTAGGCAATTAAACATGTTGAATCCCAGCTAATCATGCTTTTCTAAGTAATACCGGGTAATGGTAACGCTTTTATCAGTTAAGAACAGAAATATCACTAATCAGACAATTCAAGTAAAGTGTGTGTTACAACAACCAGCGCATGTACACGCCCGTCACCTCGCGTACAAGGCATTTAAACTATCACATAATGTCACGACCCAAACCCTGGTCGTGATGGCGCCCAACACAATGCTAGGCAAGCCCGACCATAATATCCTCTTAACTAGCCAATTATTAAATAAATTAAACTTAAACAGTAGTTAGTCATAACAGGTAATAACCGAAACGTCAAAACATACAAAATACGGTCCCAAACATATCGTGGTGTCACGAGACTGAGCCTCTACAGAATAGCATCCTAATACAACCAAGTCTAGACAAATAGGAAATCAACAAGATGATAAAGAAGGAGAAAACAAGCTCTGCGGACGCTGGCAGCTACCTCGTAATCTCCGCCAAAGTAGATATAGATCAGCAGCTAAAATGTCTCAACTGCTCTCGGGCACCTGCGGATCTGCACCAAAAAGTGCAGGGGAGTGGGGTGAGTATATTTCAACTCAGTGAGTAACAATAATAAATAATAACTGAAAGTAAGAACTCCTGTGCTATCACTTAGCAGCTCTAAGGCAATCTTCACAAGTACGTCATCACTATAGTAGTACTTTAACCTCCAATCTACGTTTATCTCTACAAGATCTCCACACCGAACAAACCCTCGCTCGTACCCCTACGGTGTACGGCCATCTCAACATATAAAGGCACATACTTATGTCTATAATGTATAAGTATCTAAGTAAATAGTAGGATATGATTAAGTATAATGCCGCGGCGTGCAGCCCGCTCCAATACATATATCGCCGCGCGCGCGTCCCGCTCCATTTAACGTCGACGGCGCTCACCGGGGGTGTATACGTACTTCGGAGGGGCTCCCTAGGCCCAGGCGCTATGGTGCTGTGGCTTGCAGCCGGGTCCACCATATATCACCGCGGCGTGCGTCCGATCCAACATATATACCGCCGCGGCGTGCGGCCCGATCCCATAATATACCGGCGCTCACTGGAATGTGTGCATACTCGGACTCCGAAGGGGCTCCTACGACCCAAGCGCAATAATACCGCGGCGTGCAGTCCGTCCCACATGTATATTACATGTATATCACATGCATACTACTGCGGCGTGCGGTCCGATCCAAAATAGGTATCTATATGCATAATACCTCATAACGGGTCCTCGACCCTATCCCGTCAGTATGTACTTGGCCTCTCGGGCCCAATATAATATATCACAATGGGTCCTTGACCCTGTCTCAGCTAATATAGACTTGGCCTTTCATGCCCAATATAACATCTCATAGTGGGTCCTCGACCCTATCTCATCTCAATCGGTATAAACTTGGCCATTCAGTCCCACTCAGCTAGAACAGGGAATTCCACCCTAGATAATCTCTCTCAATGTACACATCTAGTACAGGCTCATATTATGCTATACAGCTAGAGCTATGGCTGAGTGTATATTTCCAACACGATATAAAGGTCACCTAGCTCTATAGGTTCCCTAATGCTCTACAGATCGGCACAAGGCCCCAAACATGGCTACCAGCCCAATTGTACAGTTATAACCTCATTAACAGTTGTACAACACAGTGTTCCATTAGCCGGGAAGGACTAAGTCCGAACCCCTTATCACAATGTTACCACGCCCGTCATAGAACGCGTGTCTCATCTCAATATAGCACTGTAAAGTGCTAGAACGGGGTTTCAAACCCTCACTGTATTGTTTACTACTACCACTCACCTCGAACCGGTAGAAGCTTCAATCCGCCTTGCGCTTGCCTCGCAAATCAATCTCCTCGGACGCCAAATCTGCTCAAAGTCATAGAGAATGCATCAATATACGCTAATTTCACGAAATTCATTCGAAATAACCCAATTTATATCAAAACCCACAAGTTGTCAAAACCCGACTTTTGGTACACTTGTCGAAAAATTACAAAAATTACATATTCGGAATCCTCATCTCGATACGAGTCTAGGCATATAAAATTTACCAAAATCGGACTTCATTTGCCCACTCAAATCGGTGTTTTTCTTTAATTTAGGCCTAGGGCTCAAACCCACCTTAAATCTTCCATTTACAGGGATTTAACCAAGGATTTCATGTTAAAATGATGTAATTAAGCCACAAAACTTACCTCCAACGAATCCCCGATGAATTACCAGCAATTCCCGTGAGTTTCTCTCCCTAGAACTCAAAAATGGCGTTTTGGGTTAATGAACCCGAGAGCCCTCTGTTCTGTGATTTTAATTCACTGCCATACGATTTTACCCTACGCGTTCGCGATGGTCTCCACGCGAACGCGATGCCTTGCTCCGTTCCTTCATCGCGAACGCGACGTAAAGTCACGCGTTCGCGAAGACCAATCTTCCTAGCCCGGATTTTTCCTCTACGCGTTCGCGTCCCATACCACGCGAACGCGATGCTTCGTCTTTTCCTCTTACGCGTCCGCGTCCTTCACCCACGCGAACGCGATGCGTTCCAACCTTCTCCTTCGCGAACGCGGCATGTTACCTCGCGAACGCGATGGCCAACTGGCCCCAGCCTACGCGAACGCGGCAGTGCCCTCGCGAACGCGATGACCATTTTCCCTCAGCCTACGCGAACGCGGGCCTAGCCCTCGCGAACGCGAAGGCTTAACTGGTGCCCAGTGGTCTGCAATTTACAGCAGACCATTCCTTGCTTCCAAATGCCGGATGATGGTCCGGATTCACCCCGAGGCCCCCGGACCCCAACGAAAACCACCAACATACCCCAAAACACGATACGAACTTGTTCCAATCATAAAAACACCATCCTAAACATCAAAATCACTAGTTACACACGGATTCAAGCCTAAATTTCTTAAAACTTTCCGAATTTCACATTTGATGAAAAACCCGACCAAACGACGTCCGAATGACCTGAAATTTTGCAGGCACATCCAAAATCACCTAACGGAGCTACTGCAACTGTCGGAATTCCATTCCGACTCCCGGATCAAAATCTCACCTACTGTTCGGGTTTCGCCAAAATTCAACCTTAGCCAATTCAAGCCTATTTCTACACCGGCCTCCAAATTCAATTCCGATCGCTCCCCTAAGTCACAAATCACCTTCCGGAACTAACCGAATCATCAGAATCCGATTCCGAGCCCTCTAGCTAAATAGTCAACTCCGGGTTGACTTTTCTTATTCAAGTTTCCTTCACAAAGGCTATATGCCTCATTCCCAATTTAATTCACTCCTAACTCCCCCGATAGACTCTAACACTTATATAAAAGCATGAATTATGTAATTACAACACAACGGGGTGGTAATTCCCGTGACGACGGGCCGGGTCGTCACATTCTCCCCTCTTAAGCAAACGCTCGTCCTCGAGCGGGTCAAGAAACATACCTGAAGTCTCAAATAGCTGAGGGTATCTGCTCCGCATCTCCCGCTCAACCTCCCAAGTAGCCTCCTCCACGGGTCGACCTCTCCACTGAACCTTAACCGATGCAATCTCCTTGGACCTCAATTTTCTCACCTGACGACCCAAAATAGCAATAGGCTCCACATCATAGGACAGATCACCATCAAGCTGGATGGTACTGAAGTCTAATACATGAGACGGATCTCCAATGTACTTCCGGAGCATAGACACACGGAATACCGGATGAACGCTGGATAAACTGGGTGGCAAGGCTAACTCATATGCCACCTCTCCAACTCTCCTGAGTATCTCAAAAGGGCCAATATACCTGGGACTCAACTTCCCTTTCCTCCCGAACCTCATGACACCCTTCATAGGTGAAATCTTCAACAATACTCTGTCACCAACCATGAAAGACAACTCTCGAACTCTACGGTCCGCATAACTCTTCTGACGAGACTGTGCTGTACGAAGCCTCTCCTGGATCAACTTTGCTCTATCCAGAGCATCTTGGACTAACTCAGTCCCTATCAATCTAACCTCACCAGGCTCAAACCATCCCACGGGAGATCTACACCGTCCGCCATACAATGCCTCGTACGGGGCCATCTGAATACTCGACTGGTAGCTGTTGTTGTAGGCAAACTCAGCAAGTGGTAAGAATTCATCCCACGAACCACCAAAATCAATCACACATGCCCGCAACATATCCTCCAGGATCTGAATAGTACGCTCAGACTGCCCGTCTGTCTGGGGGTGAAATGCTGTACTCAACTCAACCCTCGTACCCATCTCTCGCTGAAATGCTCTCCAAAACTGGGAAGTGAACTGAGTGCCTCTGTCAGATATAATAGACACTGGGACCCCATGCAACCTGACAATCTCCCGAATAAAGATCACTGCCAACCGCTCCGATGAGTAAGTAGTACTAACCGGGATGAAATGTGCGGACTTAGTCAGCCGATCAACAATCACCCATACAGAATCAAACTTCCTCGCTGTCCGAGGTAGCCCAGTAACAAAATCCATGGTGATCCTCTCCCATTTCCACTCGGGAATAACCATACGCTGAAGAACACCGCCCGGTCTCTGATGCTCATATTTGACCTGCTGGCAATTGAGGCACTTAGCTACATGCCTAACAATATCCATCTTCATTCTCCTCCACCGGTAGTGCTGTCTCAAGTCTTGGTACATCTTTGCGGCACCTGGGTGAATAGAGTACCGCGAACCGTGTGCCTCCTCAAGTATCAACTCCCGCAAACCATCAACATTGGGCACACATATACGGCCCTGCATCCTCAAAACACCATCACTGTCGATAGTCACATCTCTGACATCATTATGCTGCACTCTGTCCTTAAGGACAAGCAAATGTGGGTCATCATACTGTCGCTCTCTGATGCGATCATATAAGGAAGATCGAGAAGCAATACAAGCCAACACTCGACTCGGCTCCGAAATATCTAATCTCACTAGCCGATTGGCTAGGGCCTGAACATCATAAGCAAAAGGCCTCTCCCCAACTGGGATGAAAGCTAGGCTGCCCATGCTAACCGCCTTCCGACTCAAGGCATCGGCCACCACATTGGCCTTTCCCGGATGATACAAAATAGTGATATCATAGTCCTTAAGCAACTCCAACCACCTCCGCCGTCTCAAATTAAGGTCCTTCTGTCTGAATAAGTGCTGAAGGCTGCGATGATCCGTGAACACCTCACATGAGACACCATACAGGTAATGCCTCCAAATATTCAAAGCGTGAACTATGGCTTCTAGCTCCAAATCATGAACGGGGTAGTTCTTCTCGTGGGGCTTCAACTGGCGAGAAGCATAAGCAATGACCCTACCCTCCCGCATCAACACAAAACCAATGCCAACTCCTGAGGCATCACAATACACAGTATAAGGATTTGAAGCTGACGGCAGAATCAAGACTGGTGCTGTGGTCAGTGCTGTCTTGATCTTCCGAAAGCTCTCCTCGCACTCCTCGGACCATAAGAAAGGAACACCCTTCCGAGTCAATCTAGTCAAGGGTGAAGCAATAGAAGAGAACCCCTGAACGAATCGACGATAATACCCCGCCAATCCCAGAAAGCTACGGATCTCAGTAACTGAGGTCGGTCTGGGCCAACTCTGCACTGCCTCGACCTTCCTCGGATCTACCCGAATACCATCACAGGACACCACGTGCCCTAAGAATGCCACGGACTCAAGCCAGAACTCACATTTGGAGAACTTGGCATACAGCTTCTCCTCTCTCAACCTCTGCAACACAATACTCAAGTGCCGAGCATGCTCCTCCTGGCTACGAGAGTAGACAAGTATGTCATCAATGAATACGATCACAAATGAATCAAGATACGGCCCGAATACACTGTTCATCAGATGCATAAATGCTGCTGGGGCGTTGGTCAGCCCAAAAGACATCACAAGGAATTCATAGTGACCATATCTGGTCCGGAATGCAGTTTTCATAATGTCAGACTCTCTAATCTTCAGCTGATGGTAGCCTGAACGAAGATCAATCTTCGAGAACACCCTAGCCCCCTGGAGCTGATCAAATAAATCATCAATACGAGGAAGAGGATACTTATTCTTCACTGTTACTTTGTTTAGCTGCCTATAGTCAATACACATCCTCATAGATCCGTCCTTCTTCTTAACAAACAGGACCGGTGCACCCCACGGCGACACACTCGGCCGAATGAACCCCTTATCTAGGAGTTCCCGGAGCTGCTCCTTCAATTCCTTCAACTCAGCTGGTGCCATACGATACGGAGGAATAGAAATAGGCTGAGTGCCCGGCACCAAATCGATACCAAAATCAATATCCCTGTCCGGCGGCATGCCCGGCAGGTCTGAGGGAAACACATCCGGAAAGTCTCGCACAATGGGAACAGAATCAATACTGGGAGTCTGGGCCTCAACCTCCCGCACAAATGCTAAATAAGAGAGACATCCCTTCCCAACCATTCGTCGGGCCTTGAGGAAAGATATTACTCTGCTAGGTACATACTCAGTCGTGCCTCGCCACTCGATCCTCTGAATGCCCGGCATAGCCAAAGTGATTGTCTTAGCATGACAGTCCATAATAGCATGACATGGAGATAGCCAGTCCATGCCCAATATAACATCAAAATCAATCATGCCTGAGAAGCAACAGGTCTACTCGGGTCTCCATACCTCCAATAGTGACCAAACAGAACCGGTATACGTGGTCCACAACAATAGTATCCCCTACCGGGGTAGATACATGCACTGGCAGCTCAAGACTCCCTCGGGTCGTGCCCAAACGAGGAGCAAAATATGTAGACACATAAGAATAAGTAGAACCGGGATCAAACAATACCGAGGCATCTCTGTGCAGACCGAAATAATACCCGTAATGACATCATCGAAGCAACAGCCCTCGCATCGGCCCCGAAAAGCATAAGCATCTAGCCTCGACCGCCCGATCGGCCTCCCCTCGAGGGCGACCCCTAGCCGTCCGACCCTCACCCCTAGCCGGCGGGGCGGGTGCCGAAGTAGAAGGACCGGATGACGAGGGCTGCCCTCTCTGCTGATAAGATCCGGAAACAAGACGGGGACACTCCCTACGGTGATGCCCAAACTCTCCGCACTCGTAGCAACTCCCCGTGCTGGGGGCTGAGACTGATAAGGACCTCTGGCGCTGGAGTGGCCAACCGATGAACTAGGCCGAGATGAACCCCGAGCGGACGGGGCCTCGTGAAGAACTCGAGCCGGCATGGCACCGAGAGCCGGCCGGCTCGGTGCGAACCCCGATAATCCTTGTCTAAGAGACCATCCGCGACGATCCGAGCGTCTCGACCGCGAAGACCCGAAAGAGCGACCTCGGCTCCGCCGACTCGGCCTCTCGGTCCGCGTGCCACCGGAACTAGTCGCTCCTCGAGGCCTCTTGGCCTCCCTCTCATCCCGCTCCCTCCGACGATCTGTCTCAATGTCGCGAGCAATATCCACAGGATCCTCAAATGTACGACTCAAAACCCTCTCCCGAGTCATCGGAATACGAATGGGATAAATGAGGCCGTCCACGAAACCGCCCAATCCTCTCTCTGTCGGAATGAACCAACCACGGTGCATATCCGGACAACTCTGTAAATCTGATCTCATACTCGACACTGACATGTCCCCCTGACGGAGACCCTCAAACTGCCTACGCATCTCCTCTCTCCGAGATCGAGGCACCCATTTCTCCAAGAACATAGTGGAGAACTCCGGCCATGATAGTCGTGCTGCCCCGACTGGCCCGCGGCGCTCATAAGCCTCCCACCAAGCAAAGGCCGGTCCCCGAAACTGAAAGGTAGTGAAAGATACCCCACCGGACTCCAATATCCCCGCCGTACGAAGCATCCGACGGCACTTATCCGGAAAACCTTGGGCGTCCTCGCCCGGAGCACTAATGAACACCGGAGGAGATAACCTCGGTGAACCTCTCGAGACGACGCCGTTCATCGTTCGTCATGGCCGGGACCCTCGTCCCCCGAATCCGATCCGTCGGGTCGAACCGGAACCACAGCCGAACCGGAGGAGCCTCCGGTGTCCGTACGCCCCGCACCGCCGCTCTGGAGTGCGTACTGCCGGGGTCCGATGACCACCCCCGATCCCCGATGCACCTGCTGCAGGTAGTAACCGAAACCGCCCGTGCTAGGCCCGTGACCGCTAGTATCCGAGCCAGGGTCTCCCGTAGACCCGAATAGCAACGGGCACAGCCGGACCGATCCGGTGCCGCCGGCACCTCTACAATCGGGGGCCGTGGGTCACCGGCGCCGCCTCGCCGCCCCAACTCCGCTCGACCACGACCGCGTCCACGGCCTCTAGTAGGTGGTAGTGGTGGTCGTCCCCCACGTCCGGATGATCGAGTTCTCGCCATCTCTGAGAGAATAGAATGTCAAAGTTCAGTTCAAGTCAAAAGTAATCGCACGACAAGAATTCCAAGAATTGAAACTTTTCCTAAGAAGGTTTGCAGCCTCCCGAGGATAAGTACAGGCGTCCCCGCACCGATCCACGAGACTCTACTAAACCGGCTCATGACTCGCGAGACCTGTTAACCTGGGCTCCGATACCAACTTGTCACGACCCAAACCCCGGTCGTGATGGCGCCCAACACAATGCTAGGCAAGCCCGACCATATCATCTCTTAACCCAGCCAATTATTAATTCCAATTAATCAAATTAAACTTAAACAGTAAGTGATCATATCAAATGATAAGCGTGATAGTAAAAGCATACAAAATACGGTCCCAACCATATCGTGGTGTCATGAGTCTGAGCCTCTACAGAAATACAACCAAGTCTAGGCAAATAGGAAATCAACAAGATGATAAAGAAGGAGAAAACAAGCTCTGCGGACGCTGGCAGCTACCTCGTAATCTCCGCAAAAGTAGACAAGGATCAGCAGCTAAAATGTCTCAACTGCTCTCGGGTACCTGTGGATCTGCACAAAAAGTGCAGGGGAGTGGGGTGAGTATATTTCAACTCAGTGAGTAACAATAATAAATAATAACCGAAAGTAAGAACTCCTGTGCTATCACTTAGCAGTTCTAAGGCAATCTTCACAAGTACGTCATCACTATAGTAGTACTTTAACCTCCAATCTACGTTTATCTCTACAAGATCTCCACACCGAACAAACCCTCGCTCGTACCCCTACGGTGTACGGCCATCTCAACATATAAAGGCACATACTTATGTCTATAATGTATAAGTATCTAAGTAAATAGTAGGATACGATTAAGTATAATGCTGCGGCGTGCAGCCCGCTCCAATATACATATACTGCTGCGGCGCGCAGCCCGCTCCATTTAACGTCGACGGCGCTCACTGGGGGTGTATACGGACTTCGGAGGGGCTCCCTAGGCCCAAGCGCTATGGTGCTATGGCTTGCAGCCAGGTCCACCATATATCACCGCGGCGTGCAGTCCGATCCAACATATATACCGCCGCGGCGTGCGCCCGATCCCATAATATACCGGCGCTCACTGGAATGTGTGCAGGACTCAGACTCCGAACGGGCTCCTGCAGCCCAAGCGCAATAATACCGCGGCGTGCGTCCGTCCCACATGTATATTACATGTATATCACATGCATATCACCGCGGCGTGCAGTCCGATCCAAAATAGGTATCTATATGCATAATACCTCATAACGGGTCCTCGACCCTATCCCAGAGTCAGTATATACTTGGCCTCTCGTGCCCAATATAATATATCACAGTGGGTCCTTGACCCTGTCTCAGTCAATATAGACTTGGCCTTTCAAGCCCAATATAACATCTCATAGTGGGTCCTCGACCCTATCTCATCTCAATCGGTATAAACTTGGCCATTCAGTCCCACTCAGCTAGAACAGGGAATTCCACCCTAGATAATCTCTCTCAATGTACACATCTAGTACAGGCTCATATATGCTATACAGCTAGAGCTATGGCTGAGTGTATATTTCCAACACGATATAAAGGTCACCTAGCTCTATAGGTTCCCTAATGCTCTACAGATCGGCACAAGGCCCCAAACATGGCTACCAGCCCAATTGTACAGTTATAACCTCATTAACAGTTGTACAACACAGTGTTCCATTAGCCGGGAAGGACTAAGTCCGAACCCCTTATCACAATGTTACCACGCCCGTTATAGAACGCGTGTCTCATCTCAATATAGCACCTGTAAAGTGCTAGAACGGGGTTTCAAACCCTCACTGTATTGTTTACTACTACCACTCACCTCGAACCGGTAGAAGCTTCAATCCGCCTTGCGCTTGCCTCGCAAATCAATCTCCTCGGATGCCAAATCTGCTCAAAGTCATAGAGAATGCATCAATATACGCTAATTTCACGAAATTCATTCGAAATAACCCAATTTATATCAAAACCCACAAGTTGTCAAAACCCGACTTTTGGTACACTTGTCGAAAAATTACAAAAATTACATATTCGGAATCCTCATCTCGATACGAGTCTAGGCATATAAAATTTACCAAAATCGGACTTCATTTGCCCACTCAAATCGGTGTTTTTCTTCAATTTAGGCTTAGGGCTCAAACCCACCTTAAATCTTCCATTTACAGGGATTTAACCAAGGATTTCATGTTAAAATGATGTAATTAAGCCACAAAACTTACCTCCAACGAATCCCCGATGAATTACCAACAATTCCCGTGAGTTTCTCTCTCTAGAACTCAAAAATGGAGGTTTCATGAATGAAACCCGTGAGCCCTCTGTTCTGTGATTTTAATTCACTGCCAGACGATTTTACCCTACGCGTTCGCGATGGTCTCCACGCGAACGCGATGCCTTGCTCCGTTCCTTCATCGCGAACGCGACGTAAAGTCACGCGTTCGCGAAGACCAATCTTCCTAGCCCGGATTTTTCCTCTACGCGTTCGCGTCCCATACCACGCGAACGCGATGCTTCGTCTTTTCCTCTTACGCGTCCGCGTCCTTCACCCACGCGAACGCGATGCGTTCCAACCTTCTCCTTCGCGAACGCGGCATGTTACCTCGCGAACGCGATGGCCAACTGGCCCCAGCCTACGCGAACGCGGCAGTGCCCTCGCGAATGCGATGCATGCTGAACCTGTCCTATGCGAACGTGGGCCTTGCCCTTGCGAACGCGAAGGCTAAATCACTGCCCAGTGATCTACAATTTACAGCAGATCATTTCTTGCTTCCAAATGCCGGATGATGGTCCGGATTCACCCCGAGGCCCCCGGACCCCAACGAAAACCACCAACATACCCCAAAACACGATACGAACTTGTTCCAATCATAAAAACACCATCCTAAACATCAAAATCACCAATTACACACGGATTCAAGCCTAAATTTCTTAAAACTTTCCGAATTACACATTCCATCAAAAACCCGACCAAACGACGTCCGAATGACCTGAAATTTTGCAGGCACATCCAAAATCACCTAACGGAGCTACTGCAACTGTCGGAATTCCATTCCGACATCCGGATCAAAATCTCACCTACCGTTCGGATTTCGCCAAAATTCAACCTTAGCCAATTCAAGCCTATTTCTACACCGGCCTCCAAATTCAATTCCGATCGCTCCCCTAAGTCACAAATCACCTTCCGGAACTAACCGAATCATCAGAATCCGATTCCGAGCCCTCTAGCTAAATAGTCAACTCCGAGTTGACTTTTCTTATTCAAGTTTCCTTCACAAAGGCTATATGCCTCATTCCCAATTTAATTCACTCCTAACTCCCCCGATAGACTCTAACACTTATATAAAAGCATGAATTATGTAATTACAACACAACGGGGTGGTAATTCCCGTGACGACGGGCCGGGTCGTCACACATAATATCCTAGGGGTGAAAGTTCCCCCACACGAGGTTAGACAAGCCACTTACCTCAATTCCGGTACAAAACCGCTAAGTAATAACCCTCTTGCCACGAATGTCGGCCTCCACAAGTGTAGTATCTGATAAAATCAATAAAATCACGTCAAAATAGGCCAATTGGGCATTATCCAATCAAAATAACTCAAAATTCACCAAAACCCATAAGTTGCCAAAACCCGACTTTCGGTACGCTTCTCAAAAAATTACGAAAGTTACATTTTCGGATTCCTTATCTCAACACGAGTCTAACCATACCAAGAACACCCAAATCGGACCACAAATGGCCCATCAAATCCTTGATTTTATCCAAGAGGGTTTTCTACCATTTTTAACAAAAATTCTCAAATTAAAGACTAAAACTTGCAATAGATTCGAGCTATACAACCAAAATTGAGTTAAGAGTACTTACCCTTTTGATTTCTCCAAAAATCTCCCGAAAAATCGCCTTACCCGAGCTCCAAATCGTCAAAAATGGCAAATGGGACGAAGTTTGAACTTTATTCTGCTGTCCAGGCATTTGTTCTTCGCGTTCGCGGTCCTTCTCTCGCGTTCGCGAAGAACAAACTCCCAGAAATTCATTTTTCCAACTTGCTCGGACAGCCTCTATTGCAATGGTCATAACTTTTTACACACAACTCCAAATGACTATTATAATATGTTTCTGAAAACTAGATTCAAAGAGCTACAACTTTCGTTTTTGAATCACCTCAAAATTCCTTGTAGATAAAAAGATATGAGCTTCCGAAGTAGGACCCGTGCGACAGAAAATCCTTCTTCGCGAACGCGAGGGACTCTTCGCGAACGCGAAGAACAAAGGCTCTGATGGAAAATCCTTCTTCGCGAACGCGATGCCTTCATCGCGAACGCGAAGAACAAAGTCTTAGAGGCCAAATTCTTCTTCGCGAACGCGATAGGACCCTCGCGAACGCGAAGAACAATACCAGATACCAGAACAGCAGTCCAAAAACTTTCAAAAATGACCCGTTAGGCATCCGAAATCGTCCCGAGGCCCCCGGACCCCAACGAAAACCACCAACATACTCCAAAACATGATACGAACTTGTTCCAATCATAAAAACACCATCCTAAACATCAAAATCACCAATTACACACGGATTCAAGCCTAAGTTTCTTCAAAACTTTCGAAACTAACATTCAATCAAAAACCCGACCAAACGACGTCCGAATGACCTGAAAATTTGCGGACATATCCAAAATCACATAACGAAGCTACAGAAATTGTCGGAATTCCATTCCGACCCCCGGATCAAAATCTCACCTAACGTTCGGATTCGCCAAAATTTCATACTTCGGCATTTCAAGCCTAATTGAGCTACGGACCTCCAAAATACATTCCGAATGCGCTCCCAACCTTGAAATCACCTAACGGAGCTAATGGAACCATCGGATTTCCGTTCCGAGATCGTCTTAACACTGTTCCTGCTACGGGCTATTTTCTAGCTTAAAAGTTCTCATTTAGGGACTAAGTGTCCCAAAATGCTCCAAATTTCAGAACCGACTCTCCCGGCAAACCACAATAGCAGAAATGAACTTAGGGGAACAGTTAAATTAGGGATTGGGGCGTGATTTTCTAAAACGACCGGTCGGGTCGTTACATCTTCCCACACTTAAAGATTCGTTCGTCCTCGAACGAGCATAGAAAACATACCTGGAGTAGTGAAAAGATGAGGGTACCGGCTGCGCATATCCTGCTCGGTCTCCCAAGTCGCCTCCTCGACCGGCTGGCCCCGCCACTGAACCTTTAACGAAGCGATGTTCTTTGACCTTAGCTTTCTGACTTGCCTGTCTAGAATGGCTACTGGCTCCTCAACATAAGACAGATCCTTGTCTAGCTGAACAGATGTGAAATCCAACACATGCAACGGGTCACCATGGTATCTCCGGAGCATGGAGACATAAAATACGGGGTGAACTCCGGCTAGGCTGGGAGGTAAGGCCAACTCATAAGCAACCTCCCCAACACGCCTCAAAATCTCAAAAGGGCCAATAAATCTAGGGCTCAGCTTTCCTTTCTTCCCAAACCTCATAACGCCCTTCATGGGCGAGACTCGAAGCAGAACCCGCTCACCAACCATGAAAGCCACATCGCGAACCTTCTTGTCCGCATAACTCTTCTGTCTGGACTGGGCCGCACGAAGTCTGTCCTGAATCACCTTGACCTTGTCCATAGCCTCCTGAACCATATCAGTACCTAGTAACCTGACCTCGCCCGGCTCAAACCAACCCACGGGAGACCTGCACCTCCTACCATATAGGGCCTCGTACGGTGCCATCTCAATACTAGACTGGTAGCTGTTGTTATAAGCAAACTCCGCCAGTGGCAAGAAGTGATCCCATGAACCTCCAAACTCAATCACGCACGCACGGAGCATATCCTCCAAAATCCGAATAGTGCGCTCGGACTGCCCATCAGTCTGGGGGTGAAATGCTGTGCTCAGCTCCACCCGAGTACCTAACTCCTGCTGTACAGCTCTCCAGAACCGTGAAGTGAACTGAGTGCCTCTATCTGAAATGATGGAAACTGGAATACCATGCAGCCGAACTATCTCCTTGATATAGATCTCCGCCGGTCGCTCCGATGAATAAGTAGTGCTCACCGGTATAAAATGGGCGGACTTGGTCAGCCGATCCACAATAACCCAAATAGAATCAAACTTCCTAATAGTCCGTGGAAGCCCAAATACAAAGTCCATGGTGATGCGCTCCCATTTCCACTCTGGAATCTCAATCCGCTGCATCAATCCACCCGGACGCTGATGCTCATACTTCACCTGCTGGCAGTTGAGGCATCTAGAAACATAATCAACTATATCCCTCTTCATCCGCCTCCACCGGTAATGCTGTTTCAAGTCCTGATACATCTTCGCGGCACCCGGATGGATGGAATACCACGAGCTATGGGCCTCTGCTAGAATCGGCTCTCGAAGATCATCTACATTGGGCACACAAATACGCCCCTGCATCCTCATAACTCCATCATCCCCAATGGTAATATCTCGAGCATCACCACGCCGAACTCTATCCTGAAGGACAAGCAAATGAGGGTCGTCGAACTGACGCTCCCTGATGCGATCAAATAGAGAAGACCGAGAAACCACACAGGCTAGAACCCGGCTGGGCTCCGAAAGATCCAGTCTAACAAACTGCCTGGCCAAAGCCTGAACATCCATCGCCATAGGCCTCTCCGAAGCCGGTAGATATGCTAAACTCCCCAAACTCTCTGCCCGACGACTCAAGGCATCAGCAACCACATTAGCCTTGCCCGGATGATAGAGAATAGTAATATCATAGTCCTTCAGTAGTTCCAACCATCTCCTCCGACGCATATTCAGGTCCTTCTGCTTAAGCAAGTGCTGCAAGCTCCGGTGATCAGTGTAGATCTCAGAAGGAACCCCATATAAATAATGACGCCAAATCTTCAAGGCGTGAACAATGGCAGCTAGCTCCAAATCATGAACAGGGTAATTCTTCTCATGCACCTTCAGCTGTCTCGACGCGTAGGCAATCACCCTACCGTCCTGCATCAATACCGCACCGAGTCCAACTCGTGAGGCATCACAATATACAGTATAGGACCCCGAACCTGTAGGCAACATCAATATAGGGGCCGAAGTCAAAGCTGTCTTGAGCTTCTGAAAGCTCGCCTCACACTCGTCTGTCCACTGAAAAGGGGCACCCTTTTGGGTCAATCTAGTCATAGGTGCTGCAATCGAAGAGAATCCCTCTACGAAACGACGGTAATAGCCCGCCAAACCGAGGAAACTGCGAATCTCAGTAGCGGAGGAGGGTCTGGGCCAACTCTGCACGGCCTCCACCTTCCTCGGATCTACTTGAATACCATCACTCGACACCACGTGGCCCAAAAATGCCACTGAACTCAACCAAAATTCACATTTAGAGAACTTGGCATAAAGTTGCTTCTCCCTCAGAATCGAAGCACTATCCTCAAATGCTGCTCGTGCTCTTCCCGACTCCGGAATATACTAGAATATCATCAATGAAGACAATCACGAACGAGTCCAGATAAGGCCTGAACACACTGTGCATCAAATGCATAAAGGCCGCTGGGGCATTAGTCAGCCCAAAAGACATCACGAGGAACTCATAGTGACCATACCGGGTCCTGAAGGCAGTCTTCGGGATATCTGGCTCCCGAATCTTCAGCTGGTGATACCCAGAGCGCAAATCAATCTTAGAAAACACTTGTGCACCCTGTAGCTGGTCAAATAAATCATCAATACGGGGCAAAGGATACCGGTTCTTCACTGTAACCTTGTTCAGCTGACGATAGTCAATACACATACGCATAGAACCATCCTTTTTCTTCACAAATAATACAGAAGCACCCCAAGGCGAAACACTGGGTCGAATAAAACCCTTGCCCAATAACTCCTGTAATTGATCCTTCAACTCCTTCAACTCAGGAGGAGCCATACGGTACGGTGGAATAGAAATGGGCTGAGTGCCCGGCAACAAGTCAATAGCAAAGTCAATATCTCTGTCGGGCGGCATGCCCGGAAGATCAGCTGGAAATACATCAGCAAAGTCACGTACCACATGAACAGAATCAATAGAGGGAGTGTCAATACTACGTCCCGCACATAGGCTAGATAAGCAGCACACCCCTTCTCAACCATACGCTGAGCTCTGAGAAAAGAAATAACACGGCTAGGGGTGTGATCTAGAGTACCACTCCACTCAATACGTGGAATACCTGGCATAGCCGGCGTCACGGTCTTGGCGTGACAATCAAGAATAGCATAATGGGGCGACAACCAGTCCATGCCCAGAATAATATCAAAATCGACCATCCCAAGCAGCAATAGATCCGCTCTGGTCTCAAAATCACAAATGGTAATCAAACACGAACGATATACGCGGTCAACAGCCAAAGAATCACCCACCGGAGTGGAAACATAAATGGGGGCACTCAAAGAATCCCGAGGCACACCCGGATGAGAAGCAAAGTAAGAAGACACATATGAAAAAGTGGAACCAGGGTCGAATAGAACCGATGCCTCCCTGTGACTAACCAGAATCATACTTGTGATAACAAAATCGAAGGCCACAGTCGTGGCACGATCAGGAATAGCATAAATTCTGGCCTGGCCCCTCCCTCAAGGGTGACTTCTATCTCCCTAATCCCCGCCCTTGGCTGGCTAGGTAGCTGGAGCTGGAATGATAGCCTGCTGACCCTGTAGAGCATGCTGAGGCTGTGAAGTCTGTGAAGGCACACCCGTCCCGCGCCCGGGGCACTCCCTAACCAGATGACGAGTATCCTCGCACTCGAAACAAGCTCTGGGATGGTGCAACGGATGTGACTGACTGGCCCCGCTCCCGCTGGACTGACCCTTGGAGGTACCTCGCGCAGGAGGCGCACCGGAAACTGGGGGAGCATAATAAGGCTCCTGAGGTGCTGGAAGAGCTGGAGTACTACCGGCTGCGGGCAATGCTGAGTGAACTGGACGACCGGAATAACCCCTGCCAAAACGACCGGCTGCTGAAGTGCGGGCACCAGAGAAATGGCCCGACTCACGAGACCTCTTGGCCTCTCTATCTCCCCGCTCTCTAGGGAGCATACTCTCGATCCTCCTGGCGATGCTCACCGCCTGCTGATAAGATATATCCGTCTCCAACTCTCTGGCCATGCTGGATCGGATAGGCGGAATCAGGCCCTCAATAAATCTCCGCACTCTCTCCCGAACCGTGGCTACCAAGGCCGGTGCATGCCTGGCCAGACGGGTGAAACTGATGGCATACTCCGATACTGACATGGAGCCCTGTCGCAATCTCTCAAACTCCGAGCGCCAAGAATCCCTAAGGCTCTGGGGAACAAACTCCGTCAAAAACAGATTTGAAAACTGCGTCCAGGTCAACGAAGCGGACTCCTCCGGACTATCCAACTCATACGTGCGCCACCAATCATAAGCGGTCCCACGAAACTGAAACGTAGTGAAGGAAACCCCGCTGGTCTCCACAATCCCCATGGTAGAAGAATACGATGACACTCCTCCAAAAAACCGAATGCATCATTGTAGCCAAACCACTGAACACTAGAGGATCATATTTCTTGAACCTCTCCAATCTACGCCGCTCGTCCTCGGAGGCAGCTGGCCAACCTCCGGGTTGTGCTGGGGCGGCAGGAGGCATAACAAAAATCTCTGGAACCTGTCCCACTGGCACTCGCTGCTCAGGTGTAGCGGCTGCAGGAGTCTGGGCCCCTCCCCCGGCCTGAGATGTAGATGGAGCAAGAGGAAGCAATCCTGCCTGGGCCAAAGTGGTATACATGCTCATGAACTGAGCCAGGGTCTCCTGTAGTGCTGGAGTAGTAGCAGCCGTAGTCGGTGTACCAGGTGCCTGCGCTCCAACCTGGTCTACCGGTGGCACCTCAGCGGCAGCGCGCGATGGTGCTGTGGCTGCACCTCGGGCGCGTCCTCGTCCTCTACCTCGGCCCCGGCCTCTGACGGCGGCAACAGGGGGCGCGGGTACCTGATCATCGCGAGTAGCTCGTGTCCTCACCATCTGTGAGAGAATAGAAAGCAATAGTTTAGATTTTTGATGCCAAAAATGTCGCACGACAAGGAATCCAAAAGAAATGAAGAGTTTCCTAAACGGTTACATAGCCCCTCGTAGATAAATACAGACGTCTCCGTATCGATCAGCGAGACTCTAAGTAACCGGTCTGTGTCCCGTGACTCCTATGAACCTAGAGCTCTGATACCAACTTGTCACGACCCTAGTTCACCAATTGTGAACATGTCGTGATGGCACCCAGTCCCCGGGACTAGGTAAGCCTAACACGTTGCGGAATATACAAGTTATAAATACTTAAATAAGAAACAGCGAAAAAATAGCATAAAAGATATGTAATCCGTGCCGCTTGGCACATACATCCATCACACAATGAATAAAACACTACCAAGATCCGGAACCCCACGGTAACACAGACTAAAAGAGAAAATACAACCGTGGCTCTATGTGTAAAGAGTATCTAACAACGAAATGAAGGAAAATGTCAACTAATACTATCAGAATAGAAGGAAAGCCTCCGGATCCGCGGACGTAGCGGATCATACCTCGAGGTCTCCCAAAAAGCTGCGAAATCACCTAGTACGAGCCTATCCTGATGTACCTGGATCTGCACAACAAAAGTGTGCAGAAGAGTAGCATGAGTACACCACGGCGGTACTCGGTAAGTGCCAAGCCTAACCTCGATGGAGTAGTGACGAGGTAGGTCAGGGCCCTACTGAGAAAACAATAATATAATGATGATAACAAAATAAACAGTTTAAATGATAATAATTTCCGAAATAACAACATTATGATGATTACTGCAACTGTCTACAATTAAGCTAACAACAAATAACCAACTCAAATAAACAAATCCAGGATCTGTGGGAATTGAACCCACAGTCCCATTCTCGGTACCTCTGGGTCTCCGGGAATCGAACCCGCAGCCCATGTCTCAATAATATCTCAATAACTCAGGATCTCCGGGAATCGAACCCGCAGTCCCTACCAATAAGTCGGGATCTCGGGAATCGAACCCGTAGTCCTCATTTCAATAATCTCAGGATCTCGGGAATCGAACCCGTAGTCTCATTTCAATAATCTCGGGATCTCGGGAATCGAACCCGTAGTCCACATTTCAATAATCTCATGATCTCGGGAATCGAACCCGTAGTCCACATTTCAATAATCTCAGGATCTCGGGAATCGAACCCGCAGTCCACAAACAATATCACTCCGGGTCTCTGGGAATCGATCTCCGGGAATTAAACCCGCAGTCCACCAACACATCAAATAAAGAAAACACACAGAGAGAATATAATATGTTAAATTACAACTTCACCGAAATTAGTGCCAACAATTTATCAAGAGTTCAAGTAAATCAACTAGGCAATTAAACATGTTGAATCCCAGCTAATCATGCTTTTCTAAGTAATACCGGGTAATGGTAACACTTTTATCAGCTAAGAGCAGAAATATCACTAATCGGACAATTCAAGTAAAGTGTGTGTTACAACAACCAGCGCATGTACACGCCCGTCACCTCGCGTACAAGGCATTTAAACTATCACATAATATCCTAGGGGTGAAAGTTCCCCCACACGAGGTTAGACAAGCCACTTACCTCAATTCCGGTACAAAACCGCTAAGTAATAACCCTCTTGCCACGAATGTCGGCCTCCACAAGTGTAGTATCTGATAAAATCAATAGAATCACGTCAAAATAGGCCAATTGGGCATTATCCAATCAAAATAACTCAAAATTCACCAAAACCCACAAGTTGCCAAAACCCGACTTTCGGTACGCTTCTCAAAAAATTACGAAAGTTACATTTTCGGATTCCTTATCTCAACACGAGTCTAACCATACCAAGAACACCCAAATCGGACCACAAATGGCCCATCAAATCCTTGATTTTATCCAAGAGGGTTTTCTACCATTTTTAACAAAAATTCTCAAATTAAAGACTAAAACTTGCAATAGATTCGAGCTATACAACCAAAATTGAGTTAAGAGTACTTACCCTTTTGATTTCTCCAAAAATCTCCCGAAAAATCGCCTTACCCGAGCTCCAAATCGTCAAAAATGGCAAATGGGACGAAGTTTGAACTTTATTCTGCTGTCCAGGCATTTGTTCTTCGCGTTCGCGGTCCTTCTCTCGCGTTCGCGAAGAACAAACACCCAGAAATTCATTTTTCCAACTTGCTCGGACAGCCTCTATTGTAATGGTCATAACTTTTTACACACAACTCCAAATGACTATTATAATATGTTTCTGAAAACTAGATTCAAAGAGCTACAACTTTCGTTTTTGAATCACCTCAAAATTCCTTGTAGATAAAAAGATATGAGCTTCCGAAGTAGGACCTGTGCGACAGAAAATCCTTCTTCGCGAACGCGAGGGACTCTTCGCGAACTCGAAGAACAAAGCCTCTGATGGAAAATCCTTCTTCGCGAACGCGATGCCTTCATCGCGAACGCGAAGAACAAAGTCTTAGAGGCCAAATTCTTCTTCGCGAACGCGATAGGACCCTCGCGAACGCGAAGAACAATACCAGATACCAGAACAGCAGTCCAAAAACTTCCAAAAATGACCCGTTAGGCATCCGAAATCGTCCCGAGGCCCCCGGGACCCCAACGAAAACCACCAACATACTCCAAAACATGATACGAACTTGTTCCAATCATAAAAACACCATCCTAAACATCAAAATCACCAATTACACACGGATTCAAGCCTAAGTTTCTTCAAAACTTTCGAAACTAACATTCAATCAAAAACCCGACCAAACGACGTCCGAATGACCTGAAAATTTGCGGACATATCCAAAATCACATAACGAAGCTACAGAAATTGTCGGAATTCCATTCCGACCCCCGGATCAAAATCTGACCTAACGTTCGGATTCGCCAAAATTTCATACTTCGGCATTTCAAGCCTAATTGAGCTACGGACCTCCAAAATACATTCCGAATGCGCTCCCAACCTTGAAATCACCTAACGGAGCTAATGGAACCATCGGATTTCCGTTCCGAGATCGTCTTAACACTGTTCCTGCTACGGGCTATTTTCTAGCTTAAAAGTTCTCATTTAGGGACTAAGTGTCCCAAAATGCTCCAAATTTCAGAACCGACTCTCCCGGCAAACCACAATAGCAGAAATGAACTTAGGGGAACAGTTAAATTAGGGATTGGGGCGTGATTTTCTAAAACAACCGGTCGGGTCGTTACAATTTTTCGACGAAAGGTGGTCAGTTGACCACCCTTGCTATGATGTAGCTTCGCCCCTGCCTAGGGCGGGCGATTCCAATTGCGACGCACTAATGTCCGGGTTGGAGGCTATTGTGTTTCTTTTTTTAACTTTGTACTTGCTTATTTTATTTAGGTTTTTTTCTACACCTGTAAATAGTTTTTACACATAATTTCTAAAAGACTTTTGATCAAGACACAGAGTCGTCGCGGAAGCCGCATTTTATCTTTTCTTTTCCTAAACTTATTAACTTTTATGTTTCTTTGGATGATTTGTCGTTTTGCAACTATGTTTATGTGGAGCCAAACATCGCGTTCTAGGGTTGTGATTGTGATGAATGTTGAAGTTTATTAACTACATCACTGTTAATTCGAGTTATCATCGTCGGTTATTTCTCTAATTCTGTGCATAATTAATATTTAATTGTTTGGCTAGCAATTGAGTTCCTTTTTATTATTTATGCTATGCTTGGAAAAGTCGTGTTTAGATTTGAGCAGAATTAGGGAGAGCTTGTTTCTGAACACGTGGCTGGGGGAGGATTTCGCGGTTAGAATATGAATATACCTAATAGTCTTGCTTAGTTGAATGTCATAGTTTCTTCGTTCATGATCGAATTAATACCACTGGAATATAGGGTTGATATATTGTGGATAGACGGATAGTAATGTGAGGACATGTTATCTATACCACTACAAGAAATTTGGTCTATTGCAATGCCAACAAAACCGCTGCAATAGATAAGACGACTATGTAATATCCTTATTGTAACGGTTCAGGATCTGCCCCTCCGGCTCGCATGCCAATAGATCTGTTGTAACGGTTTTGTGCGGTTAGACAACTCTTGCCATAGGTTGTGTATTGGAACGATTTCAAACCATCCCCATATGTCAACGATATATGATATAACAAATATCAGAAACTGGAATAAAAGGTTCAGTATACTCTAACTGTTATATTTACGAGAGCCAAACCACTATATCGCCTTTTTTATGGACATAGAACCGCCATACTCAGAGAAGCTCAAGTACTATCAGTACGTTAATTAAGTTTATTATTGTTACTATCAATTAACTAATTTTGTTGTTGTTATTATCAGTTAACTATTAAGCAGTTCATCGATCAAAGTCTTCAGAATAGTTCTCAAAATGGCCTCAATCTCCAACTTGAGAAACAACTGAAGTACTAAGTTCACTAGTATATAAAAAGGGCATTACACCAGAAAGATTGACCAACTATGAAGCATAAAAAAATAGATCAAAAGAGCTTAAATTTTTTGTAATAAAGGTAGGTGATAATGGATAAATTTTTTGGCACGAGGTACATAAAGCTCACAAGGTTTTATAACATAATGAATTCTACACATTATAGATAGGGCAAAACTGATTCTTGGTTTTGAATTCACTTGTTTAACTATCATTTTTAATTTAAAGACTTTAAGGTATTTATTTACCCGTAAAACGGTACGGTTAAATTTATACGTAGTTTCTAGACAAGTAAATTAATTTAGTCCTGAAAGAATAGATGAATTATATAAATTTACAGTACTTAGACTTGACATGGAGATGAAATAGCAAAAATAATAGTTTCGGGAGCAAGGTTTCCAGGCACAACAACAATAAAATCAAAAAGTAAGAAGAGAAGATTATATTAAGCTTTAAATAAAGTGTAGCATATGTTTGCTAGAAAATTTGTGTCCTTTAGAATGATGATAAAACTCACTATTTATAGCTACACTTAGGGAACAAGGTCCTAGGATTAAGCCCCTCTTTCATGTCAATTTTGAGGAGCATTGAATAATGTTTAACGGTAGGCAGCAAATATTATATTTCTTATAACGGACAGTATATTTGATACAGTAGAATATTCTTCATTAAATATTACGGGTGACATGCCTTTATTCAATTTTAGCACTAATATAATCAATTTGCTGTAACATTAATATTCAATTTTAAAAAATAATCAATGATTAGAGTACATACCTAATAAATTCGGCAACAATTGTTTGTGTTCTTTATTTACAATATGGTTTAGCAAAGAATCTTGTACCCCCAGTGAAGCTAGATGAAAGAATGACTCTTTTACCTTGAGAAGAAGGATTAATCTCTCTCCATGTAAAACTGCTTCTTCTAATCCTTTATACATATGAGATCGCAATTGTTTTTGATGAATTCTGATATACTTCAACCTAGAGGATTCAACCATTGTAAATCCATCTAACAAAAATTGTTGAAACAATCGTCTAGAGTTTACAAATGTTGGTAATTCGCCATTCCTTTCTTGAATTTTGTATGCGAAATATTCACGCATGCTAACAAAATTTCTTCCTCCACTTGATTCATCATTTCCATTTAATGGAATGTCTTCCCTATAACCATATTCACCTAATGGAAACAACAAAGGGTATTGAAGACCTAAATATGCAGCATTCAACTCATTTATGCGTTGTAGATGTCCAGACTGTGTTTCAACGATGATGTCTCGGTCACATCTAGATACATCAAAATCTCCGACTACCAAAGCAGCAACCTCTGAAACACTTGGTAAGTTGTATCTTCTTCCATCATAGTTACGATTTCCTATCAATCGTAATCTAACATTGGAATGACTATCTTCCTGAAATTTGTCTCTCACCATTCTAAATGACTTTGTCAAAACATTCTTCTCATCTAGCATTTGTTTAAGATCTTGAACAATTTCAGCGTGAAGTTCATAAATTGTATCACCACGACTGCATAAACATATGTTTTCATGAATTTGTTGTGAGTTATGAATTGGTTAGATTGTTTGTAAATAAATAAATTTGTAATAATTAAATACTAACCCAAGTGCACGGATGCTATTTTGAACTTCGTTTTCTGTGTCGTATATATATAATTGGGCAAACTTGGGAGTGGATCCTTCAGGTGGCAATAAACTCCCGATGATAGTTTTGTCCAGATAATTTGAATGTTCTTGGGCACTTTCTTTGATTGACAGAAGCATCAACTTTTCCTCCCATTGAGGTAAATGAAAACATTGAGTTATAACTTCTAATGTTATCTCTGAAATGCTTACTCTTTGGACCTATACAAATTTATTTATTTGTGAATAATAATTTATTCATATATTTCAAGATAGCATTGAAGTATGATAAAAATAGATTTTATTCATACCTGATCCGAATAATAATTCCTTTAAAATTGGGGGAGATTCTTTTGGCTTTTGTAAGACTATCTTGCCATGATTACAACACAAAGAGAACTCTGTTTTTTTTTTGTTTGATTTTCATGTTGATTCTTTGTTCGTACCAGAAATAAGCACCACAATGTTCACATTCATATGTTGGATCCCCTATATCCCAATACTCTATGAATAAAATAAGGAAATATAAGATTATCGTAATGCCGTGGTAACCGTAGTTATTGTATATACATATTTATAATACAAATATGCATACCTTGATTGTCAATATTTCTATATCGAACATCATTATCTAAATAGTAGTAAAATCATACTATATTAGATATGTAAATTGTAAAGCAGGACATAAGTGAATCATTGTTTGGGGTAAGATACACATACCTTCATAGTCTTCTTCATCTTCTGTTGCATCATTAATTTCTGCGAAATATTCCACATATTATTACGTTAATTAATAAATCACGACAACATTTATTTAAATATTATTATATAGTTTCTTTATTTATTTATATTAATAGTAAATTATTTTTTTAATAAATAACATGCCTTCTACATCCCCATCAATATTGACATCATCAAGTTCTAATAAGAAATTAGAATAAAATGTTGTTAGTATAAATGAAAGATTCATGTTATATTCCAATTTCTACTTATAATACCAACCTGGTAATAGCGGTAACTCATTTAAATCAGGTAGAAGAAAATTTTTCTCCTGATTTGTATTTGACATACGAAACTGAGAAATTTGATGGCTAGGTAAATTTGAAAGTTGTGACTGAGATTGAGACGATGAAGCGTCTGGACATCTCTCTAAATGTTTAAAATGTAATCGTTGGAAATGTTGACGGTTTGTTATGTCTGTTAAAGACTGTGTTGCCTTTTCTTTTCCAAATTCATCTGCTGTGATAGTAAAATGAAAAATGAAGTCTATAAACCATAAATCATACAATTTGTATAAGTTTATAAAACTTGTAATAAATATGTGAAATATGAAGTTACACAAACATTGGGTAATAAATCAATGTACAAACAGAGATGATAATTACTAAAAGGGTGAAATGGAAATGTACACTAAAAATTTAGAATTTACATATGTATAATATATTTTAAAATCTCGTCAACAAATAGAAAAAATAATATATATAATGTGATTTGTACAAATTCTTCTTTAAATTAGTGAGAGGAGTTTTGAGTCTCAGAAATGAAATTAGCTACAGGAATAGCATTTTTAAAATAATAATACTTACAAAAGCGAATTGTCAAAGCAATAAGCATTACGAAAATTATTTGATGTTTATGTTCATATTTCCATGATTTAAAACAATGACTAATTACAGCCTTAAATGTTACATGATGGATTGACATTTTTTTTAATTGCAGAAAAAACTGATATTACTTCTCAAACATTGAAGGTTTAAAATATATTACAAAAGTAAGCCATAAAAGTAATATACAACGCGATAGGAACAATTTAATGATTATCTGATTATGAAGGTTTTAATGTTAATGAAAAGCAGTTATCGAACATAAAACTTGTTCCACACAGATTGTTAATTATCATATTTGTCGTCTCACAAACAGAAAACATAATCAACACGAAGTTATTAAAATGGTTAAAATACATCTTATAATTTCTTACCATTATCGACAGAAAAGTTTTTCTGGCGTTTTTGCTTCCGTATGTTGTTCCTACTATTTCTAGCAAGTTTCTTCTTTTCCTCCATCTGAAATTTTGTTGAAACCGACCTAGGGTTGATGAGAAGTTGTAAAGTCATGTTTAAAAGAGAAGTTGAGTAAAAAGTGGCGTTAGGAAAACCATATTATTTTGGTTACAGTTACATAATTGAACAGCATTGCCACATTTTTTGCGCTATCAAACCTCTTTGGGACGTGTATAGCAGTTACATATTTCAACATCGTATGACACTGTGTTAGCAATTAACCATGTTGCTGAAAAATTGTATTTGACAGTTTAATTGTGTTGCTGGAACGTGTATACCAGCAATTAACTGTGTTGCTGGAACGTGTATACCAGTTTTTTTCCATTGAACTTATATGAAAGTTATTTGAAATTCCTACAAATTAGGATTTTTGTCTGAATATGTCATGTGGGAAGTTTTTATGTATCCACGTGGCTTAATAAGAGGCCATTATCCTTGGCTTTTAATAATATATAGATAGGGCTGTTAATTTCAAGAATCGCACGCTTCCATCGCTTCACTCGCTTCTTCCGCTTCATGCTTTTAGGGTTGATGTGTACGCTTTATCTTACCTGCGTCGCTTCTAAAACTTGGAGCGCCTGATATGTCGCCTCGCTTCGCTTCTCGCTTAAAGCGAGAAAACGACCACTTTCGTGAACACTGACACTAAAGACAATACCATCTTACTATAACCATCTAAATCCCTTTTGGGTGCTCATCCGAGCTGGTGACATTCTTGTCAACGCCAAACTGCAACCTTAATCCTCAACTTCCAAATCTCATGCTACTCACTGCACTTAATCATGTCAATGCACTGGAGTTCAAGAATTTCATCCTAACTCCTAAACCACTAATAAGGTAAACACTTCATCATGTACAACCTTTTACTTAGCTCATGTCAAGAGAACCATAACAACATGTGACTGAATTCTTGTAATCGTAAAAAATACCAACCTCAAGTAGTGGTCTAAATCACCATAATTTTTCGGGATCCATACACACATAACAGGCCAGAATACTCGAATGCCTCGAAATAAAATCAATTACGGCTGCCGTCAAGCCTCGCACGTACTACCACAAATCACATGTATAACTTAACATGCTGAAACAACTGATCATCGCCACCATCATGCCAATTCAACCATTGCTAACCGACCCGAGTTCTTCTAATTTACTTCGAACTTGCCTTAGAAATAATAATAGCTCCATTCAAAACATCACGGACTTAAATCCACACTCATCCTAAGTGACCTTATTTCATGAGACCGCGTTGTCTCAAAACTCCCTAACCATCTACCCTTCTTATGCGCATATTCTTCAACTGGTACCGCCGTTCTGATAATTTCTCTATGATTCCAAAGTTATTTTCTCTCATTCCTCTCATGTTACACCGCAGACTGTACATAACAAAGAACACTCCAAGCCTTTCATAATTGGCTACAAAAGCTCGATACTAAACTATACTACGGACTCGAAATCCTAAGGCATTGCACTAACTTTTGAATACACTAGGACCGTTGTTGAGAATCACCTACTCTGACTTGGTCTCGAATAAAATTAACTCCAAGGCTCTACTAGCACATGAATACCCTCTCAAAGTAACACCCGGTTGGATCATTTTCCTTGTACATCATATCCAGACGAAGCATAAACTTTGAGTCTTCCCAGAACCTAAACATGAATAGATAAGGTCAAATATAGCATGCGTTACTCAAATCCTTTGGTCAAACACCACTATGTCTTCTTTCCTTAGCCGTAATAATCCACCAATATGACGATAACCAGATTCTGATAAGTAGACAACCAAGCGATCCAACTGTAGGCAGTGGGGCTTTCCTACTTAGCTTGAAGTTTCCATTACGTAACTCTGGACCCACCAAGATTCCTTATCCCCTATTGACATGATCTTGCATAATTAACCCGCCAAATTCCTCAAAATCTTTCTATTAACCATTTTATGAACACTCTAAATCACTAGACATATTTACATATTCTGCCTCTTACCAGACATCAAATACAATTCTTCGTAGAAGCTTCTTCAACACCACACAACCACTAACCTGCTCACAGGAGGTAACCCACATGTGGAAATTCCATGTCGACATCCTTCAACAATGCTGCACTAGGTAAAATTGCTTACTAAATCAGTAACCCATCCTGAGCCCGTGCTCATTCACCACCTGTACAAGTCCGTTCACTCCCCATTGACATCCCAAAAGGTGTGACACTACCTTCCAACCTGAAATCATGTTGTATCCTTCTTCATATCAAGCAACTTCGTTCTGTCGTATCCAACCTTCCTCCGTATTGCAGCCAATGTTCCAAATTAAGCTCGTAGACCTGTCACTGTCCACCATAAATCCCAAATCACTCCATATTTTCCTCAATGCGTGTATCTATCTTACACATAACCTATATGTCACTCTACCATTCTCCCACTTTGGTCAAACCCTCGCCTTTAAGCAACTACCCGACTCCTATTTCTTACAGCTGGACTTATAGAAATTTAACCACCGCAAGACACCTCTCGCATGTCCTTCCTCATCCTTAAATAAAAATCCATCTTCGTAGCACCCATATCAATAGATCGCTACCAACTTTAAACCTCTTTGAAGATCATCTTTCTTGATCCATCTACACTAGAAACACCGATACGATTTTGAACCACTGCACACCGTGATTTCTGTTAACCTCTTCCTATATACCATTTCACAATTCCCCACCCTGAAGGAGAATTGAAGGAAACCATAACACCGGTGAACTTAACATATTAAAAAAGGACAACTATACTATATCACAAATGAAAATTCCAGCATGCTCAAAAATACCAAGTCTCATTACTTCATCAACCTAAATCTATCGTATGAAATAAAATGTTGAATCACTGAATCATGCAATGAGTAAAACCTCTTTTCAAGTCATTCATTGCCTTGACGTATAGACAAGCATCTTACCATTACACAAACATTGTGCGATAGCAACGCATGAATCGTTGTAACAATCAATTCCAAATATCAAACCTTAGGTAATACTGATATTGAGCTAAAACAAAAGGATGGCCTTCCGCAAGGTAACAATAATAGCCCAATCAAATATGTAGGTAGAAACATCCTGCACCACATCTCTAGTACCATGACATTTCCTCGATTCCCAATCTATAAAAAGTGCTTCACATCGCATAAGATTGAATGGGAATGAAATAAAGGCACAAACCTCAAAAGAATCAAACCGCATGATGACAAATCAAGATGGGAAGAGCTCCTAACAGACCTGTAACCTCTCAAAGATAAGTTCAGACGTCTCTATATCGATCCGCAGGACTTTAATAGAATTGTTCATGACTCGTACGACCTAAGTGAACCTAGTGGTCTGATACCACATTTTCACGATCCAAAATCCATTAAAGGTCGTGATGGCGTCGGACACCGTTGTTATGGCTCGATCCAAATATACATATACATATACATATACATATACTATGTGCACTACTGAGGGTCAAACGATATGAACCATAGATGCAACTATTAACTTGTTGTGGCAAAATCCCGCTCCTAGGAGAGTAATGGAAATTTACCGTGCTTGCAAAATATACTTGCGATACGGTTAAACATAGGATTCTGAAGGTATCATAATGTCCCCCAATTCTTTCCAAAATAATAAATTTAAGTAGAAACTTATAAAAATGTAGAAATCCTCAACCTCAACCATATTCAAGACAATTAACAAGCATAATTAAATAATGGTGTCAAGAAATCATGATGTAAATACCCGGACATAAGCATGAATTGTTTCCAATTACGGACTCTCGTCACCTCAAGCGTACGTAGCCCGCGACAATTAAAGCACGTATTAATGAAGTTCACCTATGGAGTTAATTCCCTCTTACAAGGTTAGAAAAGAGACTTACCTCGTCCCAAAGCCTATTTTCCAATCCGAGATTGTGCTCAAACCCTTAATTTGGTGCCAAACGACTCGAAACTAGTAAAATTTATATTAAATAGTCAATATATGCTCAAACGTGTACATCCTAACTATTAAAGTGATTTTTCCAACCATAAATGAAGAATTCCTAAAATTCACCCGGGGCCTCACGTACACGGTTTCCGAAAAATTCCGAAGAAAATTGTTACTCATAACCTCATGAAGTAAAATATATGATTTTTACCAAATTCTAAATCATTTTTGTGGTCAAATCTCAATTTTATCCAAAACCTAGGTTTTTCATCTAAACCCTTGATTTCACAAATTTTTACATGTTAATCTACCCATAACATATGTATTTAACTCATGTTGTGTAAATATTACTTTCCTTAAAGTGATAGGGGAAAACCCTCTTCCAAGAGCTCCAAAAATCGCCCAAGAGATGAAAAAAAGATCTAAATGGCCTAAGTCCCGTATTTAATAAAGTTGTGCCCAAGTCACAAATGTCACATTTGCACACCTAGTTCGCAAATGCGAAGGTCGCAAATGCGACAAATTCATCACAAATGTGAACCGAGGATATCAATGCCAACGTCGCAAATGCGAACTGTGCAGGGGTCGCAATTGCGAAGCCTTCCTCCAAATGCAAGGTTCGCAAATGCAAACCAAATCTTCCCATTTGTGATACCTACAACACTAGCACAGAAACACCAGAAAACCTAAACTTATCATCCTTCTAAATGTTTGAAACTCACCCTAGCCCACGAGACTCCACATCAAATACCTAGACAAGTCTAAAAACATCACACAAACTTGCTCGCACAATCGAAATGCTGAAATAACATGAAAAACCATGAATCAGACACCAAAACGCATGGATTAACTCATGAACTCAAAAACTACTAAAAACACTTCTGCACGTCCGATTCCTATAAAATTAACTCAGAATCTCGCCAGATTTTGCTTGCAAGTCTGAAATGATATTACAAACCTACTCCAACTTTCGAAACTGGAATCCTGACTCGATATCAAAAAGTTCACCCTTGGTCACGTTTTGGATTCCACATCTCCGGGAACCCCTTTGGGGTCGATGCCAGGTCCTCCGTTCAGACATAGAAAAATTTGAGCCAGAAGTGGCGATTGGGCTTATCATCCGCCCTGACGACCAGGCCCTTTGTGCCACGACTCTTCAACTGCAGTATCGATCCCCTCATAAAGTCGAGGCTGAACAAATGCAGCAGGTGATGGACCGAAACGACGAGTCCGGCCCGAGCCACGTAAGTGGTCAATATGCGACACACTATCCAGGTATACGGGGTAAGCTGAGCCGGACATACATTATTAAAATGGAAAAGCTCCTCCGCCAGGGGGTAAATGGGGAGGTCGTACCCGATAAAGAATAGGTACTCATAAAAAGCACAGAACCCTCGTCGATGTACGTTAACAAAGTCCTCCCAGGACATCTCCATGATCACTGCGTCAGGGATTTGGCATGCCTCCCGCAAACTGTCCAAATATTATTAAAGGAATGCGGAGCGATTCTATGAGGGAGTTGGGCATCTTGTAGGAAAATCCCTTCGAGCATGAAGCTCTCGGCGAAGGACGTTGTCCACAGTGAGGGGGACGAGGGATTTTTGGGTCTTTTTCCCACTATCCAAAGATGGTGGAACCCTAGAAGAGGACTCGTATCTATCTCCCTTATCTTGTTGGCCTCCTCTTGACATAATAAATATTTATCTATAAATGAATATGTCAACAACTAAAGAAATTGACTTCAAAAAAGACTCAAAAGGTTCAAAACAAAAAATACTAATCTCCCTTATAGAAGATGAAAAAAGAGAGTGAGAGTTTGAGAAGTTCAAACGATGACAGATATTAAACCTTTTCCTTATTGATAGGGCTCAAATACACGACAATCGAAGAGGCAGGCGTCAAAAAGAGGGCGGGAAACCAAATCATCAAATCGTCCCCTGATCTATCTCGGGAGCAGGTATAATCATGATGCATGCGGGTAGTGACGTTAGTTCAAAAAGTAGACCGCGTGTCAATGCATTAACGACGCCACGACGGATCAACATTTCCGCCCATTGAAGACGTACACCGCATAAGCCTCCAACGGGCGGAGAGACTAACTGTATAGGGCCAAATATGACTTGACCATACATGGCCGAACGCGACCCTCCCCACACTTACAAGGGACAAGGGCACAACCCCTCTCATACGTCCCTACAGCGAGGGTGCAGTTCGGGCGTAAGAACATGAACGATGTCGTTCATGTTTGGACGTCCCCTTTAAAAGGACATCAACTATCCCTCGACGGATTATTGTTTTAGTATGGAGGCCCCACCTCTATATAAAGGGAGGCTTCCCTGTTGTAAAGGACCAAGTATTATTATATAATAATACAACTCTCTCGCTTTCTCTCTATTTTCTTCTCTCAACTGTGGCAAGCAATTACTCTCAAAGTTCTTCATTTTTAATATCTTGACACCATAATCACGTTGATCTTATATCAAGGTTCATTATATTTTATTACGATTTACCCCTTTCTTATTTTTTGATTGTTTTAAGCTTATAAAGTAACAATTAACTTTCGAGCCAAACGGAACCAATCCTAACATCTACTCCCAAATATTGTCTTTACTATCCTGTAAAATTTATTTATTCTAGTACAGCCCAAATATTCGGAAAACACATGAGCCAACAAACAGTTATTATAGCAAAGGAACACCAATTCAAAATATATGGCAAATTCACTTGCGGTTCATTTGAATCTCAATAGAAACACACAAACCGTTTGAGTAACTGTAATATGCTTCATCAGAAAGCTAATTAATAATCATATTCAAAAAAATTCCCAGAGATGGCTGCAGCAACTGCAGCCGTAAAACTAGGGTTCGTGGTCAAGGTATGCGCCATTTGTGCGACTAAATCTTGCTGTAATGAAGTTGTGTCTATGTCTTCCATGAATTTGTTCAGAAATGTAGGATTTGTTGTAGCATTTTGGTTAATTAATGGCACTGTTACTTGAGCTTGGGATGGAAGAGGATGGTTGTGTTCCCCCTCATATGTAGCTATTAAAACTGATGGATCTTCAACACTTCTTTGCACCTACACATTGAGTTTCATTCAATTAATTTAGAGCAAAAACAAACTAATAGAGTAATATTATATGATTTCTCTAGTGTAAGTGTAAGTATAGGAATAGGGTAATTAGATACTAACATGCACTTAGGTTTACATCAAATCATACTTATAATAATACATTTCGTTAACCATGTTCAAATGATAAATGATTTAATGAAAAGATCTTATAATGTCTTCCCTTTACTGATCTAGGGTAAGAATAATGGCTGAATATACATTTTTACTTATGAAGATTGACTACCAGAGTAGTCGTTGACACACAATTTTCTTTTACGCAGTTAATTAGTCAAATTAAAAAGATTGGTTGCCTGAACTGACCTTCTTCTTGACTGGGCATGATGGTGCAAAAGAACACTTATAATAGGCTCTAGGTGAAGGATTATCTCTTGTCACTTTTTGACCATACTTTCTCCAGTGATATCCATCTTTCACTACCTGAAAATTAGACCAAGAAAAAAAAAATTAATAAGATATTACAAGAGTTTATAGATGAAATTTGTTAATAAAATCAGACTTACTGCACTTTGATCGGCGGGAGTAGTTTTTACACAAACAGTTGAAACATTGGTTCTGATTTCCCTTGGCCTCTTAGGTGATACTTCTTCTGAATTAGCACAACAGTAGTGATCATCTTCAGCCTTTCTTTTTCTTGATAATAATTTTGAATTTTCCTCCTCTGAGTTTTGTTTTTGCAGCAATTCAATTAGGTGAGTATGTAATGATTTGTAGTTCTCACACAAAGTTGTTACCATTGTTGTTAGCTTCTTATTCTCTTCTTTCATCCTTATCAACTCTTCATCCAACATCTCATGCTGCATATATCAAATTCGTTTTTTATGATAATAATAATAATAATAATAAGAAAATAAATAAAAATATTTGTTTTGATGTACCAACCGGAATTCTGTTGATGGTCTGTGTTGAAGGGTTTGTGTTAAGGTCAATAGTAAAAGACTTGTCCCCAGAACTTGTATCCATTGAATCCAGGTTTTCTTTCTTCTTTATTTTTCTTCGTTGATTAGTTTTTTGGATGAAAAGAATGAAAAGATTAATTGGGTAAGATGGGATTTTTATAAGGGGAAAAAGTGGAAGTAGTTAAATTCAATTCACGGTTTGAAACGGAAGAGAAAATGCGAGGAAATTGAGTGTCTATAAAAGATAATAATGGTAATTGCCTATTCAAAGACTTCACTATCGAGTGGCCATATACAAAGACTTGACGAAAGTGAATAGTACTTTAAAGAAAGTATATATTCAAGTCTTGGTCAATTTTCAATTTAATTGCTCGACAATTGTTTGAATAGTACTGCAGCAATTTTTTTTTGGGAAAATACCTTAGTACCCCCCTAAACTATATGAGAATTATTACTTTCCTCCCTAAACTATCTCTGGTTCGAATTACCCCCCTCAACTTGGCCTTTTGCGAATAATTACCACATAAATGCTTATGTGGCAAAAAGTGTGGATACACTCACAGGCCATGTGGATTTTTCTGTCCATGTGGCATTTTAGTGAATTTTTTTCTTTTTAAGAATATTATTTTTTAGATAATTTTTTTAAATACAATTTATAATAAAAGTTGGACAGAACGACATTAGTTATGCTAAATATTTTTATTTGTACAAAAATAATAAAATTTTAGTTAATCTTTTTTTGAATATTACTTGAAAATAAAAATTTATACAATTGAAATAAATAGTCAAGACATCTAAAAAGTTATAAAAAATACATAGTTGAAATAAATAATCATTGAATCAAAGAAGAAATAAAAAGAGTGTACAATTGCACTTGTAATTTCTTGTAATTGTATACTCTTTTTATTTATTCTTTTGCGATGCAATGACTATTTATTTCAATTGTGTATTTTTACTTTTTTTAGGTAAAATCCGTAAAACAAAATTGGAGCACTGTAATTTAGAGATATATAAAAAATTATAGCCAAAATAATTAATTTCAAACTATATTTTATAAATTTTTAGATGCATTGACTATTTATTTTAATTGTATAAATATTTATTTTCAGGTCAAATTCAAAAAAAGATTAACTAAAATTTTATTTATTTTTGTACAAATAAAAATATTTAGCATAACTAATGTCGTTCTGTCCAACTTTTATTATAAATTGTATTTAAAAAATTATCTAAAAAATAATATTCTTAAAAAGAAAAAAATTCACGAAAATGCCACATGGACAGAAAAATCCACATGGCAGGTGAGTGTACCCACACTTTTTGCCACATAAGCATTTAGGGGGTAATTATTCTCAAAAGGCCAAGTTGAGGGGGGTAATTCGAACCAGAGATAGTTTAGGGAGGAAAGTAATAATTCTCACATAGTTTAGGGGTTACTAAATTCCAAGATTAATCCTATTTTATATCTTTGAGTTGGGTCTCTTCTTTTGCCTCTCTATTGCTCGGGTAGAGATGAAATCTGCATACACAGTACTCTTCACAGATCTCAATAATGAAATTTTACTGGATCATTGTTATTATTGTTGTTGTTGAGCTAGGGCTCTCTCTTTTCGATTTTAGACTCTATGCTGTCGAGTTATTCAGTTTGTCACCTTTTTTATCACTTAAATAAATAAAAAGGTCGAGCTTGTCATTCTTTGGTCACAAATTCCTAACATTAATTTCCTAACTAATAATTTTAACTCCTGAAATATGTCATTTGTAACATGTTTTAGATCATTTTTAATCTGCTAGATTCCTGATTTACTGCATCCTAATTAAAGAGAAATTTCTTAATATATTCCGTTATGTATTTAATTAATTAATTGTGTTTCAGAAGATGAATGATATCATTCAAAAAGAATATGTAAAAATGTCAAAGTTGGAGGAATACAGTTTAATTTCTGATCGTTACGGTAGAAAGATGCTAGCAAATGTATGAATGATAATTATGAAAGGTTTGTGTGTGAATACAATGAAGTTAATTCATAGCCGAAATCTTGAGTTTGAAAAAGCCAACTCAAGGTTTGTTGGTGTCATTTGGAATAAACAATATAGGGAAATTGGCAAATTTGCTTTTAAACTACATGAGATTGTTTAGATTTGTGCTCCATTCATTGTTGGTATCAAATCTATCCTTGCAATTACAAATTGAACTTGATTTGCCTTTATTGATTGATGGCAGAAGCTTAGTCACTAATAAGAATGTTTAGTACCTTGTGATGCCACGTGTCCTACATGCAGACCTTTTTTATAAGGGAAAGAACTTAAATTAGCTCTTGAACATTGAAGAACAGGTTCACTGTTTTGGTGTGTCACGACCCGGATTTCCCACCATCGGGGTCATGATGGCGCCTACTAAATGGAAGCTAGGCAAGCCAAATATTAATTACATCTCCATTAATTACTAATTTCTTATTAACAACATAAAAATTACAGCGGAAGACTTAGTCAAATGTGATAAAGAAAATCCAAATCTGATATACTACCCAAGATTGGTGTCACAATACTCACGAACTTCTAAGAATAATACACATAACTGTCTGAAAGAAAATACAAGTTGTTTATCTCGATTACATGAGATAACAGAATGAAAAGCATAGATAGAAGAGACAACGGGTCCTGCGGACGCCTGCAAGGCTACCTCGTAGTCTCGGTAGTCGAAAAATCCACAAGTCTCTACTATCGCTGTCCGTAACCTGTATCTGCGCAAAAGAGCGCAGAGTGTAGTATCGGCACAACCGACCCCATGTGCTGGTAAGTGCATGGCCTATCCCAGCGAACTAGTGACAAGGCTAAGGCCGGTCACCCACCTAAACTTTGTACAATTGCAATATAGATATATATATATATATATATATATATATATATATACAATACATTTATAAAGAAATACTCTGCTCTAAAATAACAGTCAATAACTCAAGTTATCCAGAATAATCTAATCAACAGAATAAACCTTACTTTCTTGTCTCAATTTCCTCTTTCATTTCATGTCTCATGGTAGGCGTACCACCCGCTCCCAACTATTACAGTAATTATCTCTTGTGGTAGGCGTACCACCCGCTCCCAATTATCAATAATTATATATCGTGGTAGGCGTACCACCCGCTCCCAAATATCAATAATTATATCTCGTGGTAGGCGTACCACCCGCTCCCAAATATATCAATAATTATATCTCGTGGTAGGCGTACCACCCGCTCCCAAATATATCAATAATTATATCTCGTGGTAGGCGTACCACCCGCTCCCAAATATATCAATAATTATATCTCGTGGTAGGCGTACCACCCGCTCCCAAATATATCAATAATTATATCTCGTGGTAGGCGTACCACCCGCTCCCAAATATATCAATAATTATATCTCGTGGTAGGCGTACCACCCGCTCCCAAATATATCAATAGGCTACGGGCAACTATGGCCAATGCCAAGATTTAAATCACTTCGTGGTCGGCGTACCACACGATCCCATTTCTTATTATATAAGTGGTTGGCGTACCACACGATCCCATTTCATAAATATATATATATATATTACCGGCCTTTAGCCAATAATCTCTATATCAACAATATTTGTAATTACCGGTTTTTAAACCAATAATTTATAATAGCTTCAACAATTTACCTTCATTACCGGTATAACACCAATAATCCTTATTCAACAATTTATTCATAACTAAATTCATATTCCTACAAACTAGGATAGAACAAACACTTACCTCGAGTGCTTATGAACAATTCAATCCGTGGATATGTCTTTTCTTTCAATTTGGCTCCAATTCAACCGTATCTATACACAATTGATTTAATATCATCAATTCTACTCAACAACTAATTCTTAACACCAAATAACACTTTTTCAACATTCTGCCATGAATAGTAAATTTCAACCCCGGGCCCACATGGTCGGAATTCGGGGTTAGGACCAAAATCCGGTTACCCATCCCCCCACGAGTTCATGTATATAATTTGTTTCAAAATCGGACCTCAATTCGAGGTCCAATTCCCCAATTTATGAAAAACCCTATTTTCTAACAAAAACAAGAATTTTACCATGAAAACATTTGATTTCTAATGAAAAACATGTTTAATGATGTTAGGAATTGAAAGAATTAAGTAAAAAGTGACTTACAATCGATTTGATGAAGAAGAAATCCTTGAAGAATCGCAAATGGGTGTATTTGGTTTTGTAAAAATGTGAAGAAATGACTGAAATCCGTGTTTTTCAGGTCTCTGTGTTCGCATTTGCGAACCCCGACCAATTTCTGGAGTTTGAAAAATAAGCTAAGGGTGGGAAACTCGCATTTGCGAACTTTTCTTCGCATTTGCGAAGCCAAGGCAAAACTGGGAAGTTCGCATTTGCGAACTATTGTTCGCAATTGCGAACAGAGGCTAAATATGGGGAGGTTCGCATTTGCGAACTATTGTTCGCATTTGCGAACCCAGGCAGAATAGTGGCCAGTTCGCATTTGCGAACTGTAGCTCGCATTTGCGAACACAAGCACAGAAGGGTCAAGTTCGCATTTGCGAACTATTGTTCGCGTTTGCGAACTCAGGCACAATAGGGGGGAGTTCGCATTTGCGAACTATTGTTCGCATTTGCGAACTCTGCAGAATAGTGGGGAGTTCGCATTTGCGAACTATTGTTCGCATTTGCGAACTCTGCAGACCAGTTGCAGACAGAAACTTCTAACATGAAAAATTGATCTCGTGGCCTATCCAAAGTTCACCCGAGCCCTCGGGGCTCCAAACCAAATATGCACGTAACCTCAAAAACACATTATGAACTTGTTCGTGCGATCACATCGCCAATATCACCTCGTTTTCATCAAATCAAGCCTCAAATGCATGATTTTCATACCTTTAGTTTTCAAAACTTTCAAACTTGGGACTCAAGGTCCAAAACCTCTCAAACGACATCCAAATGTCACCAAACTTTACAGAAATCACATATATAATATTTAAGACTTGTACCGGGCGTCGGAACCAAAATACGAGCCCGATACCAAGGTCAATTAATTTATTTCCTTTAATAATTGTATCAAAAACAATTTCACATAAAAATTCATAACTTGGGCTCTAGGCCTCAGAATTCGACTCCGGACGCATGTCCAAGTCCCATATTTTCCTACGAACGTCTCGGAACCATCAAATCTCGGGTCCGGATCCGTTTACCAAAAATGTTGACCGAAGTCAACCATATCAATATTAATATCATTTTATCCAAATTTCTCATAGAATTCATATTTTCTATCACAAAAATCTTTCCGGCTACATGCTCGAATCGTGCACGTAAATCGAGGCAACATAGAATGAGGTTTTCAAGGCCTCAGAAGCTCGAAATGATTAAATAAACAAGTGATGACCCTTTGGGTCGTCACAATCTCCACCTCTAAAACAACCGTTCGTCCTCGAACGGACAAAAGAAAGAGTACCTGAGTCAGGAAACAAGTGTGGGTAGCGGCTCCGCATATCAGACTCGGACTCCCAGGTCGATGCCTCAGGAGGCTGACCTCTCCACCGAACACGCACAGAAGGATAACTCTTCGACCTCAGCTGTCGAACCTGCCGGTCTAGAATAGCCACCGGCTCCTCCTCGTAGGATAGATCATTGTCCAATTGGACGGTACTGAAGTCTAACACATGTGTGGGATCGTCGTGGTATCTCCGAAGCATAGATACATGAAAAACTGGATGCACGGCTGATAAGCTAGGCGGCAAAGCTAATCTGTAAGCCACCCCTCCCACTCTGTCTAGAATCTCAAATGGACCAATATACCTAGGGCCGAGCTTGCCCTTCTTCCCAAACCTCATCACGCCCTTCATAGGCGACACCCGGAGCAATACTCGTTCACCAACCATGAAATCTACATCTCGAACCTTACGATCCGCATAAGTCTTTTGCCTAGGCTGAGCTGAACGCAATCTCTCCTGAATAGTCTTGACCTTATCTAAGGCCTCCTGAACTAAGTCTGTACCCAACAACCGAGCCTCTCCCGGTTCAAACCATCCAACCGGTGATCGACATCGCCTACCATACAACGCCTCGTACGGAGCCATCTGGATGCTAGACTGGTAACTGTTATTGTAGGCGAACTCTTCTAATGGCAGAAACTGGTCCCACGAGCCTCCGAAATCAATAACACAGGCTCGAAGCATGTCCTCAAGAATCTGAATAGTCCTCTCGGACTGGCCATCCGTCTGAGGATGAAATGCTGTACTCAACTGAACCTGGGTGCCTAACTCCTGCTGGACCGTTCTCCAGAACCGCGAGGTAAACTGCGTACCCCGATCAGAGATAATAGATATTGGCATTCCATGGAGACAAACAATCTCCCTAATGTAAACCTCCGCTAACCTCTCCGACGAGTAGGAGACGGATACTAGAATAAAGTGTGCTGATTTGGTCAGCCTATCAACAATGACCCAAATAGCATCAAATTTCCTCTGAGTCAAAGGAAGTCCAGTAACGAAGTCCATAGTGATCCGCTCCCATTTCCATTCGGGAATTTCAATCCTCTGGAATACACCACCAGGTCTCTGGTGCTCATATTTCACCTGCCGACAATTTAGACACCGAGCGACATACGCAACGATATCTTTCTTCATTCCGCGCCACCAATAGTGTTGCCGTAAGTCCTGGTACATCTTCGCGGCACCTGGGTGAATAGAATACCGTGAGTTGTGGGCCTCCGCTAAGATTAACTCTCGAATCCCTTCGACATTGGGCACACAAACTCGACCCCGCAATTTCAATATCCCATCATCATCTAGATTTACCTGTGTGGCACCTCCCCGCTGTACTGTACTCTCAACTCACGCAAATGAGGATCATCAAATTGCCTCTCACGGATACGCTCAAATAAAGAAGAACGAGCGATCGTGCAGGCTAACACCCTGCTAGGCTCAGAAATGTCTAATCTCACTAACCGGTTGGCTAATGCCTGGACGTCTAGAGCCAATGGTCTCTGACTGACCGGAATATAAACAAGACTGCCCATACTGGCTGACTTCCTACTCAAAGCGTCAGTCACCACGTTTGCTTTTTCCCTGATGATATAAAAAGGTAACATCATAATCTTTCTGCAATACCGGCCACCTTCTCTGCCTCAAATTCAACTCTTTTGTTTAAACAAATACTGAAGACTCTTATGATCGGTGTATACTTCACATACTACACCATACAAATAATGCCTCCGGATCTTCAATGCGTGAATAATCGCCGCAAATTCTAGATCATGCACTGGGTAATTCTTTTCATCCATCTTCAACTGCCTCGAAGCATAGGCAATAACCTTGCCATCCTGCATTAACACTGCACCAAGCCCAATACGGGAAGCATCACAATAAACGGTATAAGGTCCCGTACCTGTGGGTAAAACCAATACTGGTGCTGTGGTCAAAGTTGTCTTGAGCTTTTGAAAGCTCGCCTCACATTCATCGGACCATTCAAATTGAACACCCTTCTGGGTCAATCTGGTCGGTGGGGTTGCAATAGAAGAAAATCCTTCTACGAATCGGCGGTAATAACCCGCTAACCCCAAGAAACTCCGAATATCCGTGGCTGATGTCGGTCTAGGCCAGCTCTTGACTGCCTCAATCTTCTTTGGATCAACCTAAATACCTTATTCTACAAATCCCACTTTACTCAGAATGAGGTATGGTGACCTCGTGATTATTTTCCCGAATTAATGCGTCATATTTATCCTTACCTGGTGCTCGTCTCAAAGGCTAAGCTCAACGGTTTCAAAATAGAAATGGCTAATATGAATAGAAACTATACAAGAATTGTGAAATAGTCCTAACGGGCATGACTCTTATTTACGAATGCAATACGAAAATATTAATTTCATAAAAGAAGAATTTTAAACACATAAACTCTTACTAGCAGGACCCAGTCCTCATATGATATCCACCGCAGCTTGAAGCTCGGCTTAGAAATATTTCACATTATGCCAAAAATTGGAGGATCTCATCCTCAACTCTGAATCACAGTGCTTGCACATCATATCATCTGAAATTTTTCATTTCCTTTCTTTCTTCCTTTCAATAATTGTCCGTCAAGGATAATCGCGACATAAAATAAGCCCTCATACTGATAGGGAGCACAATTAACGATTAAAATTAGTTATCCCGAAAATTATATCAAAACCCACTGTAATAAGTAATATAAAGTCACTCTTAGCCTCATGGATATTTTAGTGACTAACACCTAATAATAGGGATGTCTATCCTCATGTAATATCTCAACGTGAGTATTTCCCTAAGTAGGTTTGATGATTACGATGCTCGCTCATGAATGGAGCATGTTAAAAGGACTCGCCTAAATTTTCTTTCAAAAACCAAATTAAATTAAGGGAAAAATTATTCTGTCTATAACAATCTGAATTATACGTGTGATGACCACATTTGGTGTAGTGACCCCCCTCATATCATAAAAATTATATCAATGGCTAGGTCTCCACCTCTAGGATTTTCACCTCCACCTCTAACATCATAACCTCTACATCTGGCTGGCCATGTAGGATAATTATTAACTGCAATGGAGCGTGTAGCCTGAGTGCTTTCCTAAAATTGTATTTCTCCAATATTCCACATTCACAGCAATTCCTTTAAGGATCGGTTAACTTATTGCTCATGGCAATATATATTCGGACACAGTCATTGTGACCTGGTACAACCGTTCAGATCGCACATATCACATATTGCAGAGAATCTCGGGGTGACGTCTTCATAACATTTTCTAAAAATAGAGTTTAGAAGATAGCGTTGCATTGGCCGGCTTGCCCTCTTGGTAATCTTGTCACAAACATTGATGGCCAATTTCCTCTTTTGCTATGTTGGCTTACACTGTTGAGCTACCCCGTTTACTCATATACTCTTCGTCATTCTCTAGGGGCGATCCTTACCCCATGAAAAGAACCAACCTTAAATATGTATAAATTATTTGGAGGACATTTCCATACCATATATATATACATTCCAATAACTCATCATATTTGTCCTTCGCAACTCCAACACATCGACCGGACGTCAAGGTCCGTTGAAACCCAACACGATTTATTAGGTGATCTCCCGATATAATTGCGTCTTCCGTTGGGACCATAACTTGTGTGGTAAATACATTATCTTCCCACTACTTCTGTGTGCCTTCCGTAGCACAATAAAATGAACTCCTCGCATTCGACTATTCCCACGTTCTGTAATTCCTCATAAGAACTGTCAAGCACAATCTCGTGGGTTCTCAAAAGATGCACCGCTGAAGGTGGCAGCGAAGACTTTGGTGAAACCTATCTGTCCTCCGTAAAACTTTTGAAGGCATAGTTGATCTATCACCAGCCTGTGCCATTGTTCGGCTGGATAAGCGGTACGTGACTACGCCATTCGTGGGAAGACAAGAGTGGAAATTTAACTTAACACTTTGAAGAACAATTTCGCACGATAAAAAAGAACAATTGAGAGACTCTTTCCTAACTCAATAGACTCTGGAGGACAAGTACAGACGTCTCCGTACCTACCTCTCAAACTCTACTAAGCTTGTTCGTGAGTTGTGAGACCTATGCAACCTAGTGCTCTGATACCAACTTGTCACGACCCGGATTTCCCACCATCGGGGTCATGATGGCGCCTACTAAATGGAAGCTAGGCAAGCCAAATATTAATTACATCTCCATTAATTACTAATTTCTTATTAACAACATAAAAATTACAGCGGAAGACTTAGTCAAATGTGATAAAGAAAATCCAAATCTGATATACTACCCAAGACTGGTGACACAATACTCACGAACTTCTAAGAATAATACACATAATTGTCTGAAAGAAAATACAAGTTGTTTATCTCGATTACATGAGATAACGGAATGAAAAGCATAGATAGAAGAGACAACGGGTCCTGCAGACGCCTGCAAGGCTACCTCGTAGTCTCAGTAGTCGGAAAATCCACAAGTCGCTACTGTCGCTGCTGCTGTCCGTAACCTGTATCTGCGCAAAAAGAGCGCAGAGTGTAGTATCAGCACAACCGACCCCGTGTGCTGGTAAGTGCCTGGCCTATCCCAGCGAACTAGTGACAAGGCTAAGGCCAGTCACCCACCTAAACCTGTACAGTTGCAATATAGGCATATATATATATATATATATATATACAATACATTTATAAAGAAATACTCTGCTCTAAAATAATAGTCAATAACTCAAGTTATCCAGAATAATCTAATCAACAGAATAAACCTTACTTTCTTGTCTCAATTTCCTCTTTCATTTCATGTCTCGTGGTAGGCGTACCACCCGCTCCCAACTATTACAGTAATTATCTCTTGTGGTAGGCGTACCACCCGCTCCCAATTATCAATAATTATATATCGTGGTAGGCGTACCACCCGCTCCCAAATATCAATAATTATATCTCGTGGTAGGCGTACCACCCGCTCCCAAATATATCAATAATTATATCTCGTGGTAGGCGTACCACCCGCTCCCAAATATATCAATAATTATATCTCGTGGTAGGCGTACCACCCGCTCCCAAATATATCAATAATTATATCTCGTGGTAGGCGTACCACCCGCTCCCAAATATATCAATAATTATATCTCGTGGTAGGCGTACCACCCGCTCCCAAATATATCAATAATTATATCTCGTGGTAGGCGTACCACCCGCTCCCAAATATATCAATAGGCTACCGGCAACTATGGCCAATGCCAAGATTTAAATCACTTCGTGGTCGGCGTACCACACGATCCCATTTCTTATTATATAAGTGGTCGGCGTACCACACGATCCCATTTCATAAATATATATATATATTACCGGCCTTTAGCCAATAATCTCTATATCAACAATATTTGTAATTACCGGTTTTTAAACCAATAATTTATAATAGCTTCAACAATTTACCTTCATTACCGGTATAACACCAATAATCCTTATTCAACAATTTATTCATAACTAAATTCATATTCCTACAAACTAGGATAGAACAAACACTTACCTCGAGTGCTTATGAACAATTCAATCCGTGGATATGTCTTTTCTTTCAATTTGGCTCCAATTCAACCGTATCTATACACAATTGATTTAATATCATCAATTCTACTCAACAACTAATTCTTAACACCAAATAACACTTTTTCAACATTCTGCCATGAATAGTAAATTTCAACCCGGGCCCACATGGTCGGAATTCGGGGTTAGGACCAAATCCGGTTACCCATCCCCCCACGAGTTCATGTATATAATTTGTTTCAAAATCGGACCTCAATTCGAGGTCCAATTCCCAATTTATGAAAAACCCTATTTTCTAACAAAAACAAGAATTTTACCATGAAAACATTTGATTTCTAATGAAAAACATGTTTAATGATGTTAGGAATTGAAAGAATTAAGTAAAAAGTGACTTACAATCGATTTGATGAAGAAGAAATCCTTGAAGAATCGCAAATGGGTGTATTTGGTTTTGTAAAAATGTGAAGAAATGACTGAAATCCGTGTTTTTCAGGTCTCTGTGTTCGCATTTGCGAACATGGGTTCGCAATTGCGAACCCCGACCAATTTCTGGAGTTTGAAAAATAAGCTAAGGGTGGGAAGTTCGCATTTGCGAACTTTTCTTCGCATTTGCGAAGCCAAGGCAAAAGTGGGAAGTTCGCATTTGCGAACTATTGTTCGCAATTGCGAACACAGGCTAAATATGGGGAGGTTCGCATTTGCGAACTATTGTTCGCATTTGCGAACCCAGGCGGAATAGTGGCCAGTTCGCATTTGCGAACTATAGCTCGCATTTGCGAACACAGGCACAGAAGGGTCAAGTTCGCATTTGCGAACTATTGTTCGCATTTGCGAACACAGACACAATAGGGGGAGTTCGCATTTGCGAACTATTGTTCGCATTTGCGAACTCTGGCAGAATAGTGGGGAGTTCGCATTTGCGAACTATTGTTCGCATTTGCGAACTCTGCAGACCAGTTGCAGACAACAACTTCTAACATGAAAAATTGACCTCGTGGCCTATCCAAAGTTCACCCGAGCCCTCGGGGCTCCAAACCAAATATGCACATAACCTCGAAAACACATTATGAACTTGTTCGTGCGATCACATCGCCAATATCACCTCGTTTTCATCAAATCAAGCCTCAAATGCATGATTTTCATACCTTTAGTTTTCAAAACTTTCAAACTTGGGACTCGAGGTCCAAAACCTCTCAAACGACATCCAAATGTCACCAAACTTTACAGAAATCACATATATAATATTTAAGACTTGTACTGGGCGTCGGAACCAAAATACGAGCCCGATACCAAGGTCAATTAATTTATTTCCTTTAATAATTGTATCAAAAACAATTTCACATAAAAATTCATAACTTGGGCTCTAGGCCTCAGAATTCGACTCCGGATGCATGTCCAAGTCCCATATTTTCCTACGGACGTCTCGGAACCATCAAATCTCGGGTCCGGATCCGTTTACCAAAAATGTTGACCGAAGTCAACCATATCAATATTAATATCATTTTATCCAAATTTCTCATAGAATTCATATTTTCTATCACAAAAATCTTTCCGGCTACATGCTCGGATCGTGCACGTAAATCGAGGCAACATAGAATGAGGTTTTCAAGGCCTCAGAAGCTCGAAATTATTAATAAAATAAGTGATGACCCTTTGGGTCGTCACATGGTGGTGACTCCACAATATTATTCGACACTCAAAACCTTCACTCGCTAAGTGTTATCAATAGCGTATTAAATTCATCCCAAACAAAAATAAAAGAGACATAGATCGCATGTAAAATTAAGGTGTGTAAATAACTTTTTCGAACAAGTTTGATGGGCAATTTATATATTATCTCTAAGTTAAATAACCACTCTACTTGATGCTCTATGAAAATATACAATTTTACCAAGTATAAAACTTTATCTACGTTTGATAAAAACCAACTCCAGCATTTAGATATGTTTTTCGATACTTAATTAGTGTATGTTTACTTTCAATCCCCTAATCCAGACAGGTTTTGAAAAGAGGAAACAATCTTCCTATTAATTCTAGTCCCACAACCGAGCATTATTTAATCGAAAATACGCGTTCAACTAATCGTATTTGTATTATTTACCTTGTTATTTTCTCCATTAAAATACAACGTGGCCCTCATGCTCCCTCGGAAATGAGAGTTGGAAAAGATGTGAAAAGTTAAAGGCAGCCCAACATTTCGAAGTCAATAGCTAGTCATTAAAGCAATTGTGTTTGTGACAGCAAAACCACCGCTGACGTCTCATAGCTTGCTCATTCGCATGACCTAAACATTCTAATAATGAGCTTGCACTCTTTTGCTTGTTTTTTTAAAAGTCTTTTCCCGTGTATTAGAAAAAGTACAAGAGATTCACGTGCTTCAAAGACGAGTCCGGAACCAAAATATTGTTTTTTTGTACTCAAACAATATAAATAAATTATAAAAAAAACATAATATATATAACGCCAACTCACCTAGCATTATATAGTAACAGTGCAGTACGATTACTATATAGCGCCAAGTGAGTTGGCGTTATATTCTGACATCTGATATAGCGCCAGCCGACCTGGCGTTATACCATAAATAAAACCCTCACCCTTCTTCCTCACCCGTCACATTCTTCTTCTTCAAATATTTTAACATCTCCTTGGTCACCCCCCACCCCCATCCCCCCCACATAATTCTGTTCGCCATTATTAAAAAAAAAAATTGGGTCCCTCGGCACATAAAACTTGGTTAATGTTGGTCTCACACTCGATTAGAGCCTTTTGTTTGTTAACGCTTTTGGAGTAAAAATTTCGATCAATTTGATTCCGGCAAAAATCATAATCGAGGTATTTCAATTTATTTTAAGTTAAAACTTTTATAATAATGTATATTATTTGATTTGTATGTGTTCCATTTCGGTTTGTATTTTTTTTTTAAATTAGCATATTAAATATATCCAAATTTAATTTTAGTATTTTATATAAAAATATAAATTTATCAAATAAATTTGTCTGTTAATATTCTCATTTATATATATGTGCTTTCATGTCGTTTTGTATTTTATTTGCAATTAAATTTATTTATTGTTTATATTTAGTTTAGATTATTTTTTAGCGTAGTCAAATCTAGACCTTTTTAGCGTAGTAAAATTTAGAGTCTTGTAGCGTAGTAATGTATACTTTTAGCTTAGAACATTTTGAGCCCTGAAGCTATACGTAAGTAATTTGTACAATTAAATTATTCAAAAATATGAAATTAAATTAAAAAAATATAACTATTTATGATAGTTTGGTGCCACTGTGCCTCAAAAATATCGAGCTCGAAACACATACGTAAATATTTTGTATAACTAAGTTATTAAAAAATATGAATTTAAATTATTAAAAAAATATAGTCACTAGGCCTCAAAAATATCGAGTCCGGAAGCCATATTTAAGTACTTTGTACAATTAAATTATTAAATAATAATCAATTTCAAATATAAAAAATATAACTATTAATGATAGTTTGGTGCCACATGGCCTCAAAAATATTTAGTCCCGAACTCATACGTAGTAATTTGTACAATTAAGTTATTAATAAATACGAATTTAAATTAAAAAAAATATAATTATTAATGATAGTTTCATGCCACTGAGCCTCAAAAATATCAAGCCCGTAACCCATACGTAAGTAATTGTGCAATTAAGTTATTAAAAAATATAAATTTAATTTATGAAAAAATAAATAATTATTAATGATGATTTGTACAATTAAGTTATTAAAAATTATGATTTTACAGTTGACGACATGGATGCGCCTATACATCCTGGCCCTCGGACGTTGGTCTATTAGCCCAATAGCCCCAGCATAGATCCGAGTATATCTGGAAGGGACAGTTGGTTACAAAGACTTTCCGGGCTAGGAGAGTGGATCTACTATGGGAGTTTTTGAGTCCTCCCCGCATTCTAGAGCCCTGCGATATCCATCACCTGGACGAGGTGATATTTTATCGCATTATTAGGACTGGCCGGATACAGCTGGACTATGTTTTGATCACCGCCATGATTGAGCGGTGGCGATCGAATGCACACTTCCCATCTGCCGATTGGCGAGGCCACCATTACACTACAGGACGCAGAGATATTATATGGCATGCCTGCCGATGGCTTGCCTGTTTTACTCCCTATGAACATGAGGTATTATCCGCGGGAGGCATATAGGGAGATGCTGCACATGCTCATTGGTTTCATACTGGAGGACCAGGATCAAGGGTCTGGGGTTAGTCGCATACAGTTAGTCCCCATTAGAGACCGCCCGGTGCAGCTCCACGATACTATCACCGTTGAGTCAGAGTGGGTGAATGTGCAGCGATATACGAGGCTGTTGTTGCTCCTTCTATTTGGCGGGGTTTTGTTCCCGAACACTTTGGGGAACCTAGTCAGCCTCCATTTTCTGCATCATATTATCCGGTTCGATGATACAGCTGGGGTGGTGCTGTCCTCTCATTTTTGTACAGGTAGATATGTCGGACTTCTATGGGCACACAAACAGATATTTGTGGCTTTCTGTCGCTTCTACAGGTGACAACATATTCAACGAATATGTCTGTTAGTTATAATTCTTCCTAGTTATAGTTTATCTGACACTATACATCAACGTTTTATGTTAGATTTGGTCTGGGAGCGATTACTGCAGCTTCGGCCACCTATACCACAGCTACCGGCTAATGTAGACATTCCGGGACTCCCTCTAGCTTGTAGGTGGGTTATGCGTCGTAGACTTGCACGAGAGTATGATGCCCATCATAATATCCCCCAAATCAGAGATGTGTTGGATTTGCTGGAGGACTCACAGGTAAATATCTAACTAAACGTACCAGTTATTGTATAATTTAATGTTGCGCATACTAATGGTTTATGTTATTATTTGATAGTTCATCTGGATTCGGTATAGCGAGGAGGTGATAAGTACCCTGCCAGTGTATTGTACGTTCGGCCGACATATTTGGAGGAATTTTGTCCCTCTCACATGTCTCGATATTGTGGAGCATCATGCCTCAGAGCGGGTTTTTCGTCAATTTGGCCTGCCGCAGCTATACTGACTCTGCCAGCATGGCATTCTTTACATTACGAGAGGGATGACCGGTCCAGAGTGGACAACACATTTATTTGACTGGCTTAACGCTCAGCTGACTTTTTGGGACAGGCGAGGTGACTTGACCCCACCTCCGCAACAGTTTCCTATTGAAGGTTATATGGCATGGTACCGCATTGTTTCCCGACTTTTTATCGGGAACCCAGTTCATCAGACAGAAGGTCGGTATGCCTTATACGCCGGGAGCCACGACGCTCTGGTATATTTTCTGTTATAATTAATTATATACCTATAATTTCGTGCCAAATACGTAGTTTACATTCTTTCCTTTTATGCAAGCGATTTGATTGCGTACTGTCTATCGTATGGGGCAGCAGATGCAGAGTTATGTCCACGATCTTATGGTCATGCAGGACTATAGTCGTCGATTTATGGGCGTGGCTGCCCATACACTGTAGCAAGCCCGATCGGATCAGCATTTGGCACACGAGGCTGATTATATTGACACAACCACGTATCAGTGAGGTCGTGGTATCCCATGAGGCGGTAGTGCCCGATGACCTGCTGCTGCCCGAAAACCATCTAGTGCCTGGCGACCTCGTGCTGCTCGAGGTGGTAGTGTTCAGTAGGGGGCGATGATGATCCTGATGATGATGTTGCTGTTGATATGGCAGGTGGCATGCATGAGAATGACATGGCGTCTTACAACCTTGGAATTTCTGACACTCCAGTCCCTTCACAGATGACCCCATCACGTCAATTATTGATCACGGGCTCAGATTTTCAAGTAGCGGATTGGGGTAGATATTTCCCTGGCTCGTCTATCACTGATGAGGGTCCACCGACTCGAGATTTATTTAGCGGGCGCCGACTGAGTTATGGAAGCTCTTCACATGCGCAGGTATGAGTTTATTAGTTTTGAATTTATTTTAACTAAAACTTATTTATTTTATTACACTATATTAAATTCCTTTTTCAGGCTTCATGTGATGTTGCGACAGATGACTACATTCAGGATCTAGACACGATTATGGTAAGACAATATAAATTGTTATGAATTATTATGTAATTTTCTAAACTAAGTTTTATATTATTATGACCTGACAGTACCACCGATACATGTCATCCTGCGCTGCATCCTGGAGAGACGATCCTGATAGCGTACCCGAGTGGGAGAGGATACGCCTCAGGCCGACGGCTACATTGAGACACATCGGATGCGGGACACGTTGAGTCGGCCTTCCTTTTTTTGTATTTGGTATAAATAATATTTTTGTATACATTAACAACAATATTTAATCGAATATGTCTATTATTTTTTTTAGTTCTACATTTGTTTTATTATTTCGTATAACAACACAAGCACTTAAACACAAACATAATCTTCCGACATAATAACATGTATTAGTACAGCACAAACACATACATAATGTTCCAACATAATAACATGCCACTTAAACTTAAACTTAAATGCCACTTAAACATGAGTACATCACAAACACAAACACAAACATAACATGCGAACATAATAAAAATACATGAAATATGAAAAATTCACTAAACACATAGTAGGAATTGTTTAGTCTCGGAAGATCTGCAAATTACTTATCTCAATTACCATACACTATTTCAAAAGCTCATTTGCGCCCGAGAAATGCCTTTCTTTTAGTAATGGTATGGCCACGTTCCTGCTGGACTAATGTAATGCACTCTTTGATTTTATACCTTATGTCCGTTCAATGTGTGGAATAAGAACAAGATAAATCAAGTCAATATCCAAGTTGAAGTGATTCCCGTTGAATGTGTCCATTTTACATGTGTGGGTGGGAGTGTATTTACCCACTTTCCAAATACATGTCTTCTTCGTGGTCGCACGCAACATCTAATTACATAGCCAAAACCACCTGCGACAAATAACCTTACATACCGTCGGACATGACTCTGCTACTTGCATCTCATGACACTCTTTTTACGTTGTGCAATTTACAAGCCCTGCTTAGGCGCGCTTTATTAGGAAAAAGTATTCCCTTTGCAAGCACCATTAGTCTGGGCTCATCCCACATTATTGTCCGAATTTCATAAAAATCCCTTGTGAGAGTTTTCGTATCCGGTGCGGTTGGCAAGTTATCAATGTAAGGAATCTCTCTTGAATGAAATGACACTTCGGACTCATACACTCTTCGTCTAGGAGGTCTCTCTTCAAATCATGTCCTTCTTCCTCATCCTTTGCATCACCATCCTCACGATCAAATGGTGTCTCATCACCGGATTCATCCACATTGTTATCATAATCACTGTTTTGTTCCTCACGTTGTGCATCTTCCAGGTCCCGATGTAATACATCATTTTCAGGTAATTGAATGAGTTCAACTTGCTCATTTTCACTTCACAACCAACAAAAATATAAGCTAATAAATTAATAAATGATTTCCATATTTTTTAAGCAAACCATTTCACTTACAAGTCGTAATGTGATGAAATTTCATGATGGACATTATCAATTAGGTGATGACTACCGGATGGGCCACTTGTAAAATTCATATCCGGCCAGCACCCCATATTAAATATGTGAGAATTACTACAAATTCAGTATAATAAATATATACATAATTAACACAAATGAAAATTGAAATTTACCACTTGTCTTGTGAGTTATGAAAAGCAGGATATAAATTATTTTCTCTTTGCTCATTCACCGGCGGTGATTAGTTTAAACCAAAGATAACACTTTCATCCGGAAGTTGTCGGGCAAAAACTATTCCAGAATAACCACCCGATGACTGGGGGTTAACTCTATTACGCACAACCTCTTTTTTGGAACATCTTCGGCCTTCACATACATCTCCAACATTGTGTTTACAAGAAAATCACGACACTCATCCGAAGTCCTCAAAAAATCATGCAAAGTTTCATCATCATCGATGTTAAGCTCCGAGTAAAAAGCAACCTCTATTGGAGTGGCGGAATACAGATATCTTCCGGTTACTTTAAGTATTACGGAATGTTTCCTCACACACATTTTATTGAATAACAATGATATCAATGTATCGTACTTCATTGTCAATGGCAATTTAACATGACACTTAGTAGGTAAACTGTAGCCCACGGAGTTATTCTCCATCACAACCTCACCACCCCAATATAATGAAACTGTTATCCAACGCTCTTCAGACATAACAGTACTGTAGAATTTTACAGTAATAGACGTTTCAACAAGAGCAACAAGAGTTAAAAAAATTTTGGAATGCATTTCTATGCGATTCTAACCTCTTTATATAGAAATTGGAGAGATGGGAAGATTTTTTAAAAACATATATAGTGCCAAACCAGTTGGCACTATACGCTTTTGAATTATTGTACCCTATTATTATTGTTGGGGCCAGGAAAAAAAAGGTATAATGCTAGGTTGTCTGGCGCTATACCAGATGTTAGCATATAATGCCAGGTCGGTTGGCGCTATACCAGATGTCAACATATAACGCCAGCTCACCTGACGCTATATAGTAACGGTGTAGTTACCGTCATTATATAATGCCAGGTGAGATGGCGTTATATATATTATTGTTTCTTTTTTTTCCACTTATTTGTATCTTTTGAGTCCAAAATAATAATATTTTGGTTCCAGACTCCTTCAGAGCAAGCTAGGTAGCCATTACTAATTTGCCAGGGTGAAAGATCGAAGACTGGGCACCAAAAGAAGATATTTGTTGAAATCGAGGCCAGTAGTGATCGAGGCCAAATGATACAAACACCAGGAAAGATCGTAGGCTGCACAATAACGGAAAGGTGAGATATTCGTGACTAGTCGAAGATCATGGCGATAATCTTGAAACAAATCAAATCAAGTGCGATTGTTTAGTTTAATCATGGGATTTACTTCTGTGAATTATACCATAGATAGAATTCTCCTACTATATAAAGAGAGTTTTAATCATTTTGTATTCATTACATTCACGCATATCAAAGAAATACAATACTTTCTATCTAGCTTATATTCGAGTCTGAAACCAAAATAATGATATTTTGGCTCAAAATACCTTTACACAGTTAAAAAAAATTACATTTCTAACTAAAATGCAGTATTATACTGCATTTAGTTTAACGGGAAGTTAGTTGTTAGAAAAATGTAGTATAATACAGCATTTTAATTAATAAATTTTTTATGCAAATGCAGTATAATACTACGTTTTACTAAAATATTATATTTTAATATGTTTTACTATAATTTTTGGCTCACCAATAAGTGTTCTGCGGATAACTGACAAAATAATAATTTAAAAAAATAATATGTGGTATTATTATTTTATATAAAAAATTCTGTACCACAAGCTAGGACTTGCTTTATTTAAAGGCGTTAGAATTTTATGAAAATTCATTCAAAACTTTCCTTCAAACTTACTTCCGTTCATGCTTCTCTTATTGTTATCAAGCATTTTTTTTATATTATCTAAAGAGCCAAAAATAAGGATTTCATTTTATTTAGGGGTGAGGTTGCAATGGAGAATAACTCTGCCATGTTAAATTGTTGCTTACAATGAGTTCGATAAATTGGTATCGTTATTACGTAAGAAAATGAGTGTGCGGAAACGTTTGGTGAACCTTAAAGTAATTGGTAGATTTTCGTATTCTGTGACTCCGCAGGGGTTTGCTTACTATTCTGAGTTTAACATCGAGGATGAAGAAATTCTTATAGATTTTTTGTGGATTCTTGATGAATGCATGAAATTTATTGTAATAAAATAATTGAAAATGTACGTCAAGGTTGAAAACATTCCCAATAATTAGGGTGTTCATAGTAGGGATAACCCCCAGTCATCGGGTAGTTATTATGGAGCAGTTTTTGCCGGACAATTTTCTGATGAAAAGCTTGCCTTGATTTAAACTTGTCACCACCAGTGAATGAGCAACGAGAAAATAATTTCTTGACTTTATATAATCCACAAGACGACTAGTAAACTTCAATTTTTCTACGTTTTAGCGATTTTTATTTTAAGTTTGAATTGGATTAGTATTAACACTCATATTTTCACAGGGGGTACTGTGACGACCCGGCCCGTCGTCACGGGAATTATCACCCCGTTACCTTCCATTTATATGTTTCATATTTCTATATCGGTGTTAGAGTTCATCGGGTGAGTTAGGAATGATTTTGGTTGAAAATGAGGCTTATAGCCTTTTGAAATGAAGCTTGGTTATGAAAAGTCAACCTGGAGTTGACTATGTAGTTAGAGGGCTCATAATCAAATTCTAATGATTCGGTTAGTTCCGGGAGGTGATTTGTGACTTAGGGGAGCGATCGAAATTGAATTTGGAGGTCCGGTGTAGAAATAGGCTTGAATTGGCTAAGGTTGAATTTTGGCGAAATCCGAACGGTAGGTGAGATTTTGATCCGGGAGTCGGATAGAAATTCCGACAGTTGCAGTAGCTTCGTTAGGTGACTTTGGATATGTCTGCAAATTTTCAGGTCATTCAGACGTCGTTTGGTCGGGTTTATGATAGAATGTAAGTTTCGGAAGTTTGAGTTGAATCCTAGGCTTGAAGTGACTTTAATTTGATGATTCGTGTGTTTGAGGGTGTGTTTTTATGATTGGAGCAAGTTCGTATGATGATTTAGAGTAGGATTGTATTTTTGGTTGAGGTCTCGGGGGCCTCGGGATGAGTTTGGGAGGTCGAACGGAAGGATTTTTGTGTTATGGGATCTACTGTCATAAATTGCAGCATTTATTCCGCTTCTGCGGATGGGGAACCGCAGAAGCGGAACCGCATGAGCGGATTTTGTCTCGCAGAAGCGAGAAGTGACCTGACCGGGTAGTTTCGCAGAAGCGGATGGATCAGCGCAGGAGCGGGCTTGCTTCTGCGAACCAGAGGCCGCAGAAGCGAAGGCAGGCGGCTGGGAGAGAAATCGCAGGAGCGGAATGTTTTCCGCATAGGCGGTCTCGCAGGTGCGAGACCTGGACCGCAGGAGCGGATTGGAGCAGTTAAGTGGCAGATCGCAGAAGCGACAGTTTTGTCGCAGGAGCGGACTCGCTGGTGCGAGTCTATGTCCGCAAAAGCAGAAATTGTATCAGTAAATTAGAAATCAAAAGGTTAAAATTTCAGAAAGGTTATAACACGCTAAGGCATCTTCTAAGAGGCGATTAAGGGCGATTTTCAGAGGAAATCAAAGGGATTCTTCAGATAATCATTCATGGACCTATATTATGTCATTTTCTTGTTAAATTATGGTGTTTATACCTAAAATTGGAAGAATTAAGGGTGTATTAATGGAGGTTTTCACACTAAGCCTGGTTATGGAAAATCAATGATTTGAATGGGCAAATGGAGTATGATTTTGATAAACTTTATATGCATGGACTCGTGTTGAGATAAGGATTCCGAATATGTGACTTTCATAATTTTTCGAGGAGCGTACCGAAAGTCGAGTTTTGGCAACTTTGTAGTTTTTGGTGAAATTTGAATTTCTTTGACTGGGTAACCTTCCATTGGCTTATTTTGATGTATTTCTATTGAATTTGATTACATTCTACACCTGTGGAGGCCGATTCTCATGGCAAGGGTATCGCGGACTAGTCGTCGAGCCGAGTTGAGGTGAGTAATGGGTGAGGGTGATGACCAGCAGGTTCGAAAACCCGGTATACCACTTTGTGATGCTGTATTGAGGCGAGACACGTACTCTCCTGTGTGTGCGGGGTCGAATGTGATTGGGGACTATGGCTTAGTCCGATCTGTTGATACTATACTGTATTTTTGGCTACTATTGAGCCGGTGAACCTCCTACTTGGATGGTTGTGTACATTTTGGGCTGTGAGACAGTTATTGGGATCCTGCGAGGATCGTTATTATTGTTTCTGTGATATTGACATGCTATTTTGCTACCAGTCCTGAGCTATTACTGTCATAATGGTTTTCCAAACTCTGGAATTTCTGATATATTGTTTTCTACTGAAAAATGATAAAAAGAGTTTTCAAATACTACTTCTGAGCCTTTGAGGCTGCATTGCATATTAGCTGACTGGTAGTGGATCGGGCTGCGCACCGCAGCGTATCATGATATTGTGCTTGGGATGTAGGAGCACCTTCGGAGTTTGAACCCCCACAGTGAGCACGGGTACCCAAATGGATCGGGCTACGCGTCGTAGCGGTCATATTCATGCACTGCATTGCATGTAGCTATACCTATTATGTTGTTAGTTGTTATGTTGTTAGCTGATATTGTTGGTTCGGATATTATTCATTACGACCTAAAGTTTGTCCTACTTTGAGTTTGAGCAAGTACTCACTCGACATTAGTTCGGTTTCGATCCAAATAGCCTAAACTGCAATTTCATAAAACATAAATAAAATAAAGTAAAGATGGTACGGAATGGGAAATAGAATACCTTTTATATATCAAAAATTTATTTATAAAGGCAACACGGCCTGATCGAAATTTACAAAAAAGGTCATAAACTCTTAATATTCGCCAATAGCAGCATCTTCATCCTCAGATCCCTCTCCACTCTTGGAATCATCATTATTAGAAAGGAGCAATGCTTTGGCTTCAGCCTCAAGCTCCTTCTCATTCTCGAACTCGACAGCAAGGTCAAAGCCACAAACATGATCTCTTCAAGAGTCTCTTTTCGAGACTAGCACTTGACATGATCAGTAACCAAGTACGCTTGAGTCTGAGAAACTTTGGAAACTTGTTTTGCTCGAGCTTGAACACCATCGGTGTTATATCAATAGACAACTATGATTTCCTCAGCATCGGCCTTAGCCGTATCAACCTCAGATTTTTCCACTACAAGCTCCGTGTCCAACCGAGCCTGTAGCTCCTCAATTTTCTTAGCTTGTTCCGAGTTCTTCTCTTCATGCCTTGGAGTTCGCTTTCACTTGAGGAAAAATGAGATCGAGTTGCCTCTTTCTCTGAGGCAAGGAGGTTCATCTTTTTCTTCCACACTGCAGTCTCCACCTTCACCTCATCTGCCTCTCCAATGAGTTGCACGATCATCTCATGCAGCCGCTGGACCTGTGAGATCAAATCATTAGCCATCACTCCCAAATCAAGGCCATAAGTGTCTAAGACTTTATTTACCTGCTCGGTCAGTTCGTTTTGTTCTTTTTGGGCCACGACCATCTCAACTCGGAGGCCTTTGATTTCTTTTTCTTTTTGCTCACCAAGAAGTCTGGGAGTAGTTTTCTCCTCGGTAAGCTCTTGAATTTCAGCCTCATATCGTCTCAACTCTCTTAGAGACTTAAAGAAAGCCTCATGATGAAGTATCGAGGCCTACACAAATAGAAGCGAAAGAATTAGGCAAGGAAAGAAAAACACAACTATGAAGACTGATGTTAATAAAAAAAAGTTAGGGCTTACCTGATTCAAAGCTTGTTGGGTCTCATTGAAGAGACACGATGCTCCCACCTCGTCCATCAGAGCTTGATTTTTCTCGGTGACCAGACTTGAAGGTAGCTGGCCACTGCTGTGGAGGCGAACACTCGTGCATCCTCCGGGATCATAATAATGATAGTCCCTTTGCACTCAGGATCAATACTAGAGGACAAAAATTGGCTGGTCAATCTGAACTCGAGGAATATTAAACCGATATCCTCCTCGATACCTCCAAGCCATTCAAGCCAGTGACATCTTCGACACCAGCAAAACAACCTTGGAAAAGATCCTCCCTTCCAAGGGCGCCTTCTACTTGAGGGGCCTTCATGGCCTCAGCCTCCCGAACTTCCCCTTCCGACAATGATGGAAGTAGCTGGGAGTCTCTGATTTCTACTACCCTAAAATACGCCTCCACATGCGTAGTGATTGACTCTCCGGGCAAGGGCAACACCACGTGTTTGTCTATCTAGTTGCAGTTCCTTTTAACTTGCTTTAAAAGGCCACTGGTGATTGTGTATATGTACCTCGACATCGGCTCATATCGGCCCGGAACTAATGAGGTCTTTTCAACTTTGAAATCGGAGTCAAGGACACATGGCGGAGGAAAGAATTCTTCAAGGAGTGGCTTTGCCGCTGGTTGTTCACCGGCCAGCTTAGATAAGGAAGCTTTTTCCTTCTACGGTACAGTTTTGGATATTTTTGCCATTTTGGGTTTGAGTTTTAAGAAAGAAGAAGAAAATAAGACTTGGTGTTTTAAGAGAAGGTTGATAACAAAACTTGGAGATTATGCATAACGAAAAAATGTAAAAGATGTAAAAAACTTTGAAGATTAAAGTAGACATCAAGAGTAAAGTTTGGGCAAAAAAAAGGAAGCGCATTTATAGGATGAAGATGACGGTTCATAACCGATAATGGCCGATAGCAATTGACATGCTTGCCTCGATATACGAACTAATGGGATGTTTTGGTCACATTTTCCTCTTACGTCACGATGCGTACGTCATGGTGAATCGAGGGCAAGTTCAAAGCCTTGCCCTCGATTTTATGGCTAAAATTGGGTCCATCCGATTTTACTGATTTGCCGGGGTAAAGAATCGAAGACTGGACACTATGGCATGAAGATTGGGTACCGAGATCGGGATTCGAGATGCTTGTTGAGATCGAGGCCTATAGTGATCGAAGTCAAATGGGACAGACAACGGGCAAGATCGACGACTGCATAATAACAGAAAGGCGAGACGTCCGTGACTTTTCGAAGATCATGGCAATAATCTCGGAAAGATCAAATCAAGGGCAGTTGTCTAGACTAATCATGGGATTTACTTCCGTAATTAGAATTATACCATAGATAGTCCCCTACTATATAAAGAGGGTTCTAATCATTTTGTATTATCATTACATTCACGTATACCATAGCATTACAATACTTTCTGTTTAGCTTATATTCTTGTTCACCAGTTTGCTTAGTTCTTAACTATTCGTGTACCGACAAGTTCGAGGGTATTCAAGCTCAAGGGCTGAATTACGTTTCAATATTGGTTTGTTTCATCTCATTATTAATTTATATTATTGATCTTTATATTCATCAATCACTATTAGGTGAAATCACGTATCCTTAAAACCATATTATAAATTTAATTGTTATAGAAAACTCTTTGATGCTAATAATTTCGAGAGGCTTCAAGATATTAAGCTCCTATTTGGCATATATTTTCACTATATTTTTCTTTATTTTTGAAAATATTATTTCTTTATGAAATATGATCGTGTTTTGAAAAAAAATTCCAAATTCCCAAGGGTAATTTTTGAGTGATTTTCTTCCACTCACATAACTTCAATTTTTCTTCAAATAACATACATGTCCACACATAATTTCAACTTTCTTACATTTTCAACGCAAATTAAAAAAGTTATATTTTCAAGTTTCAATCAAATTTATATCAAAATGCTACCGAAAACATTTTGGAATTATGTTCATATCAATCTCAAAAGTAATTAAAAAAAAAAAACAAAAAAGAGCATAACAATCTCAAGAGTAATAACGAGCACACCAAGGCTGTATTTGGTACGAAGGAAAATATTTTTCAATTTTTCTATGTTTGGTTGCCTTAAGTATTTTGAAAAATATTTCCCTTATCAATCGATTTTCCCTCAATTGAAGGAAAATATTTTTTAAAGCTCATTCTCAACCTTCCCACCCTCACCAACCACACCCTCTCTTCACAAAAAAGATTTTTTTTTAAATTTTAGTTTTTCCGTTACCATCCACCCTACTACCCTCCTCCATCACTCCTCCTCCCCCCCCCCCCGGCCCCGCAAAAAAAATTATAACTTTAATCTGTTTTTTTATTTTTCTCCACCATCCACCACCTACCCACCCCACCTGTCCTCCCCCCCCCCCAACACAAATTTTTTTTTACCTTTTATTTTTGTATTTAAATTTTTATTTTTTTATTTGTTTTACTGCCCCCCCCCCCCCAAATAAATTTAAATATATTTTTCAGTTTTAATTTTAATGTTTAACGTTTTAAAGGCTCAAAATTTTACAAGTTCCAAAATTATGAGTTCCGAGGTTTATGTATTTGGAAGTTTACTGATTTAAAAAAGTTTACGGGCTCAAAATTTTACGGTTTTGAAAGTTTATAGGTTCAAAAGTTATGAAATTTGTGGGTCTAGAAAGTTATTAGTTTGAAAGTTTATGGCTTCATGTTTATTATATTTAAATTATTTATAAATACTCTTGAAACGTTATATTCTTTAATTTGCGTACCAAACACCAAAAAATAAAAAAAATCACTACTTATTTTTCAAGAAAATATTTTTTTAAAAAATATTTTCCATGAAAAATATTTTCGGTTATACCAAACACACACCAAGTTTAGGTTTATTCTACAGTTGCGAAGACAATTCTACTATAGTTCAGTTGTCAATTTCTTTTTCTAATTTTATTAGTCGAAACGCTATATTTCAACGTCCTTGTCGTACTTACGTCCGACTCTGATTAATCAAAGAATTTTCAAGAAAATCCTTGTCGAGTCAGTGTCAGATATACCATTTAGTCTCAAATTACACCTCAACAAAAGACAAATCGCAGTAGGTGCTCGAGATCTCCTCTTATTTACTCTAACATATAATAAAATAAGTATTTTTAACTTAAATTATTATTAAACATAAAAATGTGTTATTTGTCATATAAGTTTTCCGCGTGAAAAATTTGAGATTTATTTTCTTAAAAGAACAAAAAAAAGAAAGGTATTACTCCCTCTGTTTCTGTTAATATAATTTATTTCCTTTATTCGTTCCAAAAATATTAATATCTTTCAAAATTTGAAAATAATTTAACTTAAATTTTCAATTTTATTCTCAACGAGAAACTTTTATAGCCACATAAATATTGTGTCATGTTTAAAACCACAAATTTTAAAAAATATATAGTCACACAAATATTATAATTTATTTACACCACAATTTTTAAAAGTCTTTATTTCTTTCTTAAATTTTATGCTTGTATGTGTCATAATCCGATTCTATAACAGTCGCTAAGGTTAATCGTTCCTTTCGGCGAATGCAAGAATAATAAGTGTCATGATCACTTCTAATTAAGGGTACTTTTCGTATCCGTCCAAAATGGTCATTGAAGTCACGGCCTATCTGTTATGTCTAAAATAACCTCCTAATGTGGGCCATGCCACAAAAGATCAACTCATACAACAACATCTATAAATCTCAAGGGAGGAGCCAGGGAAAGGGGTTCCACTCTCTCCCCATGGGGGCTCAAGAAATATAGAGTAAAATACAGTGTGAGAACCCAAGAAAAAAGACAGAAAGAGGGTAGATCAAATTAAACATGATTGTAAAGTTCTGGACCTCTTCATGGGGAGGCAGACTGCTCTATTATCATGAATAAAGATCACCGATATTTTCTGTTGCTAATATGAACATTTCCATTATCTTTTTCTTTACTAGATTTGATGTGTTACGACTTACTATAATTGACCCTCAATTTATATCGATTATTTTGAATTCATAAATGATCAGTAATACTTTGAGTCAAGCAATGCTCAATCAAATAAATTAACATAAATTAAAATGAATGAAGTATTTGTTTGGGACTTATTAAAAGAAAAGAGTATTACTACTACTTACTAAATTTGGACGGAAGGACTACTACTCACTTTTTATGTAACAGAAAGCGTGTGCCAGTCACTAGTAATTTCAAAACGTCATCTTATACGTAACCATTGAGTTCATGTCCATTTTTCTTTTCAAAATGTCCTTCGTTTACTATCGTTTTCTTTTCAATTTCCAGTTTGTTAGTCGTCTTTTGTGGCTGGCTAATATAAGTTCATGATATTTCTAGAGTCAATTTGAAATTAATTTGTTTTCATATTTAAGTCACACATATATATATATATATTTAAAGAAGGATGACATTGGCATAGTGACGTTTCCTTGTGACAATCATGTAGACGAAACGATGACATGCCAGTTTTTCTGTTGGCTGTCCACTACTTCCTTTCTTTTTTTTGGTTGGAACAGCAAAGATGTACATCTGTAGAACATCATCAAGGACTATATTAGGATGAATTAGGTGTCTTCACGCCTAATTGTCCACGTGCTGAGTTTCTTAATATAAATATATAATTTACGCAAGAGTTATTGAGTTCCTCAGAATCCCACATAACAATTGGTTGATGCAATGTTAACTTTCTATGCGGAGTAGAAATTTATGTGCAAAAATTCATTAAAATTTCAAAAATGATAGATTTGAACCCATAACTTTAAACATGTAAATATTTAAAAGCTTAGAAGCTGAACCCATAGAGTTTAAATTTTGAATATGTCTTTGTTTACACGTATCAAACACTCTATTGAGAACAAAATCATACGGGAGGCAGCGAACACCAAATAGGAAAATCCAAGACAATAATATCTCAACAGTAAACTATTATACCTTTGGTCTTAAATCAACGGCTCACTTTCCTCGTTAATACAAGATGATATTTAATTTTGCTACTTAGAAAACATTTCATATAAGTAAATTTCACATGAATGGGATGCGTATCTACCATTGTTAATGGAGTAAAAAAAATTCACTATTCCTTTTTTTTTCTACTCAACATTTTATATATATATATAGACCTATGTAACCTAGAGCTCTGATACCAACTTGTCACGACCCGGATTTTCCCCCAACATCGGGATCGTGATGGCGCCTACTCGTGGTAGCTAGGCAAGCCACTGTATACATGTTATCCTGTTTTTAACACAATTTTAATTAAATAAATGCGGAATACTTTATCGAAATAGAAATAACAAATCACATATATAATATTTAAGACTTGTACCGGGCGTCGGAACCAAAATACGAGCCCGATACCAAGGTCAATTAATTTATTTCCTTTAATAATTGCATCAAAAACAATTTCACATAAAAATTCATAACTTGGGCTCTAGGCCTCGAATTCGACTCCGGACGCATGTCCAAGTCCCATATTTTCCTACGGACCTCTCGGGACCATCAAATCTCGGGTCCGGATCCGTTTATCAAAAATATTGACCGAAGTCAACCATATCAATATTAATATCATTTTTATCCAAATTTCTCATAGAATTCATATTTTCTATCAATATATATATATATATATATATATATATATATATATATATATATATATATATATATATATATATATATATATTTGATAGAACAAGATGGATTGCTCTGATAGTAAGCAACGTCCAATTTCAACCAAAAATTTCTGAGTTTGAGTCTCCCAAATAGTAAAATGGAAAGTTCTTGGAGGAAAGGATGTCGAGGTCTATTTGAAACACCAAAGTTGTTGTTGTAACTGTTTAACCAAAAAATAGATTTTCAGTTAAATTTGTAAATATGAGAAAATCGGGCTTCTGATAACCGTAAAAGGAAATAAAGGAAAGGAATTATTGAATAGCCAAATATCAAAGCTTGAAAATTAGAAAAGTATATTCCAATTGTTGTCCTGTGTTTACATGCTTCTCTCCTTTTTATAGGTCTATTTGAAGGATTGTATTACCTTCAGACCATGATGAACCCATTATGAATATTTAATGGCATTTAATGTTATATTTAATGTTACGTTACACAATCTTGACATTTAATACAATTATTTTTTAATGGCTGCTCTGGTACTTGCTTCTCTGACGTGTATCTTCATTCTTTTATGTGTCCTGGTTCATTGTCTTTTCATATTTCCTTCATTATTGTATCTTAAATAGGTACGGTTCTTTGAGCCTCTTAACTCGTACTTCTTTTCTCCTTTGCTGCTTCGTACTTCTTTTACCCGCGTCTGCGTGACTCTTTATTTTTTATCTTCTTTAATAGCCCCACGTGTCATGCCACGTAATTTACTCGTATATTTAAATTTTTCCAATACAGATAGTCCCATCATTTTCCATTTATTCATCAATATGAATATTTGGGAAGTGAATTTTAAAGGAGAATTTTTGTCCTCATTAATGTTCTGACGAGTTTTGACGATCCAAGTCACTTCCTTTTAATGCACCCAATACATGTCGTTTCCTCGTTGGTTGCTCTGTCATGCAACGCTCTTTCAAGCTTTCTTTTCGGTTTCACGCTTCATGAAGTATCAGTTATCATCATTATAGCGCCTTCCATCGTTGTACTCTTCTTTCTTGTTTTCAAAATCTCCCAATACTATAAATAACCTTTCTTCTTGTCGTATTACTCATAAATTGAGCTGAACACTTCTTTTTACTTGCTTTAATTTCACTTATGTATCTATGGCTTCTTCGAATCCTAAGAAAACTTTCATACTAGACAAATTTTCTAATGCCTCTACTAGACATAGAAGAGGAGGCAGATTACGCAACTTGGATTCTACTCGTGGCAGTGTTTCTACACCTCCTTCTGGTTCCGGTTCTTCTTCTGGGGCTAGAGGTTCTCATACCCAAAGAAATCCTCCTAGAAGTAGGGATTCAACAGAGCCGCTACGTGTACCTTTAGTAGACGAAATTATCCCTACCGAATTTTCTTTCCACCATGATAGTGAATCTTTGAAAACCCAAGTAATTGAACTAGATCGTGTCGATCCTTATCCCACTATTACAAGTGCTCTGGCCCCAATCGTTAGGAAAGAATGTCACTGGGCTGACGATTTTCCCATTATTATTCCTAACCCGAATCAAAGGATTACTTCCTATATTATAGGATACTCTTTTGTCTATACTTATCCTTTCACTTTAGGTTTTAACCCGGCCATCGACCCATTATTCTGGACTTCTGTCGCTTATTCAATATTTATTTGGGGCAAATCGGCCCAAAAGTGTGGCGAGTTGTTGCTTGTTTAAGACATATCACTACTAAAGCTGATGTAGAGTTTACTCTCCCTCATTTGCTTAATATGTACTCCATTAGGCTTCTCCGAAATGGAGTTTTTAGCTTGACAGTTCGAAGCAAAAGGGTACTGGTGAACTCGGAGGACGACAAAGACCGTGGATGGTATGTCTGGTATGTCGCCGCTCCTACCGCATGTTTAGTTAGTGAAAAATACCTTCGCTTCCCAGAAGAGTGGAATTTTGCACATAAGTATTTTTTACCGTACGTGTTTTATTCTTTCTTTTCATCTATCTTACCCATCTCGTTTCCCTTTCAGCAATCATGGGTGTGGTTACTTCCGTCGCTGATATCCGTGGTTAGGTAGATAAACTTTTGAAAGTTGCTCCAATTCAGGGCATGACCTGAAAAAACATTGCTAAACAACATGGCTGGAAACCAAAGACCCACGGTAAGAAGTTACTATGCAAAAAAATAGACTATCAAAATTTACAAAATTTTTAGACTGTCAATATACAAAAAATATACAAAATAGACTATTGTTATACAAAAAATACATAAAATACATTGAAAAATACAACATACACTTATATACAAAATTTACTGTTACTATACAAAATATATATTAAATAGAGTGTTACTATACAAAAAATAGACTATCACTATACAAGTTAGACTGTCAATACACAAAAAATATATAAAACAAACTGTCATTATACATAAAATATACAAAGTACACTGAAAAATACAAAATACACTTATATACAAAATTGTATACAAAATTATATATAGTATCTTGGATGATATACTTATATAAGTATCATCCAAATACCCCATTAAATCCATCCCCGCCATCGATACTCATTGTAAAAGTTCTTCACTCATGAAACACTATTACGACTGAAGAAGAAGTAGAGTTTGACTAGAAAACCCCACGAATTTTGTTGCCACTCTTGTATCATGCATCGTAATTGAGTAAATTTAATAATTGAACTAAAAATTTTGTGATTTTTTGAAGTACACAAACAAACTTTTTCAGTGAGAAGTAAAAAAATATAGATCTGAAATGGGAGATAGAGGAGGGAAGGCAAAATAAAAACCAAAAAAAAAAGATAAAAGGAAGACGAAGAAGACACTGATAAAGAAAGAAGATATGAATGAAAATGGTAATGGGGAAAAACACTTTGTGCGTTGGATAGAATGAAAAAAAGATAAAATGGTGTGCATTTGATAGAATGAAAGAAAGATAAAAAGGCTAGGATTAAATATTATCTTAGGAAGATAAATACATTGAAAAATGATAATGACTATAAGTTACAAATAAATTGGGCCGATAGGCCATTTTCTGTAAGTGGGTAAAAATATAAGTTATTAAACTTTTACCTAGTTATACCATATTAGAAACTTATTTACCAATGTTCTTTATGTTTTGTTATTTTTAATAAATATCTAGGTTTTTCTTATAAATTACGTAGATTGCTCCTTAAACGACTTTCACCCATTATTAATGCATTTAATTATATCCTTTTCTTTTTTTTCCCCTCTCCTCTTTTCTTTCCTTTTTTTACAACAAAATTCCTTAATCTACGCCCAAAATCTTTATCTTCTCTCTTCCCACCTTCGCCGATAATTTTATATTATTAAACCATGATTTACATAGTTTTTTAGCTGGGAGACCAGACAACACTAAAATGAAAAAATATTCAGAAATTATATGATAAATGTATCATAATTGTATTTAAATTGTATCATATACATCAATACATAAAAGCATAATTGTATCATACTTCTATCAGAATTGTATATAACTTGTAGGTGATACATTAATATCTAATATAATACTTGATACAATACTAGTAACTTAGTATATAGTTATCCTATATTTGTGATACAAACTGTAAAATTCGTAACGATGTGACATCTGCTCATAATTCAAATATAAATTTGATACAATCTTGAAAGAATTCTTACATAATTCTGATATAATTATGATACAACTTAAAATCGACTCTAAACTTAAATTGATACAATATCGTACTATACTTGTATTAGTATTGTATCATGTATTATTTTAAGTACAAATTATGATACAACTTTGATCTTCATCTTTTTTAAGTTTTAATTTAAATCATCCACCTAGAACCAACTCTAAACTTAAATTATAATATAATATTATCTTTTAATAGTATTAGTATTGTAATACAATTGTCTTTTGTATTAAATATAACTCAAATACAATTATAATGCATTTATCATACAATCGTAATACAATTCTGAAACTTCATCTTCCTCGAGTTTCATTATGAAATTCAACCTAAAACCAACTTCAATGTAGAGTGAAGCTTATCCACAACTTGATTGTAGATCAAATCTTCGAAATTCTTCTATATTGTATAAAAAAGAAAGAGTTTTTGAACGATTAAAGAGAGAAATTATATATCAATAGCTTTGGAAAAGGAAAAAATCTACAATTTTGGAGGGATAACAATGGAAGAGGAGTGAGTAAGGGAGACTTTTGGGTTAGAAACATTATGGGTATCAGTGGGTTTCTTACTGTAGGTAAATGCAAAGAGAGGTGATGATTTTGGGGTTCAGTGTATTTCTTACGGTGATGATTTAGGGCAAGTACAAAGAGAGATGATTATTTTAGGTAAGTACAAAGATAAATATTGTTTTTCTTGGAAAAAGGAATAGTATCATAGATGTAGTGGATTATGCGTAATTGTTACCTTACATTTAAGGTATGTTTAATTTCCATGGTTTTATATAAAACTAGTAAACATAGGTATATAAAGAAATTAATAAGAAACCTAAATAAAGATAGGAAATATGTTTCTATTATGGTATAATTAGGTAAAAATCCCTTAAAATTTTGAGAGATTATAAAAGGTAATTTTCTCACAAACGTTGATGTCGTAACCCAACAAATAACAATACCTAGGCCTCGCTGCTTGGGCTTACTTAAATAGTTCAGAAAAAGACACGGAATCGCCAACTTTGCAATCGTGGAAAGCTCATAAATATAATTTAAATTGTGAATCTTAACTAATAGACTATTACTTTCTTAGTTTATCATTTTTTTAATAATTCATACAGTCATAATATTTGTATAGAATTATATTAATGAAACATCTATCTATATAGAATAGGAGAAGCAAAACCACTACATTAAGACAAGTGTCTTAATCACAAAAAGCCAAGTAACATTGTTAAGACAATCTAAACTACTTTTCTAACTAACTTTTTATTGAATTTTAAATTTTGAATTAATTTGTTACACTACTTGAATTAATTAATATAAATATCTTATAATTATCAATAAAAAACAAAATACAGAGAAAAATATTCTACATTCAAATTGAAGTTTTAAAATTATGTTACAAAAATAACAAAAACTAGAAAACTACCAATTTAAATTGGAGAGTAATTTCTTTCTAATATAATTAGAGTAGTGTGTGTGTGTATATATATACACACACACACACACACACACACACACACACACACACATATATATATATATATATATATATATATATATATATATATATATATATATATATATATATATATATATATATATATATATGAAAGAAAAATAAAATAAAATAGTTTTTTAATTAATAATTCATACGTCAATTGAAAATATTAAGTAATGGATTTTATATATATATATATATATATATATTTAGTCAACTATATTAAATAAATAAAGTAGTAGACAAAAATATTAAACAAGTAATATGCTAATAAAGACTTCTGTTAACAATGCAATTTACTAATTATTGGATAATATAATAAAGAAAATACATAACAAAAAAGTTACTCGATGACTATATAAGTCCCTTTACTTTTAATGGATATTTTATTCATTAAAATTTAGACAATATTATCGAGAATGTTACTAATGGAACATGTAGGAATAATAGGTCCTATTCTTTTTTTTGTTGACCCTCACTTCTATTGATTGGATGCTTGAGCACTCAGAGATTTTCGTGAGTTCCTCGTATATAATAAAATATCTTCCGCCCCCTTCCACAACTATTTAGATTTCCTTCAATGCAATTGATCCTAATAGGACAACATTTGGAAAAAAAAAATCGATTGGAGTAAAAGACAACATAATAAAATGTAAACTAATTTTTAAAAATTTATCTATATAGAAGAGGAGAAGCAAAACCACTATATTAAGACAAGTGTCTTAACCACAAAAAGCCAAGTAGCATTGTTAAGACAATATAAACTACTTTTCTAACTAACTTTTTATTGAATTTTAAATTTTGAATTAATTGGTTACACTGCTTGAATTAATTAATATAAATATCTTATAATTATCAATAAAAAAACAAAAATACAGAGAAAAATATTCTACATTCAAATTAATGTTTTAAAATTATGTTACAATAATAAACAAAAATAAAAAAAACTAGAAAACTACCAATTTAAATTGGAGAGTAATTCTTTCTAATATAGTTATAGTAGTTTGTGTGTATATATATATATATATGGAAGTAGTTATTATACTAAATTAGTTTTTTTAGTTAATAATTCATATGTCATTGTAAATATTAAGTAATGGATTTTATATATATATATATATATATATATATATATATATATATATATATATATATATATATATATATATATATATATATATATATATATAGTCAATGCTATATATTTTGAAAAAGTAGTAGACAAAAATATTAAACAAGTAATATGCTAATAAAGACTTCTGTTAACAATGCAATTTACTAATTATTGGATAATATAATAAAGAAAATACATAACAAAAAAGTTACTCGATGACTATATAAGTCCCTTTACTTTTAATGGATATTTTATTCATTAAAATTTAGACAATATTATCGAGAATGTTACTAATGGAACATGTAGGAATAATAGGTCCTATTCTTTTTTTTGTTGACCCTCACTTCTATTGATTGGATGCTTGAGCACTCAGAGATTTTCGTGAGTCTTAAACAAAGTAATATGCTAATATATATTTTTATTAACAATGTATAATTACTAAACATTGGCTAATATAATCAAGAAAAATAAAAAAAATAAAAATTTCTTCAATAACTATATAAGTCTTTTTAGTTTAATATAGATTTTATTATTGGGTATATAGTATTGACAAATAAGATGGTAATTTCAATTATTAAAGTAATACGATCTAGTATGTTCAAACAAGCCCGATTAGAATTTAATTTAACTAATATTTTTTAATATTGAACGCGCATTGCGCGGGTACGACTACTAGTCAAGAAGAAAAGTAGAAGTAAATAGGTTCAAAACTTACTTTACTACTCAGCTAGTGGTTGGCCATAGATCTCAAATTTATTTTGAAAAATCTGATTTGAGTGAAGTTTAATTTGAAGATGAAAATGTGTATGGATATGTTATTTCAGAACATATTTAACTTTTTATTTGAAAAAATATGTGGGTTAACTTATACCCACAAGTTCTAAAAACTATTAAAAAAAAATACACAACAGTACCATACAAATAAACTTACTATCTTGTATATACATAATCTTCATCAATAACATTCATTATCATTATCACAAACCATATTGCTGAACATAAATAATAACTAACACAATTACTAGCTATTACAATTCGTCAAATTGCAATAATATTATAAGCTCCATTGGTGATCGTAACTAGCTATTCTGTAATATAATCATCCCACATTATACGACCAATATGCAAAAAATTCAAATAAGTATTAGCATATTTTAGCAATTTACCTTCATAAATGTGGGTTTTTTTATAAAATAAAAAAGTTTAGGGTATTATTGAGAATTTGGAGAAAATACAACAATCATAATAGCTGAATTTGAGATTTCAAATATGTGATTTGAGTTTTGGCCAAAATGTAAATCAAATTTATGGCCAAACATTTCAAATTAAATTTGAAAAAATGTATAGCTAAACAGGGGCTTAATTAATAGACAAACACAAACCCCTGTGCAAACATATGAGGCCTTACCCATCTAACTCGAAACTTTTATTTGTACGAATTTTTCTACATGTGCAATTATTTCTGAGAAGCTGAAGTTGTTTGTTTCACAGGCACAGGCACAGGCACAGGCACAGCTACAGCTACAGCTACAGCTACAGCCTACACGGACTAAAGCACCAAGCTACACGTCCACCTGTGCTTCAACAACGTCTTCTACAAATGTTCCTCTCCTCATTTGTTTATAAATTAAATTAGGCTAACTAATCTATGAACAATGTTTGACCCAAGTTGTTATTCATGAGCTCAAAACAATTAATGAAAATAAAAGGGTCAATCATAGCAGATCATAACACACCCGAAATTTAATAAAGGCTATGGAGACATATATATAGATAACAGGGTGATTCTCACTCTATGTTGTACTCTGTATTTCTTAGAGCCCCCATGGGGAGAGAGTGGAACCCCCTTTTCTTCGGTTGCCTTGGTATTTATAGGTCTTTAATTATGATAGTTGAGTTTCTTTGGAGGTTGAATTCGTGTCATAAAACTGTTGCGGGCGTACCCGCAAGGCGTCGCCTTTGACGAAAGAGTTGTAGGCGGCTATGGACTACATTCTATGGTCGAGGACGGCCTCGCTGTTTTACGGCGTCTACGCCCAGTTGGAGACGGCCTCGACGCCCTTTACACGTATCTGGGCCGAGGGGAACGATTAATATATTCCGAGTATTATGAGGTCGAATTATAGCTCATACAGATAGTCCCTCCGCTTATTGCGGTCTCGTCGAGACGGACCGGGATGAGCGAATATGATAGTCCGTGCGGCGTCTCCTTTCGGTTGAGAATACGACGACCTCTCAGGATTCCTCTTCATCGGTCGAGGGTCCGAAGGCGTTCCCGCTCTACGCACAGGATACAGGGTCCGGTCGAAGTGTCGCCGTACTAGGGGTGCTTGCAGTGACGGCTTGTGTTCCGGCACACACTCTCCGATTTTGATCGTGGAAGCAATGGTTTCGATGAGAATTGAACCGTTTCTGACGGTTAGGATTCACATTAAATGGCGCCTGTCAGTTTCCCGAGGTTTTGATTCGATCTTCCTTTAAAGAGGGACTAGTGTGTCAGACATTTCTCTGTTCTTTGATCTACTGATCGTTTTTTCTCTCTAGCAAGTTCTCAGATAATCTTGCTTTTTCTGTGGCATAATTGCTGCCCGTTCTTAGTTATATTCTCTGTTCTTCATCTAATCCTCCCGGTGACCCAAGTTAATGGCTGGCCTTCCTTCTCGCGACGGTCTCCCGGTGGTGCTGCCCGCAGAATCTCCGGTGATTGACGGGTTGTCCCATGTGCTTCCGGCAGCTGACCGAAATGACATTGAGAGGATGCCCTCGGTTGATGATATACTTCCAGGGGCGGGGAGCTTGGCGGCGGACTTCACCGTAGATGGCGGTGCTGAGCCCGTCAACGAGGCCCCACTAATGGGGGAGGTGAGCATGGCCCAGCTGCGCGCGCAGGGGCTTATCCCCTCCCATGCTGACATCGTATTAGCCCAGCCCGGAGACAGAGTGCACACCGACCACCCTGGGTATTATGCGTTCTACTCCTTCCCGCTCAGGCTGGGGTTCAAGATGCCCCTTCCTAATCTGCTAGTCAATTTCTGCCGGTATTCGGCGTCTGTCCGGGGCATCTTACCCCGTCCGTGTATAGGCTTTTGGCCATGCTGCTCAAGATCTCGGAGCTAGCCGGCAGGTTGGTCACTCTCCAGCACGTCCTTACTTTTTTTCTCCTCAACGGACTCGGTGTAGCATGATTAGGATGGTTTTGCGAGGGTGGCGGAGATTGGTGATAGCCTTGGACGACGAGGTCGAGCCTCGCCAATATGAACAATTTTTCTACATTCTGACCAGTCATCTGGTGACGTCCCCTTCGGGTTTTCCGGAGGCCTGGAATCACGATCGTAAGTCTTCTTATTTTTTTTTTTTTCGAGGAGGATTAAATTTGTGTTTTACTCTTGTCTCTTGATTGACAGTTGTTTGGTAGTTTCCGCAGCTGACAGGTCGCCCCCGCCTCTATTACTGGTCTGTATGGATGGTTAGAAGTTATCCTTCCGCATACCGAGGGGATTCGCTCGTGGGCGTCCTTCTCGAGGAGATACGGCCACAGTCTGGTCGTAGGTAAGTTGCTTTACATCAATGGGGCGTACCCGTCTTTTGGCAGTCGTCGTAATTTAATGCTGATTTATTTTCAATCTTTGTAGGACGGGTAAGCCGCGGCAGGGCTCCTCAATCCGTATTTTGACGTCCTGGGGTGATCGCCAGCTTTTTCACTCTCGTGGCGGCTGCTCGGACTCCCAGGGTCGTCTCTGTTGATTCCGTAGCTGCTTCCTCTCCCGCTCGCCCTCGGCTCGAAAGCGGGAGTATGTCGGGAGTTGTACGCTCCCGAGAGGCTTCGCCTTCTTGAGATGAGGAGGAGAGGCCCTTGGTCAGGCGGTGGATCCTTCCACCTCAGGCTCATCCGGAGGCACGGTCGGTTGCAAATGAGGAGGTAATCGTGACTCCTCCGCCACCCTCCGGGGCGAGGGAGATTGTTGAGGTGACGCGCACTCCAATGGGCACGCCAGAAGATCTGAGGTCCCGGGATGAGCGGGAAGGGAGTGCCGCCCCCATTGCCCAGTCTTCCACCCATAGATTTGAGGCGGGCGAGCCCTTGCTGGTGGTCGTGGACCTTGGAGATTCCAGCACCCCGTCGATGGGGGCGGCGAAGACAGGAGAGGACATTCGTATGTTCCGTGATGGGATCACGAACGTGACTGTTCATCCAGACGGGAGGCCGCGGGTGATCGAAATTCCCGCGGATGAAAATTTGTTGCTGAGGGAGGCTTCTATGTTGCCGCTGCTGGGCCAGTTGTGTTCTTCTGTGTAGAATCAGTCGCTGAGGGAGGTGACGTATGTTAGTATAATAAATGAGGTAGCGTCGCTTGGCGTGAAGATATGCGTTCCGGACTAATTACTTCCTCATAACCTTTACGTCTTCCCGAATTCTCGTCCCTGACCCTTCTATATATTTTCTTTGTTTCGCAGGCGTTTTTGCTGCAGGTAGAGTGCCTGCATCGGACCAATGTTCGAACCAGGGTTCTTCTCCATGTTCTCGAGAGGTGCCTCTATTTACGGCTTTAATGCAGGGAGCTCGAGGAGCGCTTGAGGGATGATCCCCAACCAAGAGTTGGTCGGGGAGTTAGCGCGGGCTGAGTTGCAAAGGGACCAGGTGCTCGGCCATATTGAGGCCTTAAAGGAGCGGCTGCGCCAGGCGAGCGACGAGCTAGAGGCCGCGAGGAGGGCGTCCTTGGAGAGCGAGCACCAATGTTTGGCCAAGGTGACGACAGTTACCTCGGAGTGGAGCGGGAAGGTTGCCACTGTGGAGGAGGAATCAGCCGACTTGAGGCGTAGGCTGGTCGAGGCTTCTGCCAGAGTGACCGAGCTTGATGGGATCATCCAAGACAACGACTCCAAGTTGTCGGCGATAAGAGCCGCTGTCGCCTCCAGGGAGAACAGCCTCGAGGAGCAGATCAGGACGTTGGAGAGGAATGATCAGGAGGCCGCGGGGCAGATAGCGCTTCTTGAACAGGAAAACCGACGTGTCCAGGAGCAGTCCGCGTGTTTGGGTAGTTCTTGTGAGGCTTGGGTTTATGCCGAAGCGCAGCGGGACATACATAAGCAATTGTTTGAAGTCGGCCTGATCACCGAAGGGGCCTTCGAGCAAGAGCGTCAGAAATCGCGGGAGGCTCGTGAGGAGTGTGGATTTGACACCGGCGACGCCTGATAACGATGATATTCCTGGAGGGAGCGGGGCTAGAGCTGAGAATGACGAAGGTGCAGTGGAGGCTGGCGGGAGCGGATCTAGGGCCGAAGCGGGCGGAGCTGGGGCCGACGCGGGCAGAGCTGGTGATGGAGCGGCGGAGGCCGGTGATGACGGAAGTGGAGCGGATGGCGTTGCTGGCAACCCCCAGTTGATTGGTGATTAGTTGGTTGTATTTTCTTTTTCTTGTGGCCGCATGTGGCTATTTTTTATTTGATTGATTGTTGTTGTTAATTTCAGACAATTCTTGTTTCGAGGCAGACGGGCATGGCCCGTATCCGCATGTTTTAATTTGAGATAGGGGGAATCCCCCCCCCCCCCCATTTTTTCCCTTTCGTTCAATTTTTGCTTATTATGCTGCGCGTTTTCCATTCACGTGATCATTAGTTGTCGTGGATCGAGGGCTTTTGGCCCGAGTTTTACTTCAATTGTTGTTGATTTTAAGTTGGCGAAGGCTCATGGCCTGAGTCCCAGTTCAACCGTAGTTGAACGTCTTTGATTCTTTTGAGTCGAGGGCTCATAGCCCGAATTTTTGCTTCAACTGTTGTTGAATTTAAGTTGGCGAAGGCCCATGGCCTGAGTCCCAGTTCAACCGTAGTTGAACGTCGTTGATTCTTTTGAGTCGAGGGCTCATAGCCCAAATTTTTGCTTCAACTGTCGTTAAATTTAAGTTGGCGAAGGCTCATAATCTGAGTACTAGTTCAATCATAGTTGAACGTCATTTATTCTTTTGAGTCGAGGGCTCATAGCCCGAACTTTTGCTTAAACTGTTGTTGAATTTAAGTTGGCGAAGGCTCATGGCCTAAGTCCCAATTCAACCGTAGTTGAACGTCGTTGATTCTTTTGAGTCGAGGACTCATAACCCGAATTTTTACTTCAACTGTCATTGAATTTATGTTGGCGAAGGCTCGTGGCTTGAGTCCCAGTTCAATCGTAGTTGAACGTCATTGATTCTTTTGAGTCGAGGGCTCATAGCCCGAATTTTTACTTCAACTGTCATTGAATTGAAGTTGACGAAGGCTCATGGCCTGAGTCCCAGTTCAACCGTAGTTGAACGTCGTTGATTCTTTTGAGTCGAGGGCTCATAGCCCGAATTTCTACTTCAACTGTCGTTGAATTTAAGTTGGCGAAGGCTCATGGCCTGAGTCCCAGTTCAACCGTAGTTGAACGTCGTTGATTCTTTTGAGTCGAGGGCTCATAGCCCGATTTTTACTTCAACTATCGTTGAATTTAAGTTGGCGAAGGCTCATGGCCTGAGTCCCAGTTCAACCGTAGTTGAACGTCGTTGATCCTTTTGAGTCGAGGGCTCATAGCTCGAATTTTTACTTCAACTGTTGTTGAATTTAAGTTGGCGAAGGCTCATGGCCTGAGTCCCAGTTCAACCGTAGTTGAACGTCGTTGATTCTTTTGAGTTGAGGGCTAGTAGCCTAAGTTTTTACTTCAACTGTCGTTGAATTTAAGTTGGCGAAGGCTCGTGGCTTGAGTCCCAATTCAACCGTAGTTGAACGTCGTTGATTCTTTTTGAGTCGAGGGCTCACAACCCGAGTTTTTACTTCAACTGTCATTGAATTTAAGTTGTTGAAGGCTCATGGCCTGAGTCCCAATTCAACCGTAGTTGAACGTCGTTGATCCTTTTGAGTCGAGGGCTCATAGCCCGAATTTTTACTTCAACTGTCGTTGAATTTAAGTTGGCGAAGGCTCATGGCCTGAGTCTCAGTTCAACCGTAGTTGAACGTCGTTGATCCTTTTGAGTTGAGGGCTCATAGCCCGAATTATTACTTCAACTATCGTTGAATTTAAGTTGGCGAAGGCTCATGGCCTGAGTCCCAGTTCAACCGTAGTTGAACGTCGTTGATTCTTTTCTGTCGAAGGCTCATAGCCCGAATTTTTACTTCAAATGCCGTTGAATTTAATTTGGCGAAGGCTCATGGCCTGAGTCCCAGTTCAACCGTAGTTGAACGTCATTGATCCTTTTGAGTCAAGGGCTCATAGCCCGAATTTTTACTTCAATTGTCATTGAATTTAAGTTGGCGAAGGCTCATGGCCTGAGTCCCAATTCAACCGTAGTTGAACGTCGTTGATCCTTTTGAGTCTAGGGCTAATAGCCCGAATTTTTGCTTCAACTGTTGTTGAATTTAAGTTGGCGAAGGCTCATGACCTGAGTCTCAGTTCAACCGTTGTTGAACGTCGTTGATTCTTTTGAGTCGAGGGCTCATAGCCCAAATATAGACGGGATGAATCAGGCTTGCTCTGATTGGGCTTTTAACCCCTCGTTCGTTGTTTTCCCTTTGTTTGTGACTTCAAGGAAAGCTATGCGACTTTGCTATGAAGTCCCCACAGAAGGCGCCAAATTGTTTAACCCAAGTTATTTATGATCATTCATGAGCTCAAAACAATTAATGAAAATAAAAGGGCCAATCATAGCAGGTCTGTCACGACCCCAAATCCGGTCGTGATGGCGCCCAGCACATTGCTAAGCCAGCGTGACCAATCAATATCAACAACGGAGCTAGAAGCTCTTTTAGCCCATTTAAGCACATTAATTCACGAAATAACAGCGATACATATAACGAAAATGGGGAACCAAGTCCCATAATACATCAACTCCCATAGACCAAATGGTCAAGAGTCATGAGCCTCTACTGAACATGAGTGTATAAAGGTTTACAAGACACCAAGTGCGGAAAGAAAAGTCAATACAAAATCAAGAGACAGTAAGAAGGAATATCGGGTCCTGCGGACTCTGCAGCTACCTCGAATATCCACAAATGTCGCCTCGCACAGCCACTGGATCACTGCTGAGAGGTACCTGGATCTGCACACAAGGTGCAGGGAGTAAAATGAGTACTGCCAGACTCAGTGGTAATAAACAAGGGTAAGACAGCGCAGATAAGAAATCCGCAATAAAGCACTATGTAAAGTCGTAATCAAATACCCTGTCACAGAATCAATATCGACTGTACCTGTACCAATAAGTACCAGCAAAACAGTATAACAGCTAGCAGATGTGGCTAAAATGTAATGAAATGCATGATATGACCGCTACGGCGCGTAGCCCGATCCAATTTGGGTACCCGTGCTCACTATGGGGGTTCAGACTCCGGAGGGGCTCCTACAGCCCAAGCACAATATTACTGCGGCGTGCAGTCCGATCCAACATATATACCGCTGCGGCGCGCAGCTCGATCCACTACCGGTCAGCTAATATGCAAAATACAACCTCACCGGCTCAAAAGTAGTTTTGAAAACTCTTTTTATCATTTTTCAGTTGAAAACAGAAATATCAAGTTCTAGAGGTTGGAAATAGCATGATAACAGAAATAGCTACGGACTGGTAGTAACTAACATGTCAATATGATAAGACAATGATAACGATCCTCGCGGGATCCAATAACTGGCTCACGGCCCACAAGTATACTCAACCACCCAAGAAGGGGTTCAACGGCTCAAGAGTAGCCAATATCACAGTATAATATGCAACCATCCGAGAAGGAGGTTCGTCGGCTCATAAATAGCCTAATATCATAACACAGTATCAGCAAGTCGGACTAAGCCATAGTCCCCAATCACAATCGACCCCGCACTCACAAGAGAGTACGTGTCTCGCCGCTATACAGCGTCACAAAGTGGTATACCGGGGTTTCGAACCCGCCGGTCATCACCCACATCTATTACTCACCTCAATACGGCGCGACGACTACTCCGCAATGCTCTTGCCATGAGAATCAAGCTCTGCACGCGTAGAATATGATCAAATACAGTAAAAACACAACAAATTAGGCCAATGGGACGACACCCAATCAATATAACTCAATTTACATCAAAATTCCCAAAGTTGTCAAAACCCGACTTTCGGCACGCTTGTCGAAAAATTACAAAAGTTACATATTCGGAACCCTCATCACGATACGAGTCTAGGCATATAAAATTTACCAAAATCGGACTCCATTTGCCCACTCAAATCGGTGTTTTTCTTCAATTTAGGCCTAGGGCTCAAACCCACCTTTAATCTTTCATTTACGGGAATTTAACCAAGGATTTCATGTTAAAATGATGTAATTAAGCCACAAAACTTACCTCCAACGAAACCCCGATGATTTCCCAGCAATCTCCCGTCAATTTCTTCTCTTGGAACTCAAAAATGGGGGTTTTGGGTATTAAACCCGCGACTGGTTCTGTTCTGAACTTAAACTCACTGCCAACCATTTTTACCTTACGCGTTCGCGATGTACCCTACGCGAACGCGATGCCTTGCTTATTTCCTTCATCGCGAACGCGACATGAAGTCACGCGTCCGCGAAGACCATTCTCCCCAGCCACGGATTTTTCCTCTACGCGTTCGCGTCCCATTCCACGCGAACGCGTGGCTTCTCTTTTTCCTCTTACGCGAACGCGAGCCTACCCCACGCGAACGCGATGATCAAAACATTCCTCTTACGCTATCGCGTCCCCCAGCAACGCGAACGCGATGACCATTTTCCCTCAGCCTACGCGAACGCGGGCCTAGCCCTCGCGAACGCGAAGGCTTAACTGGTGGCCAGTGATCTGCAGATTTCAGCAGACTTTTTCTTGTTTCAAAGTGCCGGATAATGGTCCGGATTCACCCCGAAGCCCCCGGGACCCCAACGAAAACCACAAACATACCCCAAAACACGATACGAACTTGTTCCAATCATAAAAACACCATCCTAAACATCAAAATCACCAATTACCCACGGATTCAAGCCTAAATTTCTTAAAACTTTCCGAATTGCACATTCCATCAAAAACCCCACCAAACGACGTCCGAATGACCTGAAATTTTGCAGGCACATCCAAAATCACCTAACGGAGCTACTGCAACTGTCAGAATTCCATTCCGACCCCCGGATCAAAATCTCACCTACCGTTCGGATTTCGCCAAAATTCAACCTTAGCCAATTCAAGCCTATTTCTACACCGGGCCTCCAAATTCAATTCCGATTTCTCCCCTAATTCAAAAATCACCTCTCGGAACTAACCGAATCATCAGAGTCCAATTCCGAGCCCTCTAACCAAATAGTCAACTCCGGGTTGACTTTTCTTATTCAAGTTTCCTTCAAAAAGGCTATATGCCTCATTTTCAATCCAAATCACTCCTAAATCACCCGATAGATTCTAGCACTGATATAAAAGCATAAAACATGAATTTACAACATAACGGGGTGGTAATTCCCATGACGACGGGCCGGGTCGTCACATTTTCCCCCTTTTAAGCAAACGCTCGTCCTCGAGCGGGTCAAGAAACATATCTGAAGTCTCAAACAAGTGAGGATATCTGCTCCGCATCTCCCGCTCGATCTCCCAAGTGGCCTCCTCCACGGGTCGACCTCTCCACTGAACCTTAACTGATGCAATCTCCTTAGACCTCAATTTTCTCACCTGACGTCCTAAAATGGCAATAGGCTCCACATCATAGGATAGATCACCATCAAGCTGAATGGTGCTGAAATCTAATACATGAGACGGATCTCCAATGTACTTCCGGAGCATAGACACATGGAATACTGGATGGACGCTAGATAAGCTGGGCGGCAAGGCTAACTCATATGCCACCTCTCCAACTCTCCTAAGTATCTCAAAAGGACCAATGTACCTGGGACTCAACTTTCCTTTCTTCCCAAACCTCATGACACCCTTCATAGGTGAAATCTTCAACAATACCCTGTCACCAACCATGAAAGACAACTCTCGAACTCTACGGTCCGCATAACTCTTCCGACGAGACTGTGTTGTACGAAGCCTCTCCTGGATCAACTTTGCTCTATCCAGAGCATCCTGGACTAACTCGGTCCCTATCAATCTAACCTCACCAGGCTCAAACCATCCCACGGGGGATCTACACCGCCTGCCATACAATGCCTCATACGGGGCCATCTGAATACTCGACTGATAACTGTTGTTGTAGGCAAACTCAGCAAGTGGTAGGAACTCGTTCCACGAACCACCAAAGTCAATCACACATGCTCGCAACATACCCTCCAGAATCTGAATAGTACGCTCAGACTGCCCATCTGTCTGGGGGTGAAATGCCGTACTCAACTCAACCCGCGTACCCATCTCTCGCTGAAATGCTCTCCAAAACTGAGAAGTGAACTGAGTACCCCTGTCGGATATGATAGACACTGGGACTCCATGCAACCGAACAATCTCTCGAATAAAGATCGCTGCCAACCGCTCCGATGAGTAGGTAGTACTAACCGGAATGAAGTGAGTTGACTTGGTCAGTCTATCCACAATCACCCACACAGAATCAAACTTCCTCGCCGTCCGAGGGAGTCCAGTAACAAAGTCCATAGTGATCCCCTCCCATTTCCACTCAGGAATAACAATGCGCTGAAATACACCACCGGGCCTCTGATGCTCGTACTTAACCTGCTGACAGTTGAGGCACCGTGCTACATGTCTGACAATGTCCATCTTTATCTTTCTCCACCAATAGTGTTGTTTCAAATCTTGATACATCTTCGCGGCTTCTGGATGGATAGAATACCGCGAGCTATGGGCCTCCTCCAAAATCAACTCACGAAGGCCATCAACATTGGGCACACATATCCGGCCCTGCATCCTCAATACGCCGTCACTATCAATGGTGACATCTCTAGCATCATCATGCTGAACTCTGTCCCTCAGGACAGCCAAATGTGGATCATCATACTGGCGCTCATGAATACGATCATATAGAGATGACCGAGATACAACACAAGCCAATACCCGCCTGGGCTCCGAAATATCTAACCTCACTAGCCGATTGGCTAGCACCTGAACATCATAACCAAATGGCCTCTCCTCAGCTGAAATATATGACAAACTCCCCATACTGACCGCCTTCCGGCTCAAAGCATCGGCCACCACATTGGCCTTCCCCGGATGATATAATATAGTAATGTCATAATCCTTCAGCAACTCGAGCCATCTCCGCTGTCTCAAATTAAGGTCTTTCTGTTTGAACAAGTGCTGGAGACTACGATGGTCGGTATACACCTCACAAGACACACCGTACAAATAGTGCCTCCAAATCTTCAATGCATGAACAATGGCGGCTAGCTCCAAATCATGAACAGGATAGTTCTTCTCATGTGGCTTCAACTGTCGAGAAGCATAAGCAATCACCTTACCTTCCTGCATCAACACACAACCTATCCCCACTCTCGAGGCATCACAATAAACAGTATATGAACCTACCCCACGCGAACGCGATGATCAAAACCTTCCTCTTACGCGATCGCGTCCCCCAGCAACGCGAACGCGATGACCATTTTCCCTCAGCCTACGCGAACGCGGGCCTAGCCCTCGCGAACGCGAAGGCTTAACTGGTGCCCAGTGATCTGCAGATTTCAGCAGACTTTTTCTTGTTTCAAAGTGCCGGATAATGGTCCGAATTCACCCCGAGGCCCCCGGGACCCCAACGAAAACCACAAACATACCCCAAAACACGATACGAACTTGTTCCAATCATAAAAACACCATCCTAAACATCAAAATCACCAATTACCCACGGATTCAAGCCTAAATTTCTTAAAACTTTCCGAATTGCACATTCCATCAAAACCCGACCAAACGACGTCCAAATGACCTGAAATTTTGCAGGCACATCCAAAATCACCTAACGGAGCTACTGCAACTGTCGGAATTCCATTCCGACCCCCGGATCAAAATCTCACCTACCATTCGGGTTTCGCCAAAATTCAACCTTAGCCAATTCAAGCCTATTTCTACACCGGGCCTCCAAATTCAATTCCGATCGCTCCCCTAAGTCACAAATCACCTCCCGGAACTAACCGAATCATCAGAATCCGATTCAGAGCCCTCTAACCAAATAGTCAACTCCGGGTTGACTTTCCTTATTCAAGTTTCCTTCAAAAAGGCTATATGCCTCATTTTCAATCCAATTCACTCCTAAATCACCCGATAGACTCTAGCACTGATATAGAAGCATAAAACATGAATTTACAACATAACGGGATGGTAATTCCCGTGACGACGGGCCGGGTCGTCACAAGGTCGTAACACACCCGAAATTTAATAAAGGCAAAAGATAATGGAGATATATATATATAGATAACATGGGGTATTTAGTGATCTTTATTCATGATGATGGATTAATCTGCCTCTCCATGGAGGTTCAGATCCTTACAATCATGTTTTCATGGATCTATCGTTACCCTGTATTATTGATGGTGATTCTCACTCTGTGTTGTACTCTATATTTCTTAGAGCCTCCATGGGAAGAGCTTGGAACCCCCTTTTCTTCGGTTTCCTTGGTATTTATAGGTCTTTAACTATGATAGTTGACATTCTTTGGAGGTTGAATCCGTGTCATAAAACTGTTGCGGGCGTACCCGCAAGGCGTCGCCTTTGACGAAAGAGTTCTAGGCGGCTATGGACTACATTCTATGGTCGAGGACGGCCTCGCTGTTTTACGGCGCCTGCGCCCAGTTGGAGACGGCCTCGACGCCCGTTACACGTATCTGGGCCGAGGGGAACGATTAATATATTCCGAGTATTATGAGGTCGAATTATAGCTCATACAAACAATATATAAACTTATTCTTTTAGAATGTTTATGCCTCAATGTTGTCCCAAATGTCGATGTTCAATAAAATTGATATTCTTATTACAGCACATCGATCTAACTATCGAAATAGTGCTTGCTACCAACGAGAAATTTGCATATATAATAAATTGCCCAAGAAATTATGGAATTTTGAGTTGCAGGAAAATTCACCAAACATTCCAGATTTTTTATTATTGATCTCTTGCACCTGATGTTGAACAATTTCTTCCATATTTTCATCACCATCCACATCAATGTTCTCTTCTTTACTATACACGAAACAAACGGGTAGATCACACTAACCTAATTGGCCTCTAAATGCAGCTATTGTGTTCGAGGAGCCAATTATTTGACCTTCATTTTAACTAGTGGATGTCCATGTGTTCCTTAGCTGACTCTATTTTATTTTTCTAACGAGTAAAGTTCAATAACTATAGGTTAAACTAACCCTACAAAGGCACTCATAAGAAAAGAGAAATGACCAGCCTCTTTTGTCTGTTGATGGCAAATCAAACCTTGACCTGCTAAGATTTTGTCCCGCCTTGCTTTATTTAGGTTTTTTCATTTTTGTTGACTCTTTATGTTTCATTTTGTGTATGTTACTTAATCTTATTTGGTTTTACTCTTTCAATATTTATTGAAACACCTAAAATCAACATGTCATTAAAACTTGGGTGTATCCGTTGAAGGAATTATGGTTTATGCATATATTGTTATGTTGAGAAAGAAGCAAATCCGGAAATGAAGAAGATAAAAAATATTAATTTTTAACGTGTAAAACTATTCAAATCAAAGGTAAAAACCACGTGATCACAAAAATCCAAAAAGATCCACAATAATAATAAGAAGGTTAAAAAGTTCTCTAAATTAGCTACACAACAAGTGCCAAATACGAAGCAAACAACACCAACAAGAAATCAATTAAAGAAGGAGGAGAAGCCACAAAATTAGAGATGTTGTTCGGGGCTCAAAATTGGATGCTAATAGCCTTTAAATCTGATCTCCGCCGTTCAAATCAAAGATCAACATGTTACCAACACTCAGTCAAACCTTTAACCCGATCCAATGGATAAAGAGTCAGAAAATATATTTGTTTACTGGTCGGAATAAAAATCTACAGCAAAATAAATACTTTTCTTTTCTTTTCTCTCTTGATGAAAGCTCTCTAAAAATTGTTCTTATGTGCTAACATCTTTCAAACACGTATACCAATGAGCATATAACAATTCTCCAAGGTTGTCCTATTTATAAATAATGAGTGATGCTTTCTCTTAAAGCCAAAATCAACTCTACATAGGAAAAAAATCGAATTCAATTCCGAATAGGAATGAAAATTAAAAAAAAAAAAGAATAGGACTAGGCTATTGGGCTTTTGGATGGACAACATGGGCGTGGACTTAACAAACTCCTCAAGCCAAGAGGCCAAATATATCTTCTAGTAGATGAACTATTCACAGGCTTCATGCCTGTCAATTTTCTGCAAAATACACGCTTATATGCATGCTTAACTACGAAATCCTCATGCTACTCCATATAAATCTCTGTAGCTAAATCACCATGAAGAAAATCAGTCTTTACATCTTTCTTCTCAACCTCTATATTCAGGCTCGCGGCTAAGACTAAAATCACATGAATAGAAGATATCTTCACAACACGGGAGAAAATTTCATCAAAGTCTATTCTCTTCTTCTGGCCAAAACCTTTAATAACTAACACCGCCTTGTACCTAGGTGCAAGGGTATGCTTATCTTGCTTTACTATGAATATCTATTTATTTGAGAAAGCTCTCTTACCTTTCTGTAATTTCATTACTCGTATGCACCATTCTCATAGAATGATTTCTTCGCTTCTTTCACGGCTTCTTTCCACTGATCTTTGTGAGTATCTTGCATTGCTTCATCATAATTCTCAGGTTCTCCCATACCAGTAAAAAGTACATACTCATTAGGAGGATAGCACATGAATATTTCTCCTTTTTAGATCTTCTAAGAGAGGTTTCAGGAGCATTCGAAGTAGTTACTTGAGCAGGAATTGGTTGCTGATCAACCACAACTCCATCAACTGGAGCATCCATAATATCTACACCATGATGATCATTTTGATCTTGATCATTATCTTCATTCTTGTCTAGGCTTTCTTCATGTGCAATCAGTGCCTTAGCAATAGAAACTGGATCAATATCAACTAAGCTCTCATTACCTTGGTCTTCTGTAACCAAGATATCTACTTGTGAGGCCAAACCCAGAGATTTTTTCCTTACTTCCCCATTCAACATACCACTCTTCGTGTATTTCATGGTCACCTTACTACCAGGAGCTGGATTTGTCAAAGAAACGCGAAGAGTTTCCCAAGAGTTTGGCAAAGTATTAAGCATCAAAGTCCTTGTATCTCATCATCAAAATTAACTTCCATTCCGTACAACTGATCAAGGACGCCTTGGAAACCATTTATATGATCAAGGAAAGGACTGTTATCCTTATATTTAAAGTTCATTAACTATTTTAGTAGGAATAACTTGTTGTTCTCAGTTTGTCAAGCATAAAGAGTCTCTAGCTTTTACCACAACGATCTTGCATTTGTCTCCTTCATAATATGTCACGACCAAAATCCAACTAATCGTGATGGCACCTAACCCAACCCCTAGGTAAGCCAATTAATAACTATCCAATTTCAATAAAATTAATAAGACAATTAAATGAAAGAAAACACTTGAATCATATACATTCCCTAAGGACTGGTGGTACAAATCACGAGCTTTTAAGATTAGAATATACAAAGCTGGTATGAAATAAATACATCATCTATTTGAAATATACATAAATAGATTGTTATAAATCTAAAGCTACTAGGAATAAGATGCAGCTATGACCGGAACGCAAGTACATCTTCAAATCTAGCACTCGTCGATCATTCAGGAGCCAACATCTGCACACAAAGTGTAGAAGTATCGTATGAGTACAACCAACCACATGTACTCAATAAGTAACAAACCTAAACTTAGGTTGAAAGTAGTGACTAGCTAAAAAAGGATCGGATCTAGTACCAATAGACAACAACAATTCATAACAATGTAAAGCAAGTAATAAAAGAAGTAATTCAGAGATAAATGCTCAGCTTATTCATAATTTCCTGAAAAATAGTTTGGCTTTTCAAGTATATCGGTAAAAACCCCAAATCCTTTACCGAAATCGTCAAAAATATGAGTAAGTTTGAAAATCGTATTTTTTCCCAAAAATTCTTTCAACAATAAATAAGATGTGCCATTTTACTTTCCAGGTAGCTAGTATAAAATAAATCACTATGCCTATATCTCAATATGCATGAGAAGTCATGAATGGCGTGATATCGTACAACATGTGGAAAAATGCATTTCTATGCGTGTATGTCATATGTGCATGTCAATGCAATGCATCTCAGAGAAACTCATGTACTTACACTCTCAGAATACTCAATCTCTCTGTCTCACAGTTTCCACTCATCATGTTCAATCACTCGATATGCTACGTCACTCAGTACCATATATGGTCAATCCAGCCCACGGAAGATCCGTCCCAAATATATACATAGTAACTACCACTTAGTCACTCAATATATAAGGCTAATCTAGCATGGGGAAGATCCAGCCCAAAAAATAAATGCTTCAGACAAGATCCATGTCCGGGAAAGATCCATCCCTCAATATAAATTAATTGCGCTTACTAGAAGTGTGTGCAGACTCCGGAGAGACTCCTTCAACCCAAATGCTATATCAAGCTAATCATGAAATAAATCAATGATACCCATTGCGGTATGAAACCCGAAACAAATATATAGAACCATAAGGCTCGTTGCGGCGTGCAAAATTGATCCATATATATACATATATCACTCATAGCTCAGGCCCTCGATCTCACTAAATCATCAACCTCTCTAGTCTCTCGGGCTCACAATGCCATGAAACTATCCCGTAATGATAATATGATGTGTCAATAATAGCAATAGAGACTAAGATATGATATGAAATGAATGAACATGATTGAGTATGAAATTGCAGTGTAAACAAATAATTCAACAAAAATATGACCTCGATGGGTCCCAACAAAATAAACATGTAGCATAGACATAGTTTCTAACATGGATCACAACTTAATAGCTCTAGTACGTAGAGATTTTATGGTTACAAATAAGAACAAGTGATTGTAGTACCACATGAATAATAAAGTAAGAATTTCCACTGTGCACGCTCACTTGGCTGTCACTTAGTATGTGGGTCACCACAACACATAATACGTAATTTGAGATTTTATACCCTCAGCACCAAGTTTAAAAGTATCACTTACATCGAACAAGCCAAATCTAATATCGAGCAAGCCAAGAAATGCTCTAAAAATTCCATCTCGCTCGTACCAACCTCCAAACGGCTTGAAACTAGCAAAAAATCAACTCAAATACATCAAACAATGCCAAAGGAAACAAGCCCAATCAATAAAGGTCAAATCTTTAATCAAAGTCCAAAAATCAACCAAAGGTCCAGCCCACACCACACCTCAAAACTTGATAAAAGTCACAAAATCTAATAACTCATTCAACCATACTAGTTTCACTCAAATCCGACTCTGAATCGGTATTCAAAACTCAAAAAATTGCTTTATGAAACTTAAGGCTAATACTCCCAACTTTCCTTTAAAATTCATCAACCAATTGAAAAAAATAAAGATAGATTCACGAAATAAAATCAAAACCAAGTGTAGAATACTTACCCCAATCCTTGTGATAAACATTGCTCCAAATATCACCTGAATTCGAGTCCCACATGTCAAAATATGATAATAAAAAACAAAACCCTCGGTTTATAGCTTTTGCCCAGTAGTTTTCGCATTTACAGACAAATGAGCCACTTCTGCGGCATTGCTTCTGCGGCAAGACTTCCGTTTCTGCGGAATCCACTGCCCAACTCCCCCCCCCCCCCCCCCGCACCTGCGGAAAAATTCTACTTCTACAATGTTGGTGTGGAATTTTTTTTGCTTTTGCAACCTTCACCTCCAGTTATCCAGTCCGCTTTTGCGATGGGCTTCTCGCTTCTATGAAGTCGCTTCTGTGACCAAGCTTCCGCAGAAGCGATTGCACTAGCAACCCGAAAATTCCAATAACTTCAACAAGGCTTTAATCGATCCAAACCCCGTCTGAAAATTACCCGAGCCACTCAGGACCTCGTCCGAATATACCAATACGTCCAATAACATAACACAATCCACTTGAGACCTCAAATCACGCATAACAACATCGAAACGACGAATCACACCTCAAATCAAACTTAATAAACTTTAAACTTTTCAACTTCTAAAACTCGTGCCAAAACATAGAAACTCGTCCCGAATGAATCCAAATTTTGCACACAAATCTCAAATGAGATAATGAAGCTCTTCCAATTTCCGAAACTATTATTGGAATCCGATATCCACAAAGTTAACTCTCGGTCAAACTTCTGAACTTTCCAAACTTTTAAATTTTCAACTTTCGCCAATTTGTGTTGAATCCTTCTAGGAAAATTCAAATGCAAATCCCGACATGTGCTCGAGTCTAAAATCACTATCTGGACCACACGAAACTAACAAAACTCCAATCCGGGATCAAATACTAAAAAGTCAAATTTGATCAACTATTCCAACTTAAAGCTTCAACAATGAAATTCATTCTTCTATATCGATTCCACATAATCTAAAAACCAAAATCGATGATTCACATATGTTATAATACATCGTACGAGGCTACTCGTGCCCGTAAATTATCGAGCGAACTGCAAATGCTCAAAACGACCAATTGGGTCATTACACTATATGGTTGCAAACATTATCTTCAATCCATTATCATATATATTTACATATTTACTGGTGCTCGAAATCCCGATCTTCATATATACGCTCGGATTTATGAGCTGCAAAAACGGGTAGATGCATCTTTTTTACGAACAATAAATCTTTCATCTTGCTTCTCCTATCATAATTTATCCCATTTAAACATACCATCTTTCTCATAGTCACCTTCATTGCGTAAATACTCAAATAAATAACCAAGGCTCCGATACCACTGTACCCGGATAAACCCATTGTCTGGCTCTTATTGCTTTGATGGTAATTATAATTTTTGTCTAAGAAATTTTAACCGAAATGCTACGCAGGTTGAGACAAACTTTGTTGCAGGGGTTATCCCTTTTTAACCGGACCCATTTGCTAACCCAAATCTTGCTATGTCCTATCCTACTAAATTTTTTCAAAATCAGATTTTGTTCAGTACTGTCCCGCTCTATTTAAGTGCCCCGTCCCATTAAAAGATTACCCTGCCCGTCCAAAATGCCATCCCTATTTATATGTTTAGATGGTCGTTATTTAGTAATATATAAAATTATGAGTTTATTTAAGTTCAACATTATATATAAAACTATAAGTTTGTAGAAGTTCAAAGTTACCTCTATTTTCTCATATACTATATACTACTCAACCAGCTCCACCACAGACATACGCAATCCCATTAGCCTCCAAAATAGGAAAACGATAGAATTAAAAATCATATTATTGTAGCCAAAAAATTGTTTCCAATTGGATGTTTTTGTGCTGGTGTGGTATCTAAACCAACCAAACAAATTTAAATTATGTAGAAATTGACCAGTTCCACTCAGTGGTGGCATCTCTTCCAGGGATCCAGTCGGTGAGCAATATTCTGAGTTGGATACTAATTATTAAAATAATCTATAATGACAAGGTGTCATACTATCATGGAAAATATCTTGTTTAATTAAATAATTGGAGTTACATTATCTTCCTGTGGACTGTGGGGTTGGGGCCTGGGCTGGAATGGAATAGAAAATGAAGTTTTACTTTGACTACGAAGTTATAAATTAAGAAAATAAAAGAAATTTAACTCTTTAGGAATATTTAAACACCAAAATTTACAAATTCAGGACTAAGCGAGAAAATAGTTGTGTGATGTCACTTTTTGTTTCACAACTATGTGGTCCCAGAATTTTGTGAATTCACATGTGTAAGATATGAGTCTACAAATATGTGAGATAAAAAATATCTCACATAACTAATGTAAATTGTATGAAACACAAAATAAAATCACTCGGTGATCGGGCAATAAAGTTACATCGAAAGGAGATGCATGTTAAATTGCTAATAAGCGAAGCAAAAATCAAATGCTTTAATATCAAGCCTGACCAAATTTTGCATGTGACTTTATAGTCTTACAACTTTACAAAATCCAGCTAAAACACCTATAACAATTCAACCCAAAAAAATAAAATAAGAAGTGTCCATCATTCTTAACACCTTTAAACAAGATTCCTGCAAGCTTTGATTAGTTGTGCTTGAGGATGATTAGAGGAAATTAAATGAATCACATCAAACGAATAATATTTAAAATTAGTTTGAAGAATGACCTGCTTGTAATTCAAATGACAAGTGGTCTATAATTTACTGAATATAGTAGAAATCACGCATCCGTATACAAACGAAGTAACACGCATACCTCTGGTAGTCAGTCTATTTCGATCAGTAGGCCGGTGGGAGCGCGACACAAACCCAAGAGAAAGCGAAGAACATACAAATGTGCCAAATCCTATTGCTCCAAGTCCTCTTTGTTATCAACTTCAGCATTTCCACTACTAGTCCCTTGCCATGTCCAAACAATGTCCTTTAATGCAGGTCTAACTTCCTCTTCACAAAACTTATTATACTCCAAGGTGTCGCCGGAGGACTTTAAGAACTCGACGACAGTAACCTCCGGCGCCACCTTAAACACCTCGGCGGTGACCAACAACCGCCCTTTCCGGCCTTCCTCAGGGCATTGCATCTTTAACTTGAACGGTTTTGACCTATAAACCTTATACCTCATAACTTTAGCCATTTTCTCTAATTTCCTCATGACATCCCTAGCAGAACTCCTTGAAGTGAACATGGATGATGCCTTCCCTTTGATCTCAAACAAACTAGACAAGTCAAAACCCGAGGACATGGACGAAATCAACTCGAATGCATTGAAAAATGCAGGTGATGAAGGTGATTTCCTAATGATTCCTCCTTGTTTGCTGCTCATTCCCTCTTCATCATCATTTTCTTGTTCTTTTTCTAGATTTTGTAAATCTTTGATCGAAAACGCCCTTGCAATTGTAAAACTCTTCCTAAACCATGGAACTCTCATGATACCTTGAATTGTTATCCTCCTTTCTGGATCAGCCATCAAAAGTTTAGATATCAAACGTCTTGAATCTACTGAAAACCACATAGGAAACTCATAATCAGCTTTGAAAATTTTCTTGTACATGTTCATTAAATTCTCATCTTGGAATGGAAGAAAACCAGCTAAAAGTACATACAAGATTACCCCACATGACCAAATATCAGCTTTTGCACCATCATATCCTTTCCTCCTTAAAACTTCAGGAGCAACATAAGCTGGAGTTCCACATTGAGTATGAAGCAAACCATCATTTCTACTCAATTGTTCATCAGGTAAAGCCGATAACCCGAAATCAGATACTTTCAAGTCCTCATTCTCGTCAAGAAGGAGATTTTCAGGCTTCAAATCGCGGTGATAGACCCCTCGACTATGGCAAAAATCAACAGCACTTATCAATTGTTGGAAGTATTTTCTTGCTGATTCTTCATTCAATTTCCCTTTGGATACTAATTTTGCAAAAAGCTCACCTCCTTTAACATACTCCATTATGAAGAAGATTTTGGATTTTGTAGCCATAACTTCTTTGAGTTCTACAATATTTGGATGGCGAACGCGACGCATCACTGAGATTTCTCGTGTGATTTGCTCCATCATTCCTTCTTTTTGAACTTGGTCTTTCTTGATCACTTTTATGGCTACACTTTCCCCTGTTGATAGTTCTTTCCCATAATACACTTTTGCAAAAGTTCCTTTGCCTAATAGCTTCCCTATTTCATACTTTTCAAACAACAATTGCTTCTCCTCCATATTACTATCAGATCTTTAAAAAAAGACTGATTTTTTTTTTTTTTTTTGGGAATTTCAATAATATGCTAGGAATCCAGAAAACAAGCACATTCACAAATTTATCTTTTTGAAGCTGCTGAGATAGAACGGAGGATGAAACAAGATTTTCCAAAATAAGAAACCATATTTTAGGAATTTAATGCCCTGATGTGACTTTTAAATATCATGGATTCCTTGAAATATGCAATGAAAAATGGAAATTGGACTAGAGGAAAAGACAGCTCAAGCTGTCTCTAACATGATACTAGTAAAATGTTTTGCAAAATATTCTAATACTAATTAGCCAACATTTCCTGTCCTAATTTTTGAGTAGCTCTAAATGCCTTAAAGTTGAATTTTTAAAGTCAGAAGTTGTTAGCTGTCTAACTTCACCAAAATAACAACAATAATCGTAATATATAAAGTAAAATAAATTATATCTAAAATTAGTGATATCATTTACTATTATTATTTATTATTATTATTATTATTATTATTATTATTATTATTATTATTGAAGTGGCGGAATTGAACCAATATTAAAGAGGAAAGAGTGGGGAGGTGCTTTAATTGAGGGCCACGAACTGGTGTGTGATTAAATAAGAGTTTAACGTGCATGACAATGAATGTGTTGTTTACCAACAAAGGAAAATAGTAGTAAGACTTATTATACAAAACTTAGTAATATCGCCTTTTTAAGAATTTCTTTCTTCACATTTATTTGGTACATTTTTGGTGGACATATTTCCTTGTTTCTTCCACTGCCAACTGTTCGTTTATATATTATTTTCCTTTTGTTTGATCCAGCAATTATTTGAGTTTCCCATATCTGTTCAGTATGATCTGTTGGAGAAGATATTATATACAATATGTAATATTTTTTATTTACTTGTTATTATTGAATGCTGGTAGTTGCATAAAACTTTTCTCAGTGTGTGTTTCTTTAGAATGGAAATCAATCAAAGAGAAGGAAAAAGAAGCGCGAGAGAGATATTAATGAACTGCTCTTCTCTTTCCACTCAAATCATTCGAGCAGATGGAATTAAATAATAAGAATATCAGTCCGGACTATGAAATAGTCCAAATCTTCCCGTAATCTAATTTCACGATTTAATACGGAGAAGGATCTGTTTAGCTGCTCTAAAAATAATAGCGAATATATATATATATATATATATATATATATATATATATATATATATATTTTAATATATTATATATAAAAAATATACAAATTTTATACATCTTTACGACTATCATATATAAATAATTTCAACCACGAACCAAAAGGATCTTTGCCCTAAGTTATATTTTAGCTTCGCCAGTTAATAAGCCCAACGATCTATTCAATTTTCTTAAAATTCTTTGGTGGTCATGGCACATCTCAACAATGAACTAGTGGGGATGCAATCCACTATTACAATCACCTATTCCAAAGGATATCCTACTATTGGTATGGCAGAAGAATTACCGAGCAAAATAGAGGCAAGCTCAGAATTTGAACAAGAGCACTATTAATGAAGAACTTTACCAATAGTTATTGGGTACCGTCGAATACCGACAAACTTTCGGTAATAATTAACTGACATATATAAGTGAGTTAGTGTGAAAAAAAAATAAAGTTAATTTTTTGGAAAAATATAAATTCTCTAGAATGTCCTAGTATGGTATCCCTGATATTTAGTAGACATATCTAGATGTTCTAGAATGTTGTAGGAATATAAGACTTGTCTAGATATTCTAGAGTGTTGTTAGAAGATAAGGTTGCTAGAATCTTCTTTGTACATTATGTAGCATCATATCTAGAATCATCCATAGGCTAATATAAATAGGGAGTGTCTTGTTCATTTATAACCAAGCCAAAATCAAGAAAACCTTCTTTCCTAAACAAAGTCCTCCTTTCCAAAACTTTTCTTCTCCTTTGAAAGCTTCCTATTCCTTAGTTGAATCCTCCAATCTTAGTTAACGATCTTTGGCTAGTAGAATGTTTCCGAATAATACTCTTCTTCTGTTATTCTTTATATGGTATCAGAGCCATAAGTCTGCTTCTAAATTTCAAGGTCGGGTTAGTGGTTGATTCAACTGGTTTCTCCAAATGGATTTGGGTGGTCGTGCTAATGGACTGAGGATGGAGTTATTGAACCAGTCCAACTACAAGGTATGGAAGACTTGTATGGAATCATACCTTGTTGGTGAGGACTTGTGGGAAGTTGTCAATGGAAGCAACACAAGTCCTCCTGCTGATGCACCAGAAAATAGCAATGCGCATAAGAAGTGGAAGCAGATTAATGCTAAGGCGAAATTTATCCTGAAGAGGTCTATCTCTTCTAATTTATTTGATCACATTATAAGGTGTAAATCGGCTCATGAAATATGAAGGACCTTCGATCGGCTGTTCAACAAGAAGGATGAAGCTCGGCTACAGATTTTGGAGAATGAGTTAGCTAACACCACTCAAGGTAATCTCTCTATCGCCGAGTACTTTTTGAAGGTTAAAAATCTGTGTTCCAAAATTTCTCTATTAAATCCGGACGAGGCTATCTCTGAAGCACGAATAAGAAGAATTATTATCCGTGGTTTAAAGTCAGAATATATTTCATTTGTTACATCGATTCAATGATGGGTTCAACAACCTTCTTTGGAAGAATTTGAGAATTTGTTATCGTCACAAAAGCTACTAGCCAAACAGATGGCTGGTGTATCTATCAAAGAAGGAGAAGGAAATGCTCTTGTTGCCTATAACAGAAACTATAAAGGGAAATCAAGAGATAGCATGCACTTTCAGTCCTCATGTGGTTCAAGCTCGCCGGAAAAGAAGGGGGAGTCTTCCAGTAACAATAAAAAGCTTTTAAAATGTTATCGTTGTGGCAAAGTCGGGCATATAAAAAGATATTGTCGAGTCAAGGACATCAATATGGCTCAAACCAAGAAAGTTGCTGAAGAAGAAGAAAAAGAAGAAGACTGGGAAAGTGTTTCGCAGCGGAGACTCGAGCAATAAACGCCATGGCTTCCATAAATTTTGAAAGAGACTGGATCATGGATTCAGGATGTGGTCACCATCTCACTGGAGATCAATCCAAATTCTCCACCTTTCACAAATACAATGGAAATGATGTCATTGTTATAGCTGATAATACAGTCCATAATTTGGAGAAGGAAGGCACTGTTGTGATCAATGAGAAGCAAAAAGATGTTATCACCCTTAATAGTGTCTTTCATGTTCCAGGTGTGAAGAAAAATTTATTTTTAGTTGCAAATGCTGTAGATGCTGGAAATTATTTGCTATTTGGCCCAAGTGATGTGATGTTCCTCCGAAATATCAAGGTGCTCAAGGCAGATATCGTTCACTCAGGTAAGAGAGTTAATGATTTGTATGTCTTATCTGCCTCTAATTCATATATTGAGAAAATGAGCAGCAATGATAATACACTTATCTTTGGCATGCTAGACTTGGACATCTAAGCATGGATAAATTAAAACCATGGTAAAGTTGAATCTAGTAAAAGGTTTGCCTAACTTAAGAAATTTTGGTGGAGGGGAGGTTTGTGAAGGATGTCAATATGGAAAGGCACATCGTCTTCCATTTGATAGATCCTTGTCAAGGTGTAATGCCCCACTAGAACTTATTCACAATGACTTGATGGGGCCAACAAGAACTCCTTCATTCTCAGGCTATTCTTATATGCTAATCTTTATTGATGATTTTACTAGATTCACTTGGGTTTATTTTGTGAAGCACAAGTCAAAGTTTTTAGTAAGTTTGTGGAGTTCAAAGAAACAGTTGAAGGCAAACTCAATTCCAGAATAAGGCGGTTGCGGACTGATAATGGCGGTGAGTTCACATCTGATGAGTTTCTTTCTTTTTGTCGTCAGCATGGCATTAAAAGAGACCTGACATGCGCTGATACGCCACAACAAAATGGAGTGGCTGAAAGGAAGATCCGACACTTAACTGAGACATGTAAGAGCTGGCTTCATGCCAAAAATTTACCTAGAGCCTTGTGGGTTGAAGGCATGAAATGTGCAGCGTATGTGATTAACAGGATGCCGCTTTCTCCAAACAATATGAAGTCTCCCTATGAATTAATGTTTGGAGAAAAGCCTAGTGTGAAACACCTCAGGATTTTTGGCTCTATTTGTTATGTTCACATTCCAGATTCTTAGCGGAGCAAGTTAGATGCCAAGGCAAGGAAATGCATCTTTGTCGGATATGATGAAAGAAAAAAGGGATGGAAGTGCATGGATCCTAAAACCCATCTCTTTGTTGTCTCAAGGGATGTCATATTCGATGAAGTGTCTTTATATTATGGAGCTGCATTGGATGAAGTGAGTTCAAAAACCTTAAATAATGGAGATTCAAGCTTTCCCATCGCATGTGCTTCTCTAGATAATACAGTTGCTGAGGATTTAAGAGAAAGGGGGAGTTCTGGACCTCAACAACATGAAACTCAACAAGAAGATGATTCAAGTGGTTCGGGAAGGCCAAAAAGAACTATTATCAAGCCAGCTCGCTTCAGAGATGAAACTTTTGTCAGTACATATTCATGTTTCTTTGCAGGACCAATTGATGATGAAGAACCTTCCTCATTTAAAGAAGCTAAAGGAATCGAAGAGTGGGAGCTTGCTATGGATGATGAAATGGAGGCTCTGATGAAAAATCAAACTAGGAGCCTTGTACCAAAGCCGAAGGATATACAACCTATTTCTTGTAAATGGGTTTACAAAATTAAAAGACGAGCAGATGGCACCATAGATAGATATAAAGCAAGGCTGGTTGCTCGGGGATTTTCTCAAAAGTACGGTGAAGATTATGATGAAACATTCAGTCCGGTGGCTAAGATGATCTCAGTCAGAGTTGTGCTAGCCTTGGAAGCCTCGCATAATTGGAAGTTATGACAACTTGACGTGAAGAATGCTTGCTTATATGGAGAGGTTGACAAAGATATTTATATGGAGCAACCACCCGGGTATGTCTCTAGTTTACACCCTGATTATGTTTGCAAACTTAAAAAGGCTCTTTATGGCATCAAGCAAGCTCCACGAGCATGGTATGAAAAAATTGCTCAGTATCTTCATTTTTGTGGATATGATGCATCACAATCAGATCCTAGCTTATTTGTTAATAAACAAGGAGACTTGTATATGGTTGTTCTCTTGTACGTGGATGATATGATAATAACATGTAACAATAAAGATGAAGTTGCTAGGCTTCAAGATGAGCTTTCCATAAGATTTGATATCAAGAAGTTGGAAGAGCTACACCATTTTCTTGGCCTAGAGGTGACAAACATGAACAATGGTATCTTTGTCACTCAAGAAGGATATGCCAAGAAACTTGTTGATAGGTTTGGATTGAAGCAAATCAAAATATGTTCTACTCCTCTTGAGATAAGTACAAGGTTAAGGCGGGACGAAGGCTCACTTCTTGCAGATCCCAAGCCTTTTCGGGCTCTGGTTGGAAGTCTCCTGTATTTGACTATTACAAGGCCGGACATTGCCTTCTCAGTGGGATATGTAAGCAGATTTATGCAAAGGCCAAGAAAGCCTCACTTAGAAGCTGCAAAGAGGATTCTAAAATATATCAACTCAACATTAGACATGGGCTTGTTTTTTCAGAAGAAGAATGATTTGGTGTTAGTTGGTTACACGACTGCTGATTTTGGTGGTGATTTGGATGACCGAGGATCTACATCGGACTATATATTTTTATGTGGTTGAACAAGTGTTTCTTGGTGTATTAAGAAGCAAGACTCAGTTTCCTTGTCGAACACGGAAGCAGAGCATAAAGCAGCTGCTCTTACTGCTCAAGAATGTGTTTGGCTACAAAGGCTTGTTGAAGACTTGCATCTACCTATATCAAAGCCAACTACAATCTATGGAGATAATCAAGGTGCCATCAAGCTTGCAAACAATCCAATATTCTATGCAAGAACTAAACACATTGAGGTGGAACATCACTTTATTCGGGAAAAGGTTCTTGATGGAACTATCAATACTTTGAAGTGCGAAGTCAAGAGAATATTGCGGATATCTTCACCAAGTCACTTGTTAAAGCTTCGTTCGAGTTCTTCCGTGACAAGCTTGGAGTAGTTTCCAAAAAATTACTTTAAGGAGGAGTGTGAAAAAAAATAAAGTTAATTTTTTGGAAAAATATAAATTCTCTAGAATGTCCTAGTATGGTATCCTTGATATTTAGTAGACATATCTAGATGTTCTAGAATGTTGTAGGAATATAAGACTTGTCTAGATATTCTAGAGTATTGTTAGAAGATAAGGTTGCTAGAATCTTCTTTGTACATTATGTAGCATCATATCTAGAATCATCCATAGGCTAGTATAAATAGGGAGTGTCTTGTTCATTTGTAACCAAGCCAAAATCAAGAAAACCTTCTTTCCTAAACAAAGTTCTCCTTTCCAAAACTTTTCTTCTCCTTTGAAAGCTTCCTCTTCCTTAGTTGAATCCTCCAATCTTAGTTAACGATCTTGGGCTAGCAGAAGGTTTCCGAATAATATTCTTCTTCTGCTATTCTTTATAGTTAGAAGGCGAAGTTGGGTATGAAGTTTGGGAAAAGGGAAGAGATAAGTGATTCAGATCTTCTAAGGCTGGGATTTAATCAAAACAAAAAACATTTGACAAAATAATTAAAAGAAAAAAAAGGAGGTTTGCAGGAGGAAGCGGGTTGAATCATAAGCTAAAAGGCAAGATATAAATAAATTAAAAATTTAGCCTATAGTTAATATTTAAGCTAAAAAGGAAAATTATTTAACAAAGGCGAGGGAGTCCAGATTCAAACCTAGGACATCCCGCATATTACCAAAGTTAAGTTGCACATTTGACTAGTGTCTCCAATAGGCTTTTGTGTTTGAGGGTGTCTAATCAAATATAAACATATTTCTTAAAGTATATAATATATATATAGAGAGAGAATTTTTTCGATATTTATGGGATCCCGTGACCCCTTTACCATACACGTAGGTCGCCTATGGAGTAAAACCGCAAATATTTTATCAAAGGCAAATCGCTTGGAAAATTAAGATTCTGCATCTGCATGTTATTCAAAGAATATATGACAGTATAATTTTGGGCTTTAGTTTTTTGGTGGGCCACAATAGAAACGGGCTTGGGGGCTTGGTTTAGGTTTGCTACAGTGGTCGATTGGATTTGGTTTGCTACAGTGATCGATGCACGAATGGGCTAATGGCATGTTTTGTACGGTGATTAACAGGAATGGTCCTATAAGGTCTGTATATATTGTTTCAGTATTTGAATGTATTTAGAAATGAGAATCTTACAGAAATATCACAAATAAGTACTAGTCATTAGTCATAAATTTATCAAAACTAACCAAGCACATATAAAATTAAAAATATTATTTTTTTCTCCGAGGATCACATTCAAAGATCTCCTTTCATATTGTAAAAAGTGATTAGAGACATTAGGTGCAAGACGTAAATGAAATTTTATGGATGAGGTAGCAAAAAAGGCTGCCAATTGCTAAAGCCCAGCGCAGCCGTATTGACCGCTCTAACCAATATTTTATAAATTTATTAATGAATGTGCGAAAGCTTTTAATTTTTCAAACTTATTCACTCGCTTGTATTTGCGTTGTTTCAAATTGCTGTAATCTTTTAAAAAAACTACGATCAACGGGTTTTCAATGGTTAGTGATATATCTTAAATTCTTCTGAAATTTTGGGATCTTAAATATGGAAAAGAAACTGTCAAAGGAATATGATACCTGATCAAATAGCTAAATTGAAATAATTAGGCAATAGGTTCGCCAACTATTACAAAATTTCTTAATTTAAACTCACCCAAAATGGTCCGCAGCTAAAGCAAAACAGTATATAACACATTAGAAAAAAAAGTCTTTTAAGAGTAAAAAGAAAAAAGACATCGTAATTGACGGCTTTATTCATATTCAATTATTAATATTATTGTTTATCTTAAGCCTCGAGCATCCAAGGTCAATTATAACCAACAAAAGCAAATAAATTGATCCATATAAAAGGAGAAATTGAAAAGAAATTCTGGGTTAGCTTTGGATTCCATCGTCTAAGTATTTGACTTTAAAGCAGAATGGACAAAACCAAAAGACAATTACCAAAGTACACATTAAAAAGTACTTGAACACGAGGCATAGATTCCTCAACTGCAGCCAACGAGTTGCTTTCCTTGGAATTGAGAAATGTTAGGTTTGGCTTTAGTTCTTTTTTTCTTATTTTTTTTTTCTTTTTTTTTTCCATAATATTTTCCTCTTTTTTCTATAGTCAAAGCCAATAAAATTAAAAACTTTGCCTATGAACAAACGACATCATTAATTTAACATTTCTTCCCCAATATTAGACCAAAATCCTTGAGGTTGCAATAATCTTTTATGTGCTCACAATGCCACTAAATCTAGTATACAAATATTTTTTTTCTTTGGTCAAAAAGGAGGAGCAGATAATACATTAAAAGTTTAAAAGATTTGGCTTAATTTGTAACTTTTACGCCTAACTTATGTTGTGCTTGTATTACTTGAACTTTTCTTTACAATGTCTATTCCACCTAACTATCTTTCTTTTACTATAATTTTATGGTATATCTTCTAAATATTATTTTTTTTCAGTTTCAATTTACGTGACATGGTTTGAATTAGTATTAGATATTTAAAAAAAGATGAAATTTTTTATAACTTGCGCTATAAAATATGTCATAATATTTATGTGACTAGAAAACTTTTAAAATTTATGACATTAAATATTTCATAATATTTGTTTGGTTATAAATTTTTTTATTAAGGATAAATTGGAAAATGTAAAGTTAATTGTTTTCAAATTTAAATTTGTGTATTTCTTTTGCAATGGGCTAAAAAAGGAAACTTGAACGGGGAGTAGCATTAATTCTAAAACTTATGATCGGTAAAAATTACTATCCCTGGTCCAAAATAAGTGATTTTTTTATGTTTTGCATACAAATTAAAAAATCTATCTTTTAGCATTAATTAGCAATATAATTGACCATATTAACCTTTACTATCTCACATATTACACATATTCCAACACTATTTACTTCAAGGACAATATAGGAAAGAAATAATTAATTCACTCTTGAAATCTAAAAAAATCACTTATTTTGAAATTTAGACCACAAAAAAAAGGTTTGGACCGGAGGGAGTATATATCATAATATACTAGAAGTGTAATGGTTTTTAGTGGAAGTTATTTTACTAAAATCTCCTTCGAAAATTAATCAACCATTTTACCCATTTATTACACTTATTCAATTTGTTATTATTGTACAAATATGTAAATATACATTAGTAATAATTCTATTATGGACTAACACTCATCTTATAAATATATTGATGTTTAGCGGCTTAACATTCACTACCATATATACTGATCTAATTTAGTAATAGTAACATAATATACCATCTTTCTTATAACGGAAAATGGCCTAAAATACCCCTGAATTATGCGTTTTGGTACAATAATGCTCTCCATCCACCTATTGGGCCAAATATGCCCTTCCGTTAATGTTTTTGGCTCACAAATGCCCTTTGAGTTAACGGAAGGACACGTGTCATCCTTTTATTGGTGCATTCTAAATATTTCATAATTAATTAAAAAGACACATTATTCATACCTGAAAAATAAATAAAAATTTTCTAAAATACTTACAAAAGTTAAAAACTGGAAAAAAAATCTTATTTTAGTAAAAAACTTTTGTAAGTATTTTAGAAAATTTTTATTTATTTTTCAGGTATGAATAATGTGTCTTTTTAATTAATTATGAAATATTTAGAATACGCCAATAAGAGGATGACACGTGTCATTCCGTTAACTCAAAGGGCATTTGTGAGCCAAAAACATTAACAGAAGGGCATATTTGGCCCGATAGGTGGATGAGGGCATTTTTAGACCAAATCTGATAGTTGAGGGGCATTTTAGGCCCTTTTCCGTAATTATAATAAGAGAACCAAATTTAAAATTAACAAAATCGCAGAGAAGTTAAGAGACAGATGAAACCATTCCGTTTCAAATTACGTGAACATATTTTATTTTTAGTCCGTGCCAAAAAAAATGACATCTTTTCCTGTTTGGAAACAATTTACCTTTATGCAATAATTTTAGCCACACAAAATATATGTGTCATTTTACACCACAAGTCAAAAGTCTTTTCCTTTTTTTTTTAATTTTGTGCACAGTCAAATGAGTTCATATAAATTAAAACTGATGGAGTATATATTAACAAAGTATACTTTGATTTACGTGGAATTTATTTTTTGAAAATAAAAGAGAAGACGAAGAAGGAAAGGATAGGTACCCCTCCCCACAAAAACCCAATTCCCCAACGACCGCCAACCCCAAGTCAGCGCTTCATCTTTAGCGGTGGTGTTTTTCCATGAAAAGTCAGAAAGACAGCGGCGCCTTGTTAACGGTGATTCCAACGAGATAATAGTAAAATCGGACTTATCTTTTTCCTCGTTCTGTTTGGGTTCTCTTCAATGGTGGGGCCTATTACCATTAGCTACCACTCTTTGCTTTTCTGCTTTTTTCTTCTTTAGCCCACTCGTGACATATTATTAAACAATTTCACTCTTCCTTTTCTCCCCCCCTTTTACTCTGTGTCCATGTGCTTTTCTTTTTCTTTAATTATTTTTATGTTAAATGTCTCTTGTAAAACCTACTTTCTCAACTACATTGGACTCTTGATGTTGCAATAAAGGTCAAATTTCTCTATTCCATAATAAATAGAACAGACAAAAGCTGCACAGTTCTACGCTGGTCTTAATCGTAGTAGGACAAATATAACAACAACAACAAAAAAAGTACTATACACAATTTATTCATAGATTTCTTTTTTAGTTTTTTATCATGAAATGTAAGTCTGATTAAACTTAACAAATATGAATGGTTCAGAACTTCAAATGGATCAAGATTAGGGTGCTTATCGGTTGGATCGGGCGGATAATTATAGTTAAAAGTTTGATTTATCGGTTATCGAATTATAAATGTAATAATCTGCTAGTCAACCAATAAGACAACGAGCGGATTGGTATTGAATTAACCATTATCGGACGGTTTATCGGCTAAATTAAATAATTTTTTTTTTTTTGAAAAATCAGTACTAGACGGTCAAATGCATAATTTTAACTGTCTCTGTTAGTTGTAGTAGCTTTTGCTTAAAGAAGCCAAAGACGATTGCAAATGCCATTAGCTAAAAACAGATACAGTTCTATTGAGAATCAGAAACTAGGGATTTAACCATTTAGGTTTTAATAGTACTTTATATACATAGGGTTAAAAGTATAAAAATAAAAATTTCTTAGCGGGTTAACACTTACCCGATAAGAAAACAGATACCCTAAATCATTAAGCTATTAATTATAAAATCTCAATCTGTTTATCATCCATTACTCTGATAATTCGATACCAATAAATCAATAAACCTTCGATTCGATTTTGAACAACCTAATTAAGATATTGTTTGTTGAAGAGGAGTTTTATAGAATCCACAGACCGAAATCCTTATCTTTAAATAATATTATGACGGAAGATATACACACTTAAAGCTAGTTTTATTCAAGACAAAATCAGAAATTAGTTCTTATGAGATTCTTGTTCATCAAGACTATCTCACTTCTCAATTTGTTTTGTCTACAAAATACTTCCAAAAAGAAATTTTATATATTTACCTAATCATTAAGAGCTTATTCTACTTGTCAGGATCTCGGGCTGAATTCTACTATAGATTAACTGTTAAGATCAGGCACTTATCATTATACTAAAAAATACAATTGATAATAAGAGTGTAACTTTATTTCTTAATCAATCACACAAATAAATGCTATTTTCGACGATGATTCCAACTCGAGCCACTTCAACCCTCCCGTGACATTATCATAGGCAGAATGTTAGCGTTATCCTATAAAACAGATCACAAATTTAAAAATAAATGGATACTAGCCACCTAATGTGTAAGGAATAGGGAAACCAACCCTTGGATGGTGATGCTCTTTGTCAATATGCAACACAAACAATTCCCAGGCTGCTACTTTTGTCAATCTTCAACACTATAAAGTCCCACTCTCTTTTCCTTTACTCAATTGTCAACGCAAATAAAATACAAAAACAAAGATCCTTTACGAAGCTTCCCTACACCCCCCTAACCTGCCCCTTTTTTTTTTCTCTTTTTCTTTTACAACCCTTTATATCTCTTCCCATTCCAAGTCCAACCCCTATGTCAAATGCCCACAATATAAAACAACTACTACTTGAGCTTCTCTCTCTATATACCAACTAAGTTATTCATTCTTCCCAATCCCATCTCTTCATTCTTTTCTTATGGCCTCTAGAAGAAATCTGAAGAGGAAATCACCTGAAGAAGATGGAGGTGATTTTATTTTTCCATTGGATGAGCTTAATCAAGATCTTCTTGAGAAGGTTCTTTCATGGCTACCAACTTCCAATTTTCTTCGCTTAACCTCAGTTAGCAAAAGGTGGAAATCAGCTGCTACTTCCTCTACTTTCCACATAGCTTGCTCTCAAATAACATCCAGAGACCCTTGGTTTTATATGGTTGATTCTTCTTCACTATCATCTTCTTTTGTGTACGATTCTTCTGAAATGAATTGGAAAAAATTACTCACTTGCCCATCTAATTTTCTTGAAAAACATCAGCTAAATGGTTCAAATTTCCTTCCTGTTGCTGCTTCTGGTGGACTTCTCTGTTTCCACAATAGTGAAAAGAATGAATTCCTCATTTTCAACCCCGTTAATTCCTCTTGTCGCAAGCTTTCTTCAGTGGATTATTGCAATACCCTTTGTGCTATAGGAATGATTTCAACTCAAGAATCATATAAACTTTACTTGGTTTTTGGAGAAAGTCCAAATCTTTCTTTCAGAGTATACAATTCCACGACAAATCTCTGGGAAGAATCTGCAGTTCTGAGTAGAAAATCTTTTAGCTGCCCTGCTGCTGAATCCTACAATACTGATGAAGAAGAAGACGACGATGGTCGAATGCTGTATTTCTTGGGTAAATGTGGCAATGTAGTAGCAACTGAAATACAAAAAAACCCATGTAAACAGTACTCCTCAATAATCACCAAGAATGGTTGTACTGGCCAAGATATTCTGTATTTCTTGAACTCCAATGGCAAAGTTGTGGTTTGCAATTTTGCTGAAAAGTACTTTTTTGAGTACCCAAGATTACTTCCTCTTAGTCATGAGTATTCTATTGATTTAGTTGAATGTGGAGGTGAATTGCTTGTGGTTGTGCTCTCTGAATTCTTGGAAACTGCAAGTCTGAGAGTGTGGAAATTTGACGAGAAGAGTTGGATTTGGAATCAGGTTTTGGGAATGCCAGCAGCAATTTCACATGAATTTTATGGGAAAAAAGTGGATATTAACTGCACAGGAGGAGATGGTGAACAGATATTTGTGTGCATTTCTAATGCTGTTGATGAGAGTTGTAGGTATTTCTTGTGCAATTTGGCTGGAAATGAATGGACTGAATTGCCTGCGTGTAGTGTTGATGGCTATAACAGGAAATTCAGTTGTGCTTTCTCTTTTCAGCCTAGGATTGAAGCTTCTGTGTGAGACTAGAAATGATACGATTTGACAGGGAGGAGGAAATTGTGAAAGGACTAGAATTGTGATTCTTCATTCTTTTTTTCCTAGTTATACTTTTTAACTTTATTCTTTTAGGGTATTTTTCTCATCACTTTGGAATAATTTATTACAGTTGCACGGTGATATTTTTCTGCTTTTAAAATGAATTGGTGTAGTTGCTGAAGAATTCTTATTCGAAAGAGATCTTTGTCTTCCATTATGATATGTAGGCATAGGTGAGGAGCCTAATCGAATTTACCGTTGTATTTTCATCTAAAATAACTAGTCCTCGAAATGAATTTCTGGCTACTCAAATTTGTACGGCTTTTAAAAATTGATACTTAAATTTTTTACTTTCTCATTTAAACACTTAAACTCCTGAAACCTATAACTAATAAATATATTTTAACATAATAGTGTTCCACGAGTATGTCACGTCAATTTAAAATTTTTAATTTAAAAAATAAAGTAAAATTGTTTGGGCATTAAAATGGATCAACATTCTTTTAAATGACAAAAAGAATGTTATTCAAATTAATTGGAGCATTCAATTTCAACCTGCTTCTAATTTTTTTTTAAATAACAACAAAAGTTCTTGATGTAATATTTATAACGCTTCTAAAATACGCAAGCAAAAATACAAAACGGGAGAGTTACAAAAGTTATATTGAAATGTGGGCTAGAGCCGTCAATATAAGATTGGCTCGTTGGGCCAGCCCGTGATTTAGCAAGGTTGAGTTGGAATTTTTGAAGTCCGTTTAAAAATAAGGTTTTTAAGCCCAGCCCGAATAAGCCCGTGGCCTATGAGGCTTGACTGATGCTGGATCGGACCGGCCCCTAAGCCTACTAAAATATTTATTTAAAATATATAAAAATATAAAAGTATACTGCCTTTAGAGATGGAAAGTAAGAATTGGATCTTTACTAAGAGGAACCAAAACTTGATCTTGAAAAGTTTCAAAAGATGATATTGTCATGTATTGGAAGGATCATTCTACAAAATATCCCGATCTTTCAATTCAATTATGGTGCGTGATGTACTTAGCATTCTTATAACATTATACCATGAGAATCAATATTTAGCATTAGTGGTGTGTTCTTACAAAGTACAGAAGTTGCATTTATTACGAAAAAGTCCAAACACTTGTTACTACTCGATATTGGCTGCATATATTTTCCCTAACACAAACTAGTAATATTTTTTATGTGAATTTAAATATTATAAATTTTTAAAATTTAATTATTTTTAATATATAGCTAATAAATATTGGATATGAATTGTAGATGAAAGTGAAGATGTTAAGACAACCTTGTCACAAGTGAATTCAAATGAGTTTGATGAAGATGATGTGTTTGATATCTCATATGCATCATGAACGTTCTCTCAAATAGTTTGTTTTATGTTTTGATTTTCAGTGAAGGAAAAATATATATAGTCGTATCTTTCACATTTTTTAGTATTTATTGTGATATATTGAAATAATATAAAAATTTATTAAGTTTTACGAATTTTTTAACTTTTAAATAATTATCTTTTTTTAGGTCAGAATTTAAAGAAAAAACATAAACTTATATTTTTAAAAAAAATGGACCGGCCCCATGGGGGCCCGCGGCCCACATAGGTTTGAGGTGGATTCACCATTATAAGGCCCATCAAAATGGTGGACCCAATCCAACCCGTCAATTACTAAAGCTCGCGTGGACTGGATTGGGCTAGCCCGACCCGACACATATTGACAGTTCTATGTGGGGAAGATAATGAGACAATGTATGCAAATTTCAATAACTTAATTTTGAAAACGTGTAAACTTTAGATATATTCAATATTATAAGTTCTTTGAAAATTTAAAAGGCCAACATTAAATTATATTTTTTGTACATCTATAATAAGTTAATGATTTAGTTTGCAAAGGATAAGAATACCCATAATATTACGAAATTAAAGAATTACAAAATATAATCGTTGGTATGACATAATAAAGTGAACAGCAATTAGTAAAGTATGAAGGGGAAAATAAAATAATTTAACTCTATCCAATAAATATGTGTAAGAGAACTACCTCAAACTTACAGAAGCCTTTCAATTTAGTTAGCCTTTCAGGGAGCGGCTCGGCTCGGCTCCACTAGATATCAATAATGTCTTAGATAAGTGACACGTATGCATTTTAAAGTTGAAAGGTCAAAGATTTATTTTTATACTAGTGAATTTTTCCGGGCTTCACACGGTTATATTAAAAATATAAGGTCTGTTTTAATAAGTGAATAGTAAAAATAATGCTATCGTTTTAGTCACTTTCTTTTAACAAAAATCACGTATATCTAATATTTTAAATATACTTCATCGCAACAAACTTTACACAATTTCAACTAAAATGGAACGGTTATTTACACGCAATTTTGATTCTTACAGTTATTTCCGTAGATTTAATATATATTTTTAAAAACTATTTTCACGATCTTAGAAATTTTATAAAGGAAGGCAAAAAAGAGTTTTTCACTTGATCTTTCTCATTACTTTTTACATTTTTGAAATCCCTTTTTCCCTTTTTGTTATTTTTTTCTTGAAAATGTACCCTTCTTTTTTTATCGTTTTCTTCTCGTTAATTTCCTTATATGTAATTCTACCCCTCCTTTATATACACTCATTCATATATTTACCTAATAAATGAAGGGAGGAAGAATACTTTTTTCTTTCTTTAAACTAAACTGATCAATATCAAATAAGCAATGTAAAAAATATGTGAAATACAATTCTTTCTTTTTTGGGTAACTAAGAGAGATACAATTCGTAAAAGTTATGACCATAAGAATGGCGACACAGCTACCGTAATAAATTTGAAGGGACCATACATATCACAAAGTACAACAACCTCAAGGACATACACAATTATAATATGAGAAAATAATTGAAGGAAAGAAATATAAGAATGAGGTATATTTCAATATTGAATGGATGATAATGAGAAAAGAGACGAACATACAAACGAAGACTAAATATTTTACATTTACACTTCGCAGATAAGTCAATGCATCCCTAACAAAGTGAAAACAATAGTCTTGTATGCCAAGAATTATATTTACCTAATAAATGAGGTAGTTGTTGAAGTCCGTAGCCCCTTGTCTCCTCTATCTTTATGTCATTTGAGTTCTTTCAGACTATTGTATCAAATATTTTACTTCGTATACTTGTAGCAAACTTTATAGTAGCTCATGACTTGTGACACCACAGTTTGGGCTATATCGGGATGGCTTCCCTCGTTATTATTGCTATTTCCGCACTATTTGATATATTACGCATGTGTTAGAATTATTAATTTTAATTAATTGCTTTACAAGAGGTGTTTGCGTTGTTCCGGCTGGCCTTATCTTCACGAGAGGCGCCATTACCAATGGGTTTGGGAATTGGGTCGTGACAAGTTGGTATCAGAGCCTAGGTTACTAGGTCTCGCGACTCATGAGCTGGTTTAGTAGAGTCTCGCGAATCGGTACAGAGATGTCTGTACTTATCCTCGAGAGGCTGCAGAACCTTTAGGAAAACTTCACATTCTTGTCGTGCGAACTTGTTGATCCGAGTACTAAACTTCTCTATGTTCTATTTCTCACAGATTGTGAGGTCACGAGCTACCGGGCGTGACAGATGACCACTAGTACCACCCATTGAGGCCACCAGAGGTTGTGGATGCGATCGTGGTCGTGGCAGAGGTAGAGCAGCAGGGGCAGCACCTATGGATCCTCCAGTTGCCCCAACTCAGGACCAGGCTCCAGCGGCACCAATTCTGGCATAAGCGATGCCTATAGTGATTCAGGGTCTTCGGGAGACTTTGGCTCAGATTTTGATAGTTTGCATTTGCCTGTCTCAGGCAGTTTCAACCACTATAGCAGCAGCTACTTCGCAGGCTGGTGGAGGCAATCAGACCCCCACTGCCCGCACCCCTAAGTAGGTAGCACATGGATTATAGACTCCAGAGGTACCTCCAGCTCAGCCAGTTGCACCATTACAGGAATTCAGGGTTCCAGCTATGCCTGAGGATGAGCAGTGTCGCCTCGAGAGTTATGGTAGACTCTAGTCTCTAACATTCAGTGGTGCTGAGGGCGAGCATGCCCGGGGTTTTCTTGACAGGTGTCAGCGTATGCCCCCTACACTAGGGATCCTTGAGTCTAGTGGTGTGACATTCACCACCTTTCATTTTACTAGGCTTGCCTTCACTTGGTGGGAGGCGTAAGCCAGCTGGTGCATCACATTTGACTTGGCAGGAGTTCTCCACTCTCTTCTTGAAGAAGTATGTACCGCAATCCTGTAGAGAGGAGCTGCGCAGGCAGTTTGAGTGGCTACAACAGGGAGATATGACTGTGTCTCAGTATGAGATGAGGTTTTCAGAGTTATCTCATCATGCCGTCTGGATGGTTCTGTCGGATCGGGAGTGGATTAGGAGATCTGTTGATGGCCTTAACTATCATCTCCGAGTTCTTATGACTAGAGAGAGAGTATTGGGTGCTTCATTTGAGGAATATGTTGTTTTGTCCGTGTATTTTCCTAAAAAAGATATAGAAGTATTGCTCTAATTTTTCCAAGATTTAGGTTATTATCTTCGTTAAATAATTATTAAAACTTCTTGTTTATTATGTGATTCTTTCCTTCAACCAGTCTTGATTAATCATTAAAATATTAAAAAAGACTACAACACAATCAACATAAACTTTTATACGCAATTCAATCCACGGGATCCCAAGCCAATCCATTGCCATAATAGATCCAAATTCTAATATTTTAGAGATGTTGCCGGAAAAAATTTCTAATTTCTTATAACTCTATTCTCGATAGTTTTACCCTTTTATCAAGATGAATATATGTATTGTTCTAGCTCTTCGAGTAAAGCAAGTTATTTAAGGTAAGTTGATGAGATTTGTTATAGGAAGTTACGTTGAGCACATGAGCTAAACAAAAAATGCAGAGGAAGTGTAGACTTTTAATCAGAGAACTGAGAGAATATAGACAATGAGATGATCTTAGGATTGATACTTTAAACCTAGGTTTAGAGTGAGGTATTTAGAAAAGAAATAAGTCAGGGTCATTTGGAAATTAGATTTCGCCAAACCCGTCATTCATAACACAAACTTTCTTATGTATTGGTCTGTTGAAATTGTAAATGAAAAGAAAGAACATTAGAAAGTTCAACTCCAAAAGTATTTTCTATTTTGTTATTTAAACAACAATATAAGAGAATAGTTCTTTTCTAACGGCTAATAACATCTCAGCGTGCACTATGCATGAAGATCACGAGAAATTATATTTCAAACGTAAAAGCATATACGATTTTGTTCACAACTTGAGGTTCAATCATCTAATAAAATGAACTTATTATAATGAATTAATATGAAGACCGAGAATTTTGCATTTGATTTGACAAATCACCAACATCATATAAATCTTGAATTAACCAAAACATTTATTTCCTTGGAGGTGTAGAAGCTATCAATGCCTTAAGGTCTAATGTTTATGATCCGAGAATAGATCTAAGTGCAAAGTAACATGTATTGGGACATGAATATCAGTCCAAAATAACAAATTAGGGACCTGACTTGCATTAAACAGTATTGGTAGTTTCAACAGTTCTGACAGTGTTGTAGAATTCAACTAAAGCTAAGATCCATGAACCAAAAGAATATGAAATAAAGGAACATATCAAGATGGCTAACTGCCTTGACTTCATGAAATAGTTGAAACACAATAATCTAGTAGGCTTCTTCTCCGTGACTCGACAATAATACAATGCTCTACTCGGGCCTTGTCACAAATGTTGTCTTCTAAACTATCCAACAATACAAGCCAACTCTAAGTAGTTCTAACAACTAACCACAAAGTACAACAACCTCAAGGACATACACAATTATAATATGAGAAAATAATTGAAGGAAAGAAATATAAGAATGAGGTATATTTCAATATTGAATGGATGATAATGAGAAAAGAGACGAACATACAAACGAAGACTAAATATTTTACATTTACACTTCGCAGATAAGTCAATGCATCCCTAACAAAGTGAAAACAATAGTCTTGTATGTCAAGAATTATATTTACCTAATAAATGAGGTAGTTGTTGAAGTCCGTAGCCCCTTGTCTCCTCTATCTTTATGTCATTTGAGTTCTTTCAGACTATTGTATCAAATATTTTACTTCGTATACTTGTAGCAAACTTTATAGTAGCTCATGACTTGTGACACCACAGTTTGGGCTATATCGGGATGGCTTCCCTCGTTATTATTGCTATTTCCGCACTATTTGATATATTACACATGTGTTAGAATTATTAATTTTAATTAATTGCTTTACAAGAGGTGTTTGCGTTGTTCCGGCTGGCCTTATCTTCACGAGAGGCGCCATTACCAATGGGTTTGGGAATTGGGTCGTGACAAGTTGGTATCAGAGCCTAGGTTACTAGGTCTCGCGACTCATGAGCTGGTTTAGTAGAGTCTCGCGAATCGGTACAGAGATGTCTGTACTTATCCTCGAGAGGCTGCAGAACCTTTAGGAAAACTTCACATTCTTGTCGTGCGAACTTGTTGATCCGAGTACTAAACTTCTCTATGTTCTATTTCTCACAGATTGTGAGGTCACGAGCTACCGGGCGTGACAGATGACCACTAGTACCACCCATTGAGGCCACCAGAGGTTGTGGATGCGATCGTGGTCGTGGCAGAGGTAGAGCAGCAGGGGCAGCACCTATGGATCCTCCAGTTGCCCCAACTCAGGACCAGGCTCCAGCGACACCAATTCTGGCATAAGCGATGCCTATAGTGATTCAGGGTCTTCGGGAGACTTTGGCTCAGATTTTGATAGTTTGCATTTGCCTGTCTCAGGCAGTTTCAACCACTATAGCAGCAGCTACTTCGCAGGCTGGTGGAGGCAATCAGACCCCCACTGCCCGCACCCCTAAGTAGGTAGCACATGGATTATAGACTCCAGAGGTACCTCCAGCTCAGCCAGTTGCACCATTGCAGGAATTCAGGGTTCCAGCTATGCCTGAGGATGAGTAGTGTCGCCTCGAGAGTTATGGTAGACTCTAGTCTCTAACATTCAGTGGTGCTGAGGGCGAGCATGCCCGGGGTTTTCTTGACAGGTGTCAGCGTATGCCCCCTACACTAGGGATCCTTGAGTCTAGTGGTGTGACATTCACCACCTTTCATTTTACTAGGCTTGCCTTCACTTGGTGGGAGGCGTAAGCCAGCTGGTGCATCACATTTGACTTGGCAGGAGTTCTCCACTCTCTTCTTGAAGAAGTATGTACCGCAATCCTGTAGAGAGGAGCTGCGCAGGCAGTTTGAGTGGCTACAACAGGGAGATATGACTGTGTCTCAGTATGAGATGAGGTTTTCAGAGTTATCTCATCATGCCGTCTGGATGGTTCTGTCGGATCGGGAGTGGATTAGGAGATCTGTTGATGGCCTTAACTATCATCTCCGAGTTCTTATGACTAGAGAGAGAGTATTGGGTGCTTCATTTGAGGAATATGTTGTTTTGTCCGTGTATTTTCCTAAAAAAGATATAGAAGTATTGCTCTAATTTTTCCAAGATTTAGGTTATTATCTTCGTTAAATAATTATTAAAACTTCTTGTTTATTATGTGATTCTTTCCTTCAACCAGTCTTGATTAATCATTAAAATATTGAAAAAGACTACAACACAATCAACATAAACTTTTATACGCAATTCAATCCACGGGATCCCAAGCCAATCCATTGCCATAATAGATCCAAATTCTAATATTTTAGAGATGTTGCCGGAAAAAATTTCTAATTTCTTATAACTCTATTCTCGATAGTTTTACCCTTTTATCAAGATGAATATATGTATTGTTCTAGCTCTTCGAGTAAAGCAAGTTATTTAAGGTAAGTTGATGAGATTTGTTATAGGAAGTTACGTTGAGCACATGAGCTAAACAAAAAATGCAGAGGAAGTGTAGACTTTTAATCAGAGAACTGAGAGAATATAGACAATGAGATGATCTAAGGATTGATACTTTAAACCTAGGTTTAGAGTGAGGTATTTAGCAAAGAAATAAGTCAGGGTCATTTGGAAATTAGATTTCGCCAAACCCATCATTCATAACACAAACTTTCTTATGTATTGGTCTGTTGAAATTGTAAATGAAAAGAAAGAACATTAGAAAGTTCAACTCCAAAAGTATTTTCTATTTTGTTATTTAAACAACAATATAAGAGAATAGTTCTTTTCTAACGGCTAATAACATCTCAACGTGCACTATGCATGAAGATCACGAGAAATTATATTTCAAACGTAAAAGCATATACGATTTTGTTCACAACTTGAGGTTCAATCATCTAATAAAATGAACTTATTATAATGAATTAATATGAAGACCGGGAATTTTGCATTTGATTTGACAAATCACCAACATCATATAAATCTTGAATTAACCAAAAACATTTATTTCCTTGGAGGTGTAGAAGCTATCAATGCCTTAAGGTCTAATGTTTATGATCCGAGAATAGATCTAAGTGCAAAGTAACATGTATTGGGACATGAATATCAGTGCAAAATAACAAATTAGGGACCTGACTTGCATTAAACAGTGTTGGTAGTTTCAACAGTTCTGACAGTGTTGTAGAATTCAACTAAAGCTAAGATCCATGAACCAAAAGAATATGAAATAAAGGAACATATCAAGATGGCTAACTGCCTTGACTTCATGAAATAGTTGAAACACAATAATCTAGTAGGCTTCTTCTCCGTGACTCGACAATAATACAATGCTCTACTCGGGCCTTGTCACAAATGTTGTCTTCTAAACTATCCAACAATACAAGCCAACTCTAAGTAGTTCTAACAACTAACCACAAAGTACAACAACCTCAAGGACATACACAATTATAATATGAGAAAATAATTGAAGGAAAGAAATATAAGAATGAGGTATATTTCAATATTGAATGGATGATAATGAGAAAAGAGACGAACATACAAACGAAGACTAAATATTTTACATTTACACTTCGCAGATAAGTCAATGCATCCCTAACAAAGTGAAAACAATAGTCTTGTATGTCAAGAATTATATTTACCTAATAAATGAGGTAGTTGTTGAAGTCCGTAGCCCCTTGTCTCCTCTATCTTTATGTCATTTGAGTTCTTTCAGACTATTGTATCGAATATTTTACTTCGTATACTTGTAGCAAACTTTATAGTAGCTCATGACTTGTGACACCACAGTTTGGGCTATATCGGGATGGCTTCCCTCGTTATTATTGCTATTTCCGCACTATTTGATATATTACGCATGTGTTAGAATTATTAATTTTAATTAATTGCTTTACAAGAGGTGTTTGCGTTGTTCCGGCTGGCCTTATCTTCACGAGAGGCGCCATTACCAATGGGTTTGGGAATTGGGTCGTGACAAGTTGGTATCAGAGCCTAGGTTACTAGGTCTCGCGACTCATGAGCTGGTTTAGTAGAGTCTCGCGAATCGGTACAGAGATGTCTGTACTTATCCTCGAGAGGCTGCAGAACCTTTAGGAAAACTTCACATTCTTGTCGTGCGAACTTGTTGATCCGAGTACTAAACTTCTCTATGTTCTATTTCTCACAGATTGTGAGGTCACGAGCTACCGGGCGTGACAGATGACCACTAGTACCACCCATTGAGGCCACCAGAGGTTGTGGATGCGATCGTGGTCGTGGCAGAGGTAGAGCAGCAGGGGCAGCACCTATGGATCCTCCAGTTGCCCCAACTCAGGACCAGGCTCCAGCGGCACCAATTCTGGCATAAGCGATGCCTATAGTGATTCAGGGTCTTCGGGAGACTTTGGCTCAGATTTTGATAGTTTGCATTTGCCTGTCTCAGGCAGTTTCAACCACTATAGCAGCAGCTACTTCGCAGGCTGGTGGAGGCAATCAGACCCCCACTGCCCGCACCCCTAAGTAGGTAGCACATGGATTATAGACTCCAGAGGTACCTCCAGCTCAGCCAGTTGCACCATTGCAGGAATTCAGGGTTCCAGCTATGCCTGAGGATGAGTAGTGTCGCCTCGAGAGTTATGGTAGACTCTAGTCTCTAACATTCAGTGGTGCTGAGGGCGAGCATGCCCGGGGTTTTCTTGACAGGTGTCAGCGTATGCCCCCTACACTAGGGATCCTTGAGTCTAGTGGTGTGACATTCACCACCTTTCATTTTACTAGGCTTGCCTTCACTTGGTGGGAGGCGTAAGCCAGCTGGTGCATCACATTTGACTTGGCAGGAGTTCTCCACTCTCTTCTTGAAGAAGTATGTACCGCAATCCTGTAGAGAGGAGCTGCGCAGGCAGTTTGAGTGGCTACAACAGGGAGATATGACTGTGTCTCAGTATGAGATGAGGTTTTCAGAGTTATCTCATCATGCCGTCTGGATGGTTCTGTCGGATCGGGAGTGGATTAGGAGATCTGTTGATGGCCTTAACTATCATCTCCGAGTTCTTATGACTAGAGAGAGAGTATTGGGTGCTTCATTTGAGGAATATGTTGTTTTGTCCGTGTATTTTCCTAAAAAAGATATAGAAGTATTGCTCTAATTTTTCCAAGATTTAGGTTATTATCTTCGTTAAATAATTATTAAAACTTCTTGTTTATTATGTGATTCTTTCCTTCAACCAGTCTTGATTAATCATTAAAATATTGAAAAAGACTACAACACAATCAACATAAACTTTTATACGCAATTCAATCCACGGGATCCCAAGCCAATCCATTGCCATAATAGATCCAAATTCTAATATTTTAGAGATGTTGCCGGAAAAAATTTCTAATTTCTTATAACTCTATTCTCGATAGTTTTACCCTTTTATCAAGATGAATATATGTATTGTTCTAGCTCTTCGAGTAAAGCAAGTTATTTAAGGTAAGTTGATGAGATTTGTTATAGGAAGTTACGTTGAGCACATGAGCTAAACAAAAAATGCAGAGGAAGTGTAGACTTTTAATCAGAGAACTGAGAGAATATAGACAATGAGATGATCTTAGGATTGATACTTTAAACCTAGGTTTAGAGTGAGGTATTTAGCAAAGAAATAAGTCAGGGTCATTTGGAAATTAGATTTCGCCAAACCCATCATTCATAACACAAACTTTCTTATGTATTGGTCTGTTGAAATTGTAAATGAAAAGAAAGAACATTAGAAAGTTCAACTCCAAAAGTATTTTCTATTTTGTTATTTAAACAACAATATAAGAGAATAGTTCTTTTCTAACGGCTAATAACATCTCAACGTGCACTATGCATGAAGATCACGAGAAATTATATTTCAAACGTAAAAGCATATACGATTTTGTTCACAACTTGAGGTTCAATCATCTAATAAAATGAACTTATTATAATGAATTAATATGAAGACCGGGAATTTTGCATTTGATTTGACAAATCACCAACATCATATAAATCTTGAATTAACCAAAAACATTTATTTCCTTGGAGGTGTAGAAGCTATCAATGCCTTAAGGTCTAATGTTTATGATCCGAGAATAGATCTAAGTGCAAAGTAACATGTATTGGGACATGAATATCAGTGCAAAATAACAAATTAGGGACCTGACTTGCATTAAACAGTGTTGGTAGTTTCAACAGTTCTGACAGTGTTGTAGAATTCAACTAAAGCTAAGATCCATGAACCAAAAGAATATGAAATAAAGGAACATATCAAGATGGCTAACTGCCTTGACTTCATGAAATAGTTGAAACACAATAATCTAGTAGGCTTCTTCTCCGTGACTCGACAATAATACAATGCTCTACTCGGGCCTTGTCACAAATGTTGTCTTCTAAACTATCCAACAATACAAGCCAACTCTAAGTAGTTCTAACAACTAACCACAAAGTACAACAACCTCAAGGACATACACAATTATAATATGAGAAAATAATTGAAGGAAAGAAATATAAGAATGAGGTATATTTCAATATTGAATGGATGATAATGAGAAAAGAGACGAACATACAAACGAAGACTAAATATTTTACATTTACACTTCGCAGATAAGTCAATGCATCCCTAACAAAGTGAAAACAATAGTCTTGTATGCCAAGAATTATATTTACCTAATAAATGAGGTAGTTGTTGAAGTCCGTAGCCCCTTGTCTCCTCTATCTTTATGTCATTTGAGTTCTTTCAGACTATTGTATCAAATATTTTACTTCGTATACTTGTAGCAAACTTTATAGTAGCTCATGACTTGTGACACCACAGTTTGGGCTATATCGGGATGGCTTCCCTCGTTATTATTGCTATTTCCGCACTATTTGATATATTACGCATGTGTTAGAATTATTAATTTTAATTAATTGCTTTACAAGAGGTGTTTGCGTTGTTCCGGCTGGCCTTATCTTCACGAGAGGCGCCATTACCAATGGGTTTGGGAATTGGGTCGTGACAAGTTGGTATCAGAGCCTAGGTTACTAGGTCTCGCGACTCATGAGCTGGTTTAGTAGAGTCTCGCGAATCGGTACAGAGATGTCTGTACTTATCCTCGAGAGGCTGCAGAACCTTTAAGAAAACTTCACATTCTTGTCGTGCGAACTTGTTGATCCGAGTACTAAACTTCTCTATGTTCTATTTCTCACATATTGTGAGGTCACGAGCTACCGGGCGTGACAGATGACCACTAGTACCACCCATTGAGGCCACCAGAGGTTGTGGATGCGATCGTGGTCGTGGCAGAGGTAGAGCAGCAGGGGCAGCACCTATGGATCCTCCAGTTGCCCCAACTCAGGACCAGGCTCCAGCGGCACCAATTCTGGCATAAGCGATGCCTATAGTGATTCAGGGTCTTGGGGAGACTTTGGCTCAGATTTTGATAGTTTGCATTTGCCTGTCTCAGGCAGTTTCAACCACTATAGCAGCAGCTACTTCGCAGGCTGGTGGAGGCAATCAGACCCCCACTGCCCGCACCCCTAAGTAGGTAGCACATGGATTATAGACTCCAGAGGTACCTCCAGCTCAGCCAGTTGCACCATTGCAGGAATTCAGGGTTCCAGCTATGCCTGAGGATGAGTAGTGTCGCCTCGAGAGTTATGGTAGACTCTAGTCTCTAACATTCAGTGGTGCTGAGGGCGAGCATGCCCGGGGTTTTCTTGACAGGTGTCAGCGTATGCCCCCTACACTAGGGATCCTTGAGTCTAGTGGTGTGACATTCACCACCTTTCATTTTACTAGGCTTGCCTTCACTTGGTGGGAGGCGTAAGCCAGCTGGTGCATCACATTTGACTTGGCAGGAGTTCTCCACTCTCTTCTTGAAGAAGTATGTACCGCAATCCTGTAGAGAGGAGCTGCGCAGGCAGTTTGAGTGGCTACAACAGGGAGATATGACTGTGTCTCAGTATGAGATGAGGTTTTCAGAGTTATCTCATCATGCCGTCTGGATGGTTCTGTCGGATCGGGAGTGGATTAGGAGATCTGTTGATGGCCTTAACTATCATCTCCGAGTTCTTATGACTAGAGAGAGAGTATTGGGTGCTTCATTTGAGGAATATGTTGTTTTGTCCGTGTATTTTCCTAAAAACGATATAGAAGTATTGCTCTAATTTTTCCAAGATTTAGGTTATTATCTTCGTTAAATAATTATTAAAACTTCTTGTTTATTATGTGATTCTTTCCTTCAACCAGTCTTGATTAATCATTAAAATATTGAAAAAGACTACAACACAATCAACATAAACTTTTATACGCAATTCAATCCACGGGATCCCAAGCCAATCCATTGCCATAATAGATCCAAATTCTAATATTTTAAAGATGTTGCCGGAAAAAATTTCTAATTTCTTATAACTCTATTCTCGATAGTTTTACCCTTTTATCAAGATGAATATATGTATTGTTCTAGCTCTTCGAGTAAAGCAAGTTATTTAAGGTAAGTTGATGAGATTTGTTATAGGAAGTTACGTTGAGCACATGAGCTAAACAAAAAATGCAGAGGAAGTGTAGACTTTTAATCAGAGAACTGAGAGAATATAGACAATGAGATGATCTTAGGATTGATACTTTAAACCTAGGTTTAGAGTGAGGTTCTGACAGCTACAGTGGCTTTCCTTCGAGGAGCCAGTTCCAGCAGGGTAGGGGTCGTTCTTTCAGGCCTGCTTAGTCGGCCCGTTTCGAGTATCATAGGGAATCTTCAGGTCGTGGTTATCATGGTTCTCCACAGAGTCAGCCTTCACATAGCACTCTTCCAGCATGAAGTTCATCTCGAGCCCCATCTGTTCAGGGTTCTTCTAGGCCGAGTGCGTCAGCTAGTCACTCCGGTGCGAGGGGTTCCCTTCAGTCCCATTCTCCAGCTCCCAAAAGTTGTTATGAGTGCAGAGAGTTTGGGCATATGTGGAGGTAGTGTCCTCACGGTGCTGCTAGCTCATCTCAGCAGAAGGGTCAGCCCTTGTCTTCTAGTCTAGCTTCTTTATCACACGCCCTGCCAGCTAGGGGTAAGGGTCAGGCAGCCAGGGGTCGCCCCATAGTACAGGTCGATCAGGCGGTGGTCAGGCTCTCTTTTATGATCTTCAGGGCATGATATATGATATTGCTTCAGATGATGTCATTACATGTATTATTTTAGTCTACCACAAAGATGCCTCAGTCTTATTTGATCCCGGGTCCACAAATTCTTATATATTTGCATATTTTTGTGACAACCCGGCCCGCCGTCATGGGAATTACCACCCCGTTATGTTGAAATTGTATGTTTTATGCTTTTGTATCAGTGTTAAAGTCTATCGGGTGAGTTAGGACTGAATTGGATTGAAAATGAGGCATATAGCCTTTTTGAAGGAGACTTGAATAAGGAAAAGTCAACCCGAAGTTGACTATTTGGTTAGAGTGCTCGAAATCACGTTCTGATGATTCGGTTAGTTCCGGGAGGTGATTTGTGACTTAAGGGAGCGATCGGAATTGAATTTGGAGGCCCGGTGTAGAAATAGGCTTGAATTGGCTAAGGTTGAATTTTGGCGAAATCCAAATGGTAGGTGAGATTTTGATCCGGGGGTCGGAATGGAATTCCAACAGTTGCAATAGCTTCGTTAGGTGATTTTGGATGTGCCTGCAAAATTTCAGGTCATTCGGACGTCGTTTGGTCGGGTTTTTGATCGAATGTGTAATTCGGAATGTTTTAAGGAATTTAGGCTTGAATTTGATGTGAATTATGGGTTTTGGTGTTATTAGACGTGTTTTGAGGATTGGAGCAAGTTCGAATAAGGTATTAAGATGTGTTGGTATGTTTGGATGAGGTCCCGGGGCCTCGGGGTGATTTCGGATGGTTAAACGGGAGAAATTGTGGAAGAATTGCAGGTTGGGATCCTGCTTCTGTTGTTTCCGCTCCTGCGGAATTTTGGACGCAGGAGCGTGTCCGCAGAAGCGGACGAGATGCGCAGGAGCGACTTGTTACGCAGAAGCGGAAGCCATTCCGCTGAAGCGAGGTCGCTGGTGCGAGCCAGTGATCGCAGAAGCGGACGGGGAGAAAATGGGCATGGTCCGCAGAAGCGGACACTCGACCGCTTGGGCGAGACCACAGAAGCGGTCAATGGTGCGCAGAGGCGGATGTTTCCGCAGAAACGGAAGTTTCTTCGCAGAAGCGGGCCCGCTTAAGCGGCCCTATGCTCGCAGAAGCGGAAATGGCCGGCCAGGCCTGGAACCGCTGAAGCGACCCTTTGGTCGCGGATACGGGCTCGTAGGAGCGGAAAATATTCCGCAGAAGCGAAAATCGCTGTAAGTAAGTGTATCGGAAGTTAGAAAAATTTCAGAACATTTCACACATTTTGGGTCTCGGCTTTAGAGGCGATTTGGGCGATTTTGAAGAGAAATTCAAGGAAATCATCAGGTAATCATCTATGGACTTAAACTATGATTAGTATTGGTAATATTATGCAATTATATCATGAAAATGGAGGAATTTGGGGTAATTTATGGAGGATTTAGCCCTAGGCTTGAACTTTAGAAAATCAAGGTTTTGAATGGGCAAATGGAGTCCGAATTTGGTAAAATTGATATGCTTAGACTCGTATTGAGATGAGGGTTCCGAATATGTGACTTTCGTGATTTTTTGATAAGCGTACCGAAAGTCGGGTTTTGACAACTTTGGGAATTTTTATGTAAGTTGAGTTGTATTGATTGGGTGTAGTCCCATTGGCCTAATTTGTTGTATTTCTACTATATTTGAGCAGATTCTACGCGTGCGGAGCTTGATTCTCGTGGCAAGGGCATTGCGGAATAGTCGTCGCGCTATATTGAGGTGAGTAATAGATGTGGGTGATGACCGGCGGGTTCGAAACCCCGGTATACCACTTTGTGACGCTGTATAGCGGCGAGACACGCACACTCTTGAGAGTGCGGGGTCGATCATGAACTGGAGACTATAGATTAGTCCAACCTGTTGATACTGTATTATTGGCTATTCTCGAGCCGTCGAACCTCCTTCTCGGATGGTTGCATATATCTATATTGTGATAATGGCCACTCTTGAGCCGAGGAACCCCCTTCTTGGGCGGTTGAGTATACATGTGGGCCGTGAGCCAGTTATTGGATCCCGCGAGGATCGTTATCATGGTCTTATCATATAGACATGCTAGTTTACTACTAGTCCGCGGCTATTTTTGTTATTATGCTAATTCCAATCTCTGGAACTTGATATTACTATTTTCCAACTGAAAAATGATAAAAGAGTTTTCAAAAACTACTTTTGAGCCTGCGAGGCTGTATCTGCATATTAGCCGACTAGTAGTGGATCGGGCTGCACGCCGCAGCGAGATATATGTTGGATCGGACTGCACGCCGCAGGGATATCTCTATGAGATGTGCTTGGGCTGTAGGAGCCCCTCCGGAGTCTGAACCCCCACAGTGAGCACGGGTACCCAAAATTGGAGTCGGGCTACGCGCCGTAGCGGTCATATCATGCATTGCATTGCATTTAGCTACATCCGCTAGCTGTTATGCTATTTATTGGTATTTGTTGGTACAGGTACAGTGAAGATTGATTCTATGACAGGGTAGCTGATTATAGCTTTACATAGTGCTTTATTGCGGATTTCTTATCTGCGCTGTCTTACCCTTGTTTATTACCACCGAGTCTGGCAGTACTCATTTTACTCCCTGCACCTTGTGTGCAGATCCAGGTACCTCTCAGCAGTGATCCAGTAGCTGTGCGAGGCGACGTTTGTGGATATTCGAGGTAGCTGCGGAGTCCGCAGGACCCGATATTCCTTCTTACTGTCTTGATGTTGTATTGACTTTTCTTTCCGCGCTTGGTATCTTGTAAATCTTTATACACTTATGTTCTTTAGAGGCTCATGACTCTTGACCCTTCGGTCTATGGGAGTTAGTATATTTTGGGACTTGGTTTCCCCGCTGTTGTACTATTGTTTCATATTTTGAAATGCTTAAATGGGTTAAAGAGAGCTTCTAGCTCCGTTGTTGATATTGATTGGTCGGGCTGGCTTAGCAATGTGCTGGGCGCCATCACGACCGGATTTGGGGTCGTGACAATTTTGCTCATCATTTGGGTACGACCCGAGGGTGTCTTGCTTTACTTGTTCATGTATCTACCCGGTGGGCAATGCTATTGTTGTAGACCATGTGTATCGGTCATGTTTGGTGACTATTGGTGGTCTGGAGACCCGAGTTGATCTATTGCTATTGAGTATGGTAGATTTTGATATTATTTCGAGCATGAAGTGATGATCTCTGTGTCATGCTATTCTAGACCGTCATGCAAAGAAAGTCACTTTGGCTATACCAGGTGTACCAAGGATCGAGTGGGGTGGTGTGACCGACTATGTCCCTAGCAGGATGATCTCATTCTTAAAGGCCCAACATATGGTTGGGAAGGGTTGTCTTTCATATTTGGCATTTGTGAGAGATGTTGTAGCCGAGACTCCTAGTATTGATTTTATCCCAGTTGTGAGGGAGTTTCCCAATGTATTTCCTGTAGACCTGCCGGGCATACCACCGGATAGGATATTAATTTTGGTATCGACCTGGTGCCGAGCACTCAGCCCATTTCCATTCTTCCATATCGTATGGCACCCGTGGACTTGAAAGAATTGAAGGATCAGTTTTAGGAACTCCTAGATAAGAGATTCATTCGGCCTAGTGTGTCATCGTGGGGGTGCACCGGTTCTATTTGTGAAGAAGAAGGATGGCACAATGAGAATGTGCATTCACTACAAGCAATTGAACAAAGTAACAGTGGAAAATAAGTATCATCTACCTCACATTGATGATTTATTTGGCCAACTTCAGGGAGCGAGGGTGTTCTCCAAGATTGATCTCCGTTCGGGATATCACCAGTTGAATATCAAGGATTCAGATATTATGAAGACTACTTTCAGGACTAGATATGGGCACTATGCATTTCTTGTTATGTCTTTTGGGCTGACAATGTCCCAGCAGTGTTCATGCATTTGATGAATAGTGTATTTTGACCGTATTTGGATTTATTCGTTATTATCTTTATTAATGATAATCTGGTGTACTGGTATAGTCGGAAGGAGCACGCACAACATTTGCGAGTTGTATTGCAGAGACTAAGGGAAAAGATGCTTTATGCAAAGTTCTCCAAGTGTGAGTTTTGGCTTAGCTCAGTAGTTTTCTTGGGGCACGTGGTGTCCAACAAGGGTATTCAAGTTGACCCGAAGAAGATAAAGGTGGTTCAAAGTTGGCCTAGACCGACCTCAGCTACAGAGATTCGTAGTTTCCTTGGTTTTGCAGGTTATTATCGTCGATTTGTCCAGGGATTTTCCTTTATTACATCGCCCTTGACCAAGTTGACTCAGAAGGGTGCTCCATTGTATGGTCGGACGAGTGTGAGGAGAGCTTTCAGAGGCTCAAGACAGCCTTGACCATGACTCCAGTATTGGTTTTGCCCTCAGCTTCAGGCTCTTATACTGTATATTGTGATGCTTTGAGAGTTGGGATATGATGTGTATTGATGCAGGGGGTAGAGTTACTGATTATGCTTCTCGTCAGCTGAAGCCCCACGAGAAGAACTACCCTGTACATGATTTGGAGTTGGCTGTTATAGTTCATACTTTGAAGATTTGGAGGCACTACTTGTATGGCGTATCTTGTGAGGTATTCATCGAAGCCCACATCTCACGTTATTCCATTCATTCGGGTGCCGTGAAGATGTATCAGGATTTGAGGAAGCATTATTGGTGGAGAAGAATGACGAAAGACATTGTAGGATTTGTGGTTTGGTGTCTCAACTGTCAGCATGTAAAATATAAGTATCAGAGACCGGGTGGCATACTTCAACAGATGACCATTCTGGAGTAGAAGTGGGAGTGAGTCACTAAGGATTTTGTGAGTGGTCTTCTCAAACTTTGAAGATATTCGACTCGATTTGGGTGATTGTGGATCGACTAACCAAGTCCACGCACTTCATTCCGGTGTGTACTACCTATTCTTCGGAGCGGCTGACATGGATATTTATATGGGAGATTGTTTGATTGCATGGAGTTCCAGTGTCTATTATCTCAGATAAACGAGTTCCAGGTAGAGTTAAGCACATCATTTCATCCTCAGACAGACGAGAAGTCCGTGCGTATTATTCAGATATTGGAGGACATGTTGCATGCATGTGTTATTGATTTTGGAGGTTCTTGAGATGAGTTTTTGCCACTTGCAGAGTTTTCCTACAACAACATTTATCAATCGAGCATTTAGATGGCCCCATATGAGAAGTTAGATGGGAGGCGGTGTAGGTCTCCAGTTGGTTCGAGCCCGGTGATGCTAGGCTATTGGGGACAGAGTTGGTTCAGGATGACTTAGAGAAGGTGAAACTGATTCAGAAGAGGCTTCGCACAGCACAGTCACATCAGAAGAGTTATGCAGACCGAAAGGTTCGAGATGTGTCTTATATGGTTGGTGAGAAGGTCTTGCTTCACCGACCTTATTGGTGGCGCCTATGATTGATGGCGCACCTACCAGTTAGACAGTCCAGAAGAGGCAACTTCACTGACTCGAACTCAGTTTTTAAATATGTTTCTGAGAGAGTTTGTTCCTCAGACCCCCAGGGATGCATGGCGCGCGGAGTTTGAGCATTTGCGCTAGGGTGCTATAACCGTATCGGAGTATGCTGTCCGTTACACTAGTTTGGCTAGACATGCCTCAACTTTGGTTTCCACTGTTCGTGAGATGGTTCACCGGTTCATTGAGGAGATTATTCCTAGCATCAGGACTAGCATCGCCCGTGAGTTGGAAATGGATATTCCATATCAGCAGGTGGTGAACATTGCTAGGAGGATAGATGGTATGTATGCTACAGAGAGAGAGGGCAGGCAGGGTCATGAGAGAGAGATCAGACGAGATCAGGAGAGAGAGTTTGAGGAGACGAGGAGTCCTTGTAGGCCGAAGAGATATACAGGTCCTTATTTTGGAGGCGGGGTGTGTCATGGTAGAGGTTTTGCGGGTCAGCTAGTTCAATTCGTGCTTCAGACTTAGCATGGTACTAAGGTGTTTATTGGTTTCGGAGTACTCGCTCCGCACAGTTTCCACTGCCTCGTCAGTAGAGATGGTGCTTTGAGTGTGGAGATACTAGCCACATGATTAGAGATTGTCCTAGACTTCAGACCGGTGTGTCCTAACGAGGTATTCAGGCAGGTAGAGGGCGCCCAAGAAGAGGAGGCCCGACTTGTTGATGTGTTTCATATAATAGGCTTAAGGCCGGTACGCTAGTTGAATGTCATTCAGGTACAAATTCGGTCTATTATTGAGGGATACTTCATGTAGTTCATCACTGTTCTGCTTATCGGGGCAAGTTTCATTGTTTGTTGTTCCATTTATCGGAGCGCTTCATGATTTGCACTATGTCTATGTGATTATCCCGTTAGGAGGTTCTATTAGTGATAGTCGTGTCTATCATCCTTTTCTACTTGTTATCGAAATTTATGAGGCTAGTAGTAAATTTATGTTGTCCGTTTCAGCAGGTTTGATGTGATCACGGAGAATTCTTGGTTATGAGCTGTAATTTCTATGCTCCCCCAGTGTGGGAGCCAACCTATGTCATAAATTGTAGACGGAATTGATCTAGTGAGAGTCTCTAGATGGGCTGATGTGTGCCCTACTTATGATTCAGTGTTGAGGGTAGGACCCTCGTGATTTTAGGTGATTTGATATGTTGAGACCGGGCTATGTACTGCGGTGAAAGTTATATCAGTATAAGATCTTTGTGAGTCTTTTATATTCTTTCATTTCTTGTTTGATGTTATTGTCGATTTGTGTTTTAGGAAAATTTATGCTAGTTTAATTTGTTGTTAGCTCCCTTATGTGTTTCTTTTCTCATATTTAGTGAGTTACGTTCTATGCTTCTTAAGTTTAGCTTGTGGGGTGTATACCCATTGGTGTTGGCTAAGATTTGGTTATTCGGGTGTTTATTATGCGATTTTCGTGGTTATTGTATCAAATCCAGTATTGTGCATGTTTGAAAGGACTTCATGGTTAATATAAGGCTTATGACCGGAACAAATTTGATCTTAGGCAAGTATTGCTATCAGGAATGTTATTGTGGGCCTATGTGTGATGTATGATGTTGTGTGGTTATACCCTGTGTGTTTGCTTGTATTGAAATAGCTGGTTGAAACTGATACCAGATATGGATTTAGGATTGGGTCCTTTGGAAATGGATAAAAGGTGAGAATTTTTGGCTTGAAGGCCTATTGGTATTGCTAGAAAGGTTAAATTTTCAGTTGAGATGGTGTCAGCAAGACTAAGTGGATTGGGGTGACGTGGGATCACCCGCGTATGTTGTTAGTGACTTGAAGATTTCAGGTATGTTCTCTATGCTCGTTCGAGGACGAACAAATATTTAAGCGTGGGAGGATATAACGACCCGACCGGTCATTTTTAAAAATCATGCCCTGATCCCCTATTAACTGCTTCCCTAAGTTCATTTCTGCTATTTTGGTTTGCTGGGATGTTCGGTGTTAGGATTCGGAGTGTTTTGGCATACTTAGTCCCTAGTGTATTATGGGGGTTCATAGCTTATTTAGGCTTGAAATGCCAAAGTTTGAATTTTTGAAGTTTCCGGTCCGATAGTGAGTTTTTGATCCGAGGGTCGGAATTGAATTCCAGAAGTTTTTGTAGCTCCGTCATGCCATTTGGGATGTGTCTGCAAAATTCCAGGTCATTCAGACGTGGTTTGGTTGGGTTTTTGGTCAAAAACATATTTCGAGGATTTGGAAGTTCATAAGCTTGATTTTTGGTTGGATCCACCGCTTCGATGTTATTTTATGTGATTTGAAGTTCGAGCGAATACGTGTTAGGTTATATGACTTGTGTGCATGATTGGTCGGGGTCCCGAGGGCCTTGGGTGTGTTTCGGGTGGGCTACGGATCCTTTTTCCCTACTTTTGAATTGTTGTTGCTGCTTATGGTACTCGCGTTCGCGATTGGGCCATCGCGTTCGTGAAGGCTTATCTTGGCCACTTCGAAATCCTTCTAAGCGTTCGCGTTTAGTTCTATGCGATCTCGATACTTTGATAAATCTTTCTTCGCGTTTGCATCCCCCTCACCCGCGTTTGCGAAGACCAGCCTTCTCCCCTTCCGCGTTCGCGTCCTTGACAACGCGTTCGCGTAGGCCACATCTGGACCCCTCCTATTTTCTTCTACGCATTCGTGTGGCCTGTGTTCGTGTAATCCCCCAGCCCAGACCTTCACGTTCGCATCCTTGCCTTTGCAATTGCAAAGGGTAACCTCAGCCACTTATATTTTTCTTCTTCGCGAATACGAGCCCATCTACGCGTTCGCAATGAACAAAATACCTGGGCAGACAGATTTAATCCCAAATTCGAGGGCTTCTTCATTTTATCACATTTTGACTTCTGTAGCTCGGTTCTTGGCGATTTTTGAAGGGATTTTCACCTGGGTGACTTGGCTAAGTGTTTCTCGCTCGACTTAGAGTAATTTCCATGAATCTCCTCTTAATTTCATCTGTTAATTTCAGCTTTTTCAATGAAAAATGGGTAGAACTTTATAGACCAAGTTATTAAGTTATGGGGGGGGGGTATTTGACCTCTAATTTGAGAGATTTTTATATGGTTAGACTCGTGAGAGTACGAGGGTTATGAAAATATGAAAATTATCTGATTTCGAGACGTTGGCCTGAGGGGCATTTTGGTCATTTTGCCTTATTTCGTGCTTTAGATTTGAATTAAATAGTATAATCAGTTGCTTGAGATGTTATTTACAATGTGTAATTTTATTGAATAGATTTGGACCATTTGGAGTCGATAACTCGTGGTGTGGCAAGAACGTGGTTGCTAGTTGATTTTAGCCGGTTTGAGTTACATATCTTGCCTAACCTTGTGTGGGGGACTTCCCCTTAGGATTTGAGTCTTCTTTGTTGATTATATTTCTTGTACACGAAGTGACGAGTGCGTGCTCGTATTTATTTGTGGAAAATTGTCCCTTTTAGGTTCTTAGATCCTTGAAATCATTGAATATGGAGTTGATCTTGATACAATTGAGAGTCCTGTTATTTGTTTCACTTCTACATGACTTACTTGGAATTTATTTTCCCTTTTGGTTTATCCTTATTGCCTAAGTAACTTTACTTGTTTAACTGAAACATCTACCTTTATATAACCACGTTATCGTTCCTAATTGCTTGTATTAAATTGAAAATTATTATTCCTATCTCTCATGTAATTAATTGGGCCAAATTAAAATGGAAGTTAGATATCCTATGTTTAGTTAATATTTTCTTTAATTGAGATTTATGTGACTTATGTTAACTCCCTCGTTGTTGATTTACGTATTATGGAATCATTGCTTCGTAGTATTTTCTCCCTTGTTGAGTTGTTCTTATTGCGCTTAGTATTTCCCTGCTACGGTTATTCCTTGGTAGTTAGTTGTACCGTCTTTTGGTGAACGAAATTTCTTGAGCTGATTCTCTTGCTTGTTCCTGTATATATATATTGTCATTTATTATGTTGTACTTGAGATTGCGATGCACGAGGTTTCTGCCGTGCAATTGTTGATATTGTGATGCACGAGGTTTCTGCTGTGCAGTTGTTGATATTGTGATGCACGAGGTTTCTGCCGTGCGGTGATTACTACTGTCATGCACGAGGTTACTGTCATGCGGTGGTTATTGAAATGTTGCACGAGGTCTTTGCCGTGTCATTGTTGTTATTGATGTTCTGCACATGTGGTGTAATAAGGCGGGATATGTTATATGCTTATATATGGGTTGCGCATGTGGCAGAATAAGGTGGGACATTGCTATGCTCTTGTGGAAAAATAAGGCGGTGCCTATTATATTATTATTACACACGTGGCGAAACAAGGGGGCTATGTCGGGGATTGATTTTATAGAGTTGTGACGGCCAGTGGAGGCATTCCTTTTTATTTTATATTATATATTTTAATTGAGGGTTGTTTACCCGTGTGAGCGTTACCGCTTGGGAGTTGTAAGGAAATATCGTACGCGCAGTCCGTTTTCCTTTTTCATGTTCGCTAGCGAAACACTTGCATAAGCATACACGTAGTTGAACACTCCCATTAGAGGTGAATTCCTCCTGTTTTACTAAGGGTGGAGGTACGCCTTCGCTTATCCCTTATAATTGAGAGAGTTTCCCTGGTCAGCCAGTTGGTTGTCAGCATGATCATGAGATTGTTGGGGTACATGATGCAAATTATTAGATTTCAGATGCTGGATATTATACGAGTTGCGGTTTGTCCGAGACTTGGTGAAATTATGGAAAGAGTTGAATAAGACCTTTTGAGATCATCATTGTAGGATGTGAGTTATTTACTTGTTTTCCCCTTACTGTGTTGGGACCTTAGGATTTGGATTGTGATTCTGCCGTCATTCCGTATCATCGTTTATTATATTCTCGTATTAATTGTTGTATTATATCTTACCGGTAGGTGTCTTGACTGTTCCTCGTCACTCTCCATCGAGGTTAGTCTTGATACTTACTGGACACCGCCGTGGTGTGCTCATGCTACTCTTCTGAATATTTTTATTGTGCAGATGCATGTACTCCCGCTTAGTTCTATCAGCCTTCGAAGAAGGCGTATCGGTAAAGACTTCAAGGTATATCTGCTACGTCCGCAGACTGAGGAGTCCTTTTCCAGCTTTCTATAAAAAGTATAGTTCTTTCAGTATTTCTCCTTTGTATAGATATTCTTGAGCTAGATCCTCTTATGTAACCCCTTAGCTTGTGATTTATGAGTTTCCGGGTTTTGGATTATTGTTGGCTTCGAGAATTGTTATAGTATGTACCGAGCGGCACCTTAAACACCATTTTTACTTTATTAGTTCGGTTTTATTTACTTTCTTCCATAATTATTGTTTATCTCCGGCATTGTTAGGCTTACCTAGCCGCAGGGACCGGGTGCCATCACGACGTGTTCATGGAGGGTGAACTGGGGTCGTGACAACATATTCATTCTTGGAAGAATATGAACGTGCTACAAGTAGTGAATATACCACACTCACCTCTAGAAGGGGATGTCACACCTCCTTTCGGCGCGCTTACCCCGAAGGATAACGCATAAGGGAGTTTTTCCAATTTAAGTGACAATATTCGAAATGATATTATTTATTTATTTCAGAGTCGCCACTTGGAATAAATTATGGTGTCCCAAGTCACCGATTTATTTAAATCCCAAATCGAGAAAATTTTTGACTTTCCAAATGAAGTCTGTGAACCAGAAATTCTAAGTAAGGAATTCTGTTGACCCGAGGGAAGGTGTTAGGCACCCCCGGATCCCGTGGTTCTAGCACGGTCGCTTAAATTATTGTAATGGCTAAATATTTGATTTTAAAGTATATTCAATACTATAATGTAATTTTAAATCATTTACCGCGTTTGATTATTTTTTAAGAAAATGTGAACATTCTTATTGAGGGGCCCCGCGATTTTATTTTCTATTTAGCAAGGCTCGTAATATTTTTTATTTAAAAGAATAATCCTAAAGTGACTACATTTTTTTTATTTAGTTTATCTTTAAAAGAAAAGAAAAAGTCCTAATTAATTACATGCTTAAAATGCTATTCGATATTAGTACAAAAGGTATTCCCTCACAAGCCGACTAAATGACAAATTTATTCTTCAAAATATAGAACTAACTACAATTTGACAAAACTAATAAAACGAAAAATAACAACAAATATTAATCAACAACTTCTCTATTTCATTTCAAAACTTCAACTTCCAATTCGATCTTATATCAACACATAATTTTTAGAATGTGTACCTGGTATTGAAAAGAAGAGGAAGATGGAAAATCGACAGGCCGGTGAAAGTACAGCAACAACAAAAATAACAACCAGCAGTAGCTTCAACACTTCAATCCAGAATATCCCAGCAATATGGAGAAAAACCAGTAAAAATAGAGAAGAAAAATATATTCCGAAATTTCTCTTTGCTTTCTCTCTCTAGCTTTGAACTCTCTTCAATTCTCAAAAGAAACTCTCAAAAATTAAATTCTGTCCCGTGTATATTTCTGTATCCAGAGTGTATATCGAGTGTATACTGCTCTCTTTTTTTCCTTATGTTTCTTCTCTTCCTATTATTTCCTCTCTTTTTTTCCTACCCTTTTTTTTCATAAATCCTCTCTTCTATTTATAGGCAAGTATTTCGAAAATTTTCAGATTTTTTATTAAAAAGAAAAATATTTTTTTAATTTAAAGAAAACCCACTAATCCATGTTTTTCTCTCCTTGTTTTCTTCCTTGATTTCCTTGCTCCCCACTACTTTATGTCATGTGATTATGATTATTTTTTGGCTAAAAAAATCTGAAATTTTCTTCTTGGGCCAAGGGGTTTTGGGTTGGGTAAGGGTGCTTAGGATTGGGCTTGTAACTTAATTTGCAAGATGGCCCAATCCAATTTTTTCTATTTTGTTCTTCTACATTATTCAACTTCCTAATTAATAAAGCTCAAAATACTAAGATTAATTTATAAAAACTAAAAATTGTCTTGAAATACTAATTAACTCATAATAATAATTATCACACAAAATTAAACATTAATAAAAATAAAATTGCACGATTTGGACATTAAATGCTTAAAAACTGCAAAAATACATATTTTTTATGACTTTTCATTTCTGTAAAATAAACTTAATTGTAAGCTTGAATTTTATATACATATGCAACATATTTTTTTATATATTATATTTATTTAAACAAGCAAATATGCACAGATAAAAATGCAAATAATACAAGAAAAATAATACAAAATTCACAACAATTGTAAGAAAACTAATATTATTTTATTTTGAATCTTTGGGAGCATTTCTCTTATAGGGCAAAAATCATGTGCTCACAGCTGCCCCTCTTTACTCGGAAACACGAAGAGTTTTCGTGCAAAGATAAGTGAGCGGATACGAGCGATTTTTGCCCGTTTGAGTACTCCGTGTGAAGCATTTTTTGGAAAAAATTTGACCGAGCCTCTGCTTCAGCAGGCCTCCTACATATCCTGGGCTAAACAGAAATCGGGTCAATGTAGTTCGGGAAGTTTTGGTAGCTGGGACTACCATGACTGCTGTGATCTTGCTGTTACTTGTTGTTGTTGCTGATGCCACTGCTTAACTGATCTCCTTATTACACCGTGCTAAATGAAAAATAAGAAGCTAGACTAAGTTACAGTATTGTAAATTCTTATCTATATTTTCAACTTGATCTTGTCACGTTCCTTGCCATCCTGCTGGCTTTGATGTTTCTTCACATGCTTGTTTTCTTCTGACAATTATCTCGGCCTATCTTTATTGCCGAACTCCGACCGTTGGTCCCTTCATTGTGATCTTCGAACTATTTTCCTTCGAAGTTTGAATCTATCTTTTCTGACCCTTGTTGCCTTCCTTCTAATTTTGAACTTGGATTCGTGCTGAGGATTTCCTTTATACTCTGTCACTTTCCGATTCTTCACTATCCTTATCAAATCTTAGAAATTGAGACGCCGTTTTGCTTTTCCAGCGGGCTTCTGACTTTATCGACAAACTCTAATCGTAAATCGCCATTCCATTCTTCAGGCGAGCACCTGATTTCAACAACAACTTCAAAATAATAACTCGCCACTCCGTTCTTCAGGCGGGCTCCCTGATTCAACTACAACTTCAAAACTAAATCGCCACTCCATTCTTCAGGCGGGCTCCCTGACTTCAACTATAACTTTAAAACTAAATCGCCACTACATTCTTCAGGTGGGCTCCCTGACTTCAACTACAACTTCAAAACTAAATCGCCACTCCATTCTTCAGGCGGGTTCCCTAACTTCAACTATAACTTCAAAACTAAATCGCCACTCTATTCTTCAGACGGGCTCCCTGACTTCAACTACAAACTTTGAACTACATCCCATCCCTATCGTCTTCCTTTGCTCCCTGCACCGCTTTCTTCTTCCTGCTAAGATAATGATGCTGGGAAAAGTTTTTCTTCATTCCCTCCCTTCCTTTAACTCATGCCCTTGAATTTGCGTTGGGATCTCTTGTTGTAACTCTCTGCTTTATAGTGGGTTATTGGTTTCAAGACCTGCAATTTAAAGACTAAAGACATGCCTCTTGTTATACAGGTAGGCGCTTGTTTTTGTTAGCAACTTTTGAATTTAAAATGCATGCTGGCAATAATTTACAAAATATGCATAGGACAATGTAAAAATAAAACAAACGTAAAATATCCTATTCGAGGGCGGATAGTCCCATCGTATACTATTCGAGGGCGAATACTCCCATCGTATCCTATTCGAGGGCGGATAATCCCATCGTATTCTATTCGAGGGCGAATACTCCCATCATATTCTATTCGAGGGCAAATACTCCCATCATATCCTATTCGAGAGTGAATACTCCCATCGTATTCTATTCGAGGGCGGATACTCCCATCGTATTCTATTCGAGGGCGAATACTCCCATCCTATCCTATTCAAGGGCAGATACTCCCATCGTATCCTATTCGAGGACGAATACTCCCATCGTATTCTATTAGAGGGCGAATACTCCCATCGTATTCTATTCGAGGGCGAATACTCCCATCGTATCCTATTCGAGGGCGGATACTCCCATCATATCCTATTCGAGGGTGGATACTCCTATCGTATCCTATTCGAGGGCGGATACTCCCATCGTATTCTATTCGAGGGCGAATACTCCCATTGTATCCTATTCGAGGGCGAATACTCCCATTGTATCCTATTCGAGGGCGAATACTCCCATTGTATCCTATTGGAGGGCAGATACTCCCATCGTATTCTATTCGAGGGCGAATACTCCCATTGTATCCTATTCGAGGGCGAATACTCCCATTGTATCCTATTCGAGGGCGAATATTCCCATTGTATCCTATTCGAGGGCGAATACTCCCATTGTATCCTATTCGAGGGCGGATACTCCCATCGTATTCTATTCGAGGGCGAATACTCCCATCGTATTCTATTCGAGGGCGAACACCCCCATCGTATCCTATTCGAGGGCGGATACTCCCATCGTATCCTATTCGAGGGCGGATACTCCCATCGTATTCTATTCGAGGGCGAATACTCCCATCGTATCCTGTTCGAGGGCGGATACTCCCATCGTATCCTATTCGAGGGTGGATACTCCCATCGTATTCTATTCGAGGGCGAATACTCCCAGGATATCAATGTTTGAGAATGAACAAACCTGAGACGTCCTGTTCGAAGGTGGACAAACCTAAAACATCCTATTTGAAGGTGGACAAACCTGATACGTCATCTTGAATTGCCTTCCTCGTTTCTCCGAGAAAATTTTCAACAACGGCAGAAAATTTTCTGCCCCAGTATTGGTGTTCTTCCTTGTGGCATGACTTTCTGCTATCAATAGCACTTTCTTTCCCTGTTTCAAATAAAAGAAAATTTGTTAGTTCAAAACATTGTGAGCGGTTGTGCCGCTCCTGTGGGGTGGTTTTTCCTCTTCCCCTTTTCCTTGCTTGGGGTTCCCAAAACTTGTTGGGGAATGATTTCATTTGCTGGAGATGATATTCCTGCTGGGGATGGGTTTTTTCATTTATCCCTTCCCCGTTCTGTGTTTCTCAACTCGCTGGGGGTTATTTTGTTGAAGATGGAATTTTCTTTCTTCCTTTACTACTCTCTGTTGCCCGACCACCTCGGAACTTGCTGGAGATAACACTGCTAGGGGATTTTTATTTCCTCAAAATTGTGTTTCACTCTTCTGAAGGCTGTTGAGGATGACATTGGTTTAAAGATCACTTCCCTTAAGGCTTTTCTTATCTTCCTTCTTCCTCAAGTACAACTTGACTTCCAGAAAATTTTCAAAGTAAAAAGAAAATTTTCTGCCCTAGTTTAATAATCTTCTTTGCACCACACTTCTCTGCCATCAATGACACTTCCTTGCTATGCATAATAATTGAAAAGTTGGTGGCAAGTTTTGAAGTCATTTCTCACTTGTTCTGACTAGACAAACTTTGATGGGGAATTTTTGATAAAATGAGAAAGATAAAAAGAAACAAAATAGAAGATAAAGGAAAAAAAATGACTCTCTAACAAGAAATAACTATAAAAACTTATCAAACGCGAATACCAAATCTACTGGTCATGACATGCACATATGGCCTATCCTCCGTCGTTAATCGCCTTTCACAATTTCCATCTATATCACCTTTATTCGACTTGTAGTGCCTGAAGGGTTTTAACTTTCAAGCCTCTCTCATTTTGGTTTTCTCTCAGCTTTCGTCGCCTTATGGTGCCTGTGAAGGTTTTCACCGGTAAGACTCTCTCATTTGTATTACTTTTAGCTGGGGATTGGGGTGTCACTGCTAAGACTTTCTCGTGTTTCCTTTCTGCTGGGAATTAGAGTGATATTCTGATAAGACACTCGTATTTGCTTGACTTGGCCTCTTTTGAAGACTGATCGGAAGATCTTTCTTTAGGCCGTAATGTAGGATTTGGAAAGGGCTAGAAAGAAAAGGTATTAAGGCTCAAAACAAATCAACTTTGGGTTCAAAATTTACAACCTTCGGACCTAAATTTATTTATAATAAACACAATTTTTCTTTGCCCCAGTTTCTTACTTGGGGATTTTTATTTCTTTATTTACACTATGACCGAGTTGTGAAGCGCCTACGTATCCTTTTTAAGGAATCAGGTCGAACGTAGTTCCCAATTCCCTTTTTTTCAAGTTTCATCCATTTTTCTTTTTCTTTTCTTTTCTTTATCTCTTTTTGTTGTTCTCTTTCCTTTTCTTTTTCTTTATCCCTTTCTTCTTTTGTCTTTCAAACTTGTGTTTCTAGTCTTTGCAACTAATTCCGAAGGAGGGGTATAAAAGAATTTAAATTAAGGCTCAAAGGGTTGGCGATGGATAAAGTGTTTGGATAGCAGAACAAAATGCCTTCGTCATTCCAATTTTCAAAACATGCCAAGTTCAAACAACATATTCACGACATCTTCTGTTTGTGCCCTGATTGATAACCATATCGTCCATTCGCCTTTTTATCTATCATTTTAAAGTATTGCTGGACGACAATTTCATTTCAGTATCACGAGCGAACCCCGTCTTAGCATGGCCAATTTTCCTTTAAGGGTTTCTTCGTATTTTACCTGCCCCAGTCTCACATGATTCCGGCTCCAAATAATCTCAAATTATTTTTATTTCTTTTTAAAATGACCTGATTATCTTCCAATTGCTTCATGATTAACCCTTAATATTAGGCCAAAATTATGTGTGATGCCATGTCATTAGAGTTGGCGTTCGAACAAATGACAAATTTAAAGATAGAAAAACTAAACAAAAAGACGAACTGGGTAATAAAAGACCAAAAGTTTCACTAAACGGAGAATTGGTTCAAATACAAACAAGCAAACCAAAAATACAAACCCGAAACGAGACTTGATAAGACTAGGCAAACTGAAATGACCAAAAATGGAAAGATAAGAGGGTTTCACTACAAGACAAAATCTAGGTCACAACCCCGGAAACAACTCGGACAAAAGAAATGACAACAAAAACAAACCACCGAAAACTCCTCCTGATTACCAAGCATGACTTCTCATATACCAACTTCTGCCGATTGGTTTTGCTTTGGAATACAGATCGAGCTTCTTAATTTTCCCTTCCCTTGTGTATCAATTTGATCATATGGGTCTAAGGGTGAGCTGGCAATGGATTCTGATTAACGTTGGGTGCCTCTAGTGTCTGAACCTCGATCTTATTGGTGTCAATAAGATTTTGCACTGCATGTTTCAGTTTCCAACATTTCTCGGTATCATGTCTGAGAGCCCCTGAACAATACTCACAGCTTACCGAGCGATCCACATTTGGGGGTAGGGGATTTGGCAATCTTGTCTCAATAGGAATCAACAAACCTATCTGCTTCAATTTGTGGAATAGAGCAGTATAAGTTTCTCCCAACTCAGTGAAGGTTCTTTGTACCTTTTCCTTTCTGAAGGCATGATTCCCTCGGAAACTTGGTCCTGGAGGGTTATTGTAGGCCCTTGGTGGTGGATATGTGTTTCGGGGAGGGTGATTAGGGTGATTTGGGTGGTAGGGTCTCGCTTGGTAATGAGGTGAAGGACCTTTCTATCTGGACCAAGTACCCTCCTCTACCGTTGCAACTTCTTCTCTTCTTTTCTTCCCCAATGCAACCCCTGTGCCATTCTGAATAGCTTGAGTTGTTGTTTTTAACGCGGAATAGCTCAAAATTTTATTGGACTTATGTCCCTCTTCTATCATTCCGCCCATTTTGACCACTTCATTGAAAGATTTACCAACCGATGTCACCAGGTGACCAAAGTAAGTTGGCTCCAGTGTGTCTGCAAGAAGTAATCTACCATCTCGTTTTCTCTCATCGGTAGATCTACCCTTGCTGTCTGTTCCCTCCAGCGGAACCCAAATTCTCTAAAGCTTTCGGCGGGCTTCTTCTCTAACTTTAGCAATGATAAGCGATCAGGGATTATTTCAAGATTATATTGAAACTGGCCGATGAATGCTTGAGCCAAGCCATCCCATGTAACCTAGTCACTAAGTTTAACAGATATGTTATCGCACGTTGGATGCAATGTACCTAGTCAGTTAACCATATATGTATTCACCGCATGCGTCATTCCATTTTTTCTTTTTCAATTATCCTTGAAAACCTCGCTTGTTATTAAGCTCCCTTTCTTTTTTTTCTTTTCAAATTGGAATAAAAACCTTGTTTTTACAAACACGGCCTTTCAGCGCCTCGGGGACGAAGATTATAAGGCTGTGAAGGTCAATTGACTGAAATCTACAAAATGACCCAACAGGGGCCGTTTATGCAAAGTCAGCATTCCGGCGTCCCTTTCGGGTACATTCGGCTGTTTTTGAAAACGGCATCACCCAACTTATTTACACCGAAATATTAATTTCAATATTTTTGGCTATTTTTGGAAGAGGGGAGGTTGGACCCGATGAAGGTTGCCTACGTATCTCACACCATGTGAGAATCAAACCAGCGTAGTTCGGTCAAATAAAAACAAACTACATCTGTAAATGAAACAAACTATTTATTATTTTTTCACATATTTTTTTTTAATTTTAAATTTTTTTTTCTTTTTTAAGTAAAAAAACAAACTATTTTGAAACTATTTTTTTTATTTTTTTTATTTTACAACAAACATTTTTTTTTATTTTTAAGTAAAAAAAAATAAACTATTTTGAAACTATTTTTTTTCATTTTCCTCAATATAAAAAAAACCGGTTAGCCTGCAAGTCTGAAGCAAATGAATGCGTAAAACAAACAGGATGCATCAATATGGTCTTTTCATTTCAGGTCATCTGTCCTAGACAGACCCAACCACTGTGTTGAGCCTCTCTAAGTCAATATGCACATGATGCAAATAAGCGTTCCTACTAGGGATCCGGTATGAAGTTTTGTTATACTAGGTTTAAAAACTTGGGTTTATTGTTCTAGACCTGGCTTACCCGAGCGGACAACTCGAGCCGAGGAGGAGGCAGCAACCCGGGAATATAGAAGCTTCACCGGTTTTGCAACTTATCCAAACCTCGTTCTAAAATGGGAATTAGACACTATACAGAAAAGAAGTCACACGAAGTGCACCCTTCTTCATGATTTAGAAGACTCAGAGAGGAGATTGGTTTCGTCACAATTTATATGTACAGTTCAAAAAATATCAAAGCGATAAAAATATCATTTTGCAGATTTAAACCCAAGATAATAATAAACCAAATACAACAATTATTCAAAACTCGAGTTCTAAAACCCTAATCCAGTGGTTCTGGGTTTATCATCTTTTTGGAAAAGGTGTCTAGACTGGCTTTAACTCGAGCGAACAACTCGAGCCAAGGAGTTTCAGTGCAACCGGTAGCATGGCTTTCCGGCTTAATTGACAATGCTCCCCGCCTAAACAAGTGTGACTACAAATCCTTCACTGGGTGCCAAGCACCACAGCTATCTTGAGAAAAACGGGCTATGTCCAGCAAATGCCCGAGATTATATTTCAAAGAGACTCAGAAGAAGAAAATGGGTATCGGCACAATTTATATACAATTCACAAAATAACAAAGTAGTAAAAATAATATTTAGCATATTAATACAAACATATAATAAAATCAGATAATAAATAAGCCAAATACAACAATTATTCCAAACTCGAATTCTTAAACCCTGAACCAGTGATTCTGGGTTTGCTTCCCCAGCAGAGTCGCCAGAGCTGTCACACCTCCTTTCGGCGCGCTTACCCCGAAGGATAACGCATAAGGGAGTTTTTCCAATTTAAGTGACAATATTCGAAATGAGATTATTTATTTATTTCAGAGTCACCACTTGGAATAAATTATGGTGTCCCAAGTCACCGATTTATTTAAATCCCAAATCGAGGAAATTTTTGACTTTCCAAATAAAGTCTGCGAACCAGAAATTCTAAGTAAGGAATTCTGTTGACCCGAGGGAAGGTGTTAGGCACCCCCGGATCCCGTGGTTCTAGCACGGTCGCTTAAATTATTGTAATGGCTAAATATTTGATTTTAAAATATATTCAATACTATAATGCAATTTTAAATCATTTACCGCGTTTGATTATTTTTAAGAAAAAGTGAACATTCTTATTGAGGGGCCCCACAATTTTATTATCTATTTAACAAGGCTCGTAATATTTTTTATTTAAAAGGATAATCCTAAAGTGACTACATTTTTTTTTATTTAGTTTATCTTTAAAAGAAAAGAAAAAGTCCTAATTAATTACATGCTTAAAATGCTATTCTATATTAGTACAAAAGGTGTTCCCTCACAAGCCGACTAAATGACAAATTTATTCTTCAAAATGTAGAACTAACTACAATTTGACAAAACTAATAAAACGAAAAATAACAACAAATATTAATCAACAACTTCTCTATTTCATTTCAAAACTTCAACTTCCAATTCGATCTTATATCAATACATAATTTTTAGAATATGTACCTGGTATTGAAAAGAAGGGGAAGATGGAAAATCGACAGGCCGGTGAAAGTACAGCAACAACAAAAATAACAACCAGCAGTAGCTTCAACACTTCAATCCAGAATATCCCAGCAATATGGAGAAAAACCAGTAAAAATAGAGAAGAAAAATATATTCCTAAATTTCTCTTTGCTTTCTATCTCTAGCTTTGAACTCTCTTCAATTCTCAAAAGAAACTCTCAAAAATTAAATTCTGTCCGTGTATATTTCTGTATCCAGAGTGTATATCGAGTGTATACTGCTCTCTTTTTTTCCTTATGTTTCTTCTCTTCCTATTGTTTCCTTTCTTTTTTCCTACCCCTTTTTTTTTCATAAAACCTCTCTTCTATTTATAGGCAAGAGTTTCGAAAATTTTCAGATTTTTTATTAAAAAGAAAAATATTTTTTTAATTTAAAGAAAATCCACTAATCCATGTTTTCCTCTCCTTGTTTTCTTCCTCGATTTCCTTGCTTCCCACTACTTTATGTCATGTGATTATGATTATTTTTTGGCTAAAAAAATCTGAAATTTTCTTCTTGGGCCAAGGGGTTTTGGGTTGGGTAAGGGTGCTTAGGATTGGGCTTGTAACTTAATTTGCAAGATGGCCCAATCCAATTTTTTCTATTTTGTTCTTCTCCATTATTCAACTTCCTAATTAATAAAGCCCAAAATTCTAAGATTAATTTATAAAAACTAAAAATTATCTTGAAATACTAATTAACTCATAATAATAATTATCACACAAAATTAAACATTAATAAAAATAAAATTACACGATTTGGACATTAAATGCTTAAAAAATGCAAAAAAAATTATTTTTTATGACTTTTCATTTCTGTAAAATAAACTTAATTGTAAACTTGAATTTTATATACATATGCAACATATTTTTTTATATATTATATTTATTTAAACAAGCAAATATGCACAACAGATAAAAATGTAAATAATACTAGAAAAATAACACAAAATTCACAACAATTGCAAGAAAACTAATATTATTTTATTTTGAATCTTTGGGAGTATTTCTCTTATAGGGCAAAAATCACGTGCTCACAGGGGGTTTAAGATGATATAAGAAAATAATGTCATTATTATGGCATGGATGTTCATTGGTCATGTACCTATTGTACGCCAAAATAATTTGGTAATGTGATTATTAAAGAATCACATTAGTGCAAGAAACATATCTTGCATATAATTTTGACCATAACCATAATGTATAACTTTCTCTTTAAAAGAGATATTCACTATATAGGTATTGATGAATATGCATTACTACAAAATTAATTGAAAATCGTGCAAGAGCCAATTATACTATTTTGGAGAAACATAATTAATTACCAATAAGGTATTGTGTTGTTGTAAGTCTCAAAGAAACTTATTCAGTTTTCAAAGTACATGCGAAAGCGATTGATTATATTGAGACTATAAATAAAGAAAAGATTTAATATCTTTTATTACTACAACTTGTAGCGGGATAATATGCATGTGAAAAGATACCCGCTTAATTCTCCAGTTTGTACTATACAAATAAAAGAATACCACAATAAAATGTATGTTTATTGATATAAAAACTCATATCATAATAAACTTGAAGTTTATTGATAATTGCACACATGATGGTGTAAGTTTGAAGTTTATCAATATTGATAATTTATTCAGTTGGCGTAATTGGTTAGCCATATCAATATAAGTATGACGTGCAAAAATAAAAGAGAATTCACATGGGTAAATATTAAAGAACTAGAAAGTTCTTTACGAATTCTCTTATGTTGCTTGTTCTCATTATTTAACGAACCAACTAAAATTGTGATTGAATCCCATGAATGATGAAAATATCAAAGGTGAATATGGGTTCATTCATCTGCCATGTATACCACATAAGATGCATCTATGAGATGGTTGCATGTGCGATTATTATTAACCCGCAACATGGTGTTTGCGAGGTAACTTGCTCAATAATTTTATTTAGAGCATATTCCATATTTTCTATTCAAGATAGTTCATCTTGATAAGTTGGTTTACATCACAATTGGTTTAGCAAAATAATTATTGAGTGCCTCCACTTAATAGCTAAACAACTACTTATGAGAATAAAGTTATATATATCAGTTTGATATACGTTATATACGAAAGTGTATTATTTTCTCCCCTCACAAGTGGTTTAGGGTCGGAACTAAATAATTTCATCTTATTATTATTATTATTATTATTATTATTATTATTATTATTATTATTATTATTATTATTGTTATTATTATTGATGTGCGGTATATATTTTGATTAACACCATAACGCACAAAGATGAGTTCTCAAAGTTGAGGAAACAAGTTAGTTTTTCTAACATTGGGGGGAGACATGATAAACATTTGAGAAAGAGTTACGTGGAATGAATTATCATTCGTTCATACAGATACTCGAATAAGATAATATGAACTTGAAGTTTATAAAAGGTAATTCATGTGCAATATATTGCTAAGCATGCCAGACGCATTTGCCGACCCAAAGAAAGTAACTATATCTCACTGCAAATGCTCCTATTGGAACAAGTCCTAGAAGGACAAAGTCTATGGTAAACTTAAAGAGTATAGACAAATCGGTTTCAAATCAAATTCTTGATAAAGAAGATGAACAAATGATCATAATAAAGGAGGCAAGTGATCTAGAAGATCACATGACATAATACTTCATAAAATCTCAAGAGAGAGTACCTGAAAATATGAATGAAGAGATCTGTATGTTATGCCATTATGAAAATATATTAAAACTGATATAAAATCTTTGTCGACGTCAATCTTTAAGAAGCTAGTGCACAAGATTGGGATGTGAAGACTCAAGGATGTGATTGATGCCCTCGTTAGAGGGAGTTAATGTGCGTTGCACTCTTTTTCCCTTACACGGTTTTGTCCCACTAGGTTTTCCTTGCAAAGTTTTTAACGAGGCAACCAAAAGGCGTATTATTAGATATGTGTACTCTTTTTCCTTCTCTAGAATTTCATTCCCATTGGGTTTTACTTTAGTTAAGGTTTTAACGAGGCACATTATCTGTTGAATAGACATTCATGGGGAGTGTTATGATGAATGTCCATATTCAGATAGATTATAGGATTTATTACTTGGTGGCAAAATCAACATCTCCCTATAAATAGAGGGTTCTATTCCATTGTAAATCATCTCATATCAATAAGAATTCTCTCTTTCTACTTTAATCTCCAATACTCTTCTTCTTTTATTATTTCATAACAATGTTAAAATTATAAATCACTTCAAAGTCCTAAGTATTAGTTCCTCAAATTTAAACAAAGCATTATATATCAAAAATATTAAAAACATAATTAAAGTTACAATTTTATCAGGAATAGTTATTAGAAAAGACGTCGGGCAAGATCTCGTGCTGAGTGATCTCATTAAATAAGTACGGATGATTAGATTTTACCAAATATATAAATCAATAATTGTCTACCATTATTGGATTTGCTGTCACGCTAATGGGACAGTGGATCCTAATTCCCATGTGAACAAAAAAAACAAAATAAAATAAAAGATAGAAGTGAAAAAATAAAAAATAAAACAGGGATGAAAGGTACAAAAGAAAGAAAAAGAATTGGGACAAAGATTGATGGAACTTCTAAATTTTAATAACCACATTTTCTTCCACATGCTAAAATGGATTGCATACCACTCTTGAAAGAGCTGGGCCAACCCCAAAGATTTTATTAAGATTCAAAAGTAAATATTTTTATTTTCCATATATTTTTGAGTACTGTGATACTACAGTTTATATATTAGCTTTAATTTGGATTGAATCAAAATTTTAGGCCACACATTTTACCAAGACTCAAAAGTTGTCTAACTTTCAATATGTTTTTGAGTAAACTGAAGCGTGCACGATAAATAGTACTCCATCCGGTTTACAATAAGTGTTTAAATTACTTTTTTATTTTGGTTCAAAATAAATGTCAGTTATATAATCAAGAAAAAATTTAATCTGTTTTTACAAATTAACCCCTATGTACATATATCCCTAAAAAGTTTTCTTACTTTTCACATTAAATATTTAATTAGAGATAGTTTAGTCATTCTAAATATTTTTGTATATAAATTAATATTTTTTTTAATGAACATGCTAAAAGTAAATTAGACAAACGGCAGAGAGTAGTGTTAGTTTAAATTCTAGTTAAGGCCTAGGGATATCCAAGCTCGACTTTTTGTCTTTATTTGGATGGACATTTATATAATAAATGGTATCTGGGTCCATAAATAATCAAAAATTAAAATGTAGTAAGTTTTGTTTTCTTCCTAAAAATGAAAATGTCATTTGTACTCAATCAATAATTGTTATGTGGGCCCTCCATGTTTAACTAGCGAATCGACTCTCAATACTATCAAGCCACATATTTTTATTTCTAACACTAACAAATTCAATATAATTTTAAAATTGGAGTTAGTGCGGGAAAAATAATGTGTATTCAAATGTTATTCCTATCTTGAGAATATGGATAAGACTCTTAATTCGAGTAAGATGAAAAGAGAAAAAGTACCAACAAGCAATAACAACAACAAAATAACAAGAAGGATGAAGCGAAACAAACGACTACTAACAATAGAAATCTAAAAATAAAAAAAATACAATACTAACACTATTATTAATGGTATGGAGAAAAAAAATACTTGACTACATAATAACCTTCTACAGTAATTCATTACCTCCTCACTTTCCTATCAAGGGTCATGTCCTCAGTAAGCCGAAACAGCGTCATATCCAGTTAGAACACTGTATTTAAGAACCAGAAAACTAGAAAATAATGATTGTTTAAGAAAAACAAAACATAAATATTCTGAGCTCACAATTTCCTTGTGTGTCCTTATGGAATTTAATCCTCTCACATTGCCCAAGGTTGCAGACTAATTCCTCCTAGTATTGAACGGAATAACTATTATGTGACAGCGACACTTCAAATCACAAAATTTGGCGAACTTAAATGGAGGAGAAAATCATACAAGAATATTTACAATTTGCTTTTGAAAACTAATGCTGAATGTAGAAGATTGAGGGTAAAGATTGCAGACTTTTCGGTGGTGGAAAATAAAGATAAGTTTCTCTGTTTATAGCCAAAGAAGTTGAGTCTCAACAGGTGCATAGGTGCATGTTTGTTAATAAGGTGTTTCTTCAGATGAAATTATTTCAATCATACCAATTGACCAAATCTGAAGCTGAAGTTGAGTCGAGCGAGCGGTGACGATGGCGACGCGAGGTACCACTTCTTTTTAACTCTTTAAGAGCCAGAAAATGTGATTCTCTATATAAGCACAAAGATTTTCTTTCCTTCTTCTAACGAGGGACAAAGTGCATTAGTAAAGTGAACTAATTCAAAATTTCACTTCCCCCATTTCTTTTCCCACCATTTTTCATTTGCTCAGACCCACCAAGGTCAACCGCTTACACTTCCTTATTGGGGCATATTTGCATCTCCTTTTCACATGTCCGAACTATTTTAGCCTCACTTTGCTCATCTTATTCGCTACAGGTGATACTCTCACCTTGTCCCAAATATCTTGTTTTCCTAATCTTATCTAGCATGGTATAACACACAACCCCATCTCAACATCCATTTTTTTGTTGCTTTCATCTTCTTTGACTGGCCAACGTAACACTTTGCCTTGTACAACTTAGTTAGTCTAACCACCACTTTATAGAACTTACCTTTAAATTTTGATGATATATTTTTATCACATAAAATATCGGATGCATACGAGCCTACTTTTCATCCATCCCGCTCTTGCATAATGTGTGACATAAGTTTTTGAATACACACTGAAGCGTGTATTACAAACAGTAGCATTAATTTGATTATTAGACTCTCACTATTAGGCTACATGATTTTATTAAGACTCAAAATTTTGTTAAGGAGTATAAATTTTTGAATACATGCACCGGGCGTATAACGTCCGACACAGGCCACATGACTTTATTAAGACTCAAATTCAGGATTCAAATTTTGTGTAAGCATATATACTACTAGTATATACTTTAAATGATTTTTACCAATTTATACATAATAATTATATCCAAGTAAAAAAATAATGAGTCTAGTTAAATTCACAACTTAAGCTTCTATGTCGGTCCAAGTTTTTTGCCATGTAATTGTTCTCAACCTTAAAAATTACCACTATATAAATCACTAATCACTCACTCCCTTTGTGTTTGCCGTGCTTTAATCTTCCCCACTCTTTGGTCAATTTTGAGCATCCATCTTCTCTACGAAGTCATATGTGATCGTCTTCCATATTCTCAGTAACAATGCCAACAACAACAACAACAACAACAACTACCCAGTATAGTCCCACAAGGTGGGGTCTGGGGAGGGTAATATGTAGACAAGCCTTACCCCTACCCAAAGGATAGAGAGGCTGTTTCCAATCGACCCTCGGCTCAGTAACAATGCCAACTCCTATATATTTTCTTCCCTAAGATCTACCAATGTCGAATATGAGTATTAAAACCTATATAACAAAAAGTAGTACCAAAAACTATCTATAATCCAACTATTTTTCGATGACTAAATGGTAGAAAATTCATTGAATGAGAAGTAAAGAAGTAGTTGCTACAACCCACATTATCAGTTGCCCACATCAAAGTCTGTGCGAAAACATTAACCGAAAGAAATAAGAGTAAGAGAATAATATGACATTTGTGTCACGTCCTTAGTCTTAAACTAAGTGCACGTGCGGTACTTGATAATTCGCTCACGATCTTGAACAGATTGCTCATGTTCTTGCTATGTCAAGTCAGCCTCATTACACTCAAGATCGCTAAAAGAATGGTAGAAAGAACACAATAAAATTGTTAAAGGAAGCTTTGTATCCCTATTTATACTAATCACCTAGGGGCTAGTAAGTAAATGATAATTATTCTACAAGTCCTTCCATATTTACAAATAAGCCCCTTCTCTAGAATATTCTACACAACTAAATTTTTCTAAGGACTTTCCTAACAATTTTATAAGGTTCTAAGGTCTTCCTAAGGAAACCTAAGTATTTCTCTAGAATATTCCTACAAATGCATAAAAATCTAGAATATTTTCAAGAAAATTCTCCATAGTTCTAGAATATTCCACCAAGATCTTTTCCCTAACTTATGTAACCATCCCATATAACAAAAATATATGCCAAGTGGTACCTACGTAGCATGATGATGTGGTAGGTCATGACACCCTCCCCCACCCAATTTTGTGCAGCCCTCAGCACAAAGCATTGACATATATGCGCGCACCTCGCCTTGGCGTCGCTAGAGATCTTTTTCCATTATTCATGATGTCATATGAAGCGGTTTTCCTTCCCATTTCACAAGGTATTGGGTTCTTCTTACGCCATTTGTACTTTGGATGGCTAGCAATGATGGCCTCCATCCTCCGCCCATCGGATGCCCTTCCTTGCTCTTGGCCAAAATCTTCCCATGACTCAATCAAGTCTAGCAGCTTCTCAAGCATCGAGTCCATGCTTCCACTCCTTATTTGGCTGCCCTCCGTGGTCCAACCTTACTGGTAAACTTGAACCCTCTACTTGGTGCATCGTTTGAGTCTGATATCATACCATCACTTTGTAACTTGCCATCCTTGCAGTCTCTCCCATGTCACCCTTATATGCTTAATTAAAGTTCCCGATCATTGCTGCAAACTTCCCCAACTATGCGCATTTATTTTCCCCGATGTGACCCTTTGTAGGAGTAGCACCCTTCCTTAGGCACGTACTCCCTACCATTTTTCGGTCCTTGCCGTTTCTCTTGGATCCTTGTCCATTGTGGGATGGCCCCTTGCCATTACCCTCGTATACCTCGGCTATGCATTTTCTGTTGTCCTCGTCATGATCTCCATCATCCCTCTTGGTGTTGCCTTCTTTGGACTTGGCATGCTCTATCTTGAAGTCAACAAGTGGCTAGGCTGCTCCGATGGCCCTATTCACATTGGCTACTTTATGTCTTCTTAATTTTCGCTTTGCCCAAGTTTGCAACCCATCCATAAAGTAGAAGAGATAATCTTCCTCGGACAATAACGAGATTTGCAGCATTAAGGTAGTGAACTCGTGTACATACTCCCAAATTGTGGCCTCTGTCGGAGCTCCCTTAGCTTCCGCCAGTCTGCCACATCGAATGCAACCCGTGCACCACCATACTGCTTTCGCTTAGGGACCTTTGCATTGATCCCTTCTACAAGTACGTACCAAGCCCTTGGTAATTCCGGCCATGGTTCCCTACAAAACTTCCTTCTAACAATCTCTTGTATTCTTTCTAACATTCCTTAGTCATAACCTTTGCTCTGATATCACGTTGTCACGTCCTTAGTCTTAAACTAAGTGCACGTACGGCAATTGATAACTCGCTCACGATCTTGCACAACTTTCTCACGTTTTTGCTATGCCAAGTCAGCCTCACTACACTCAAGATCGCTAAGAGAATGGTAGAAAGAACACAAAAAAATTGTTAAGGAAAGCTTTGTATTAAGGAAAACTTGAATTATTTTCTTGGTTGATGAATTACAAATGAACGCCCCCTATTTTTACTAATCACCTAGGGGCTAGTAAATAAATAATAATTGTTCTATAGGTCCTTCCATATTTATAACTAAATCCATTCTCTAGTATATTCTACACAACTAGATTTTTCTAAGGATTTTCCTAACAATTTTATAAGGTTCTAGGGTCTTCCCAAGGAAACCTCTATATTTCTCTAGAACCTTCCTACTAATGCATAAAAATCTAAAATATTTCCAAGGAATTTCTCCATAGTTCTAGAACATTCCACCAAAATCTTTTCCCTAACTTATGTAACCATCCCATAAGGCAAATATATATATATCAGGTGGCACCTACGTGGCATGATGATGTCGTAGAGTGTATAAAACTTATACGCATGTATAAATGTTGCTGAAAAACCTCCATAAAAAGTCTTCGGTATCATACTTGGAGATAGCTTTATTAGCTTTTACACTACTGGGTTACCAAAACATACAACAACAACAACAACAACAACCCAGTATAGTCCCACAAGGTGGGGTTTGGGGAGGGTAATATGTAGACAAGACTTATCCCTACCCAAAAGGGTAGAGAGGCTGTTTCCAATCGACCCTCGGCTTAGAGAAGGAAAGGGAAAGCAACAACAAAAACAAAAACAGAAGAGCATTAGTAATTCCGGCAGAAATCGCATAAATAGTTATCTAAACATAAGAATTATACGTAAAATGACATGCAATAATATCAAACAGTAGCTACCATAAATAACTACCATAAGGGGGACACAATCCAATGCACGAATCATCTATGAGTCGCCCTGACAAGCCTCATCCGACCCCGGGAAAGGAGTACAAAAATTATAAGAGCCCCTATCCTACAACCTTGATACTAGACCTCCAGACTTTTCTATCAAGGGCCATGTCATCGGAAATATGCATCCTAGCCATGTCATGCCTAATCATCTCTCCCCAATACCTCTTAGGCCTCCCTCTGCCTCTCCTCACGCTGACCACCGCCAGTCGCTCACAACTTCTCACCGGGGCATCAGGACTTCTCCTCCGCACATGCCCGAACCACCTGAGCCTCGCTTCACGCATCTTCTCATCCACCGGGCCACCCCCACCTTCTCTCGAATAACTTCATTCTTAATCTTATCTAACCTGGTAAGTCCACACATCCACCTGAGCATCCTCATCTCCGCAACCTTCATTCTCTGAACATGAAAGTTCTTCACCGGCCAGCACTCCGCCCCAAACAACATGGCAGGTCTAACCACAGCTCTATAAAATTTTCTCTTGAGTTTGAGTGGCACTTTCTTGTCACACAGGACTCCTGATGCAAGCCTCCACTTCGACCATCCCGCTCATATACGATGAGTGACATCCCCGTCAATCTCTCCGTCCCCCTGAATCACCGACCCAAGATATCTGAAACTGTCCCTCTTAGCGATGACCTGAGCTCCAATCATTACGTCCCCGCCTACTTCGCTCGGCTCGGCGCTAAACTTGCATTCCAGGTATTCAGTCTTAGATCTGCTTATTTTGAAACCCTTAGACTCGAGAGTCTATCTCCATACTTCTAGCCTCTCATTCACACCGACCCTCGTCTCATCTATCAATACTATGTCATCAGCAAATAGCATGCACCAAGGCACATCCCCCTGAATATGTTGGGTTATAGCATCCATCACCAAGGCAAACAATAGAGGGCTAAGCGCCGATCCTTGATGGAGCCCCATAACCACGGGGAAATGGTCCGAGTCACCGCCCACCGTCCTAACCCTAGTCTTAGCTCCATCGTACATGTCCTTGATTACTCTGATGTAGGCTTTCGGCACGCTCTTCACCTCCAGACACCTCCATAGCACCTCCCTTGGGACCTTGTATACGCCTTCTCCAAGTCGATAAACACCATGTGGATGTCCTTTTTCTTATCCCTGAACTGTTCCACCAATCTCCTGACAAGGTCGATAGCTTCTGTAGTGGAGCGACCCGATATGAAACCAAACTGGTTCACCAATATAGATGCCATCTCCCTCACCCTCGCCTCGATCACCCGCTCCCAGACCTTCATGGTGTGACTTATTAATTTGATACCCCTATAGTTGTTGCAACACTGGATATCCCCTTTGTTTTTGCACAAGGGCACCACCGTACTCCACCCCCACTCCTCCGGCATCCTTTTAGTCCTATAGATCGCATTGAATAACCTGGAGAGCCACTCCACTCCTGACCTACCCATGCATTTCCAGAACTCCACCGGGATCTCGTTAGGCCCGGTTGCTCGGCCCCTACTCATCCTTCGCAAAGCCCTTATGACCTCATCCACCCTAATGCGCCTGCAGTACCCAAGGTCTCTATGGTGCTCTGAATGCCCCAGCTCCCCAAGCTCTATGTTTCGATCCCCCTCCTCATTAAGTAGATCTCGAAAGTATGCCTGCCACCTCTGCTTGACCTGAGACTCACCCATCAGAACTCTACCATCCTCGTCCTTGATGCACCGGACTTGGTCTAGATCCCGGGCCTTCCTCTCCCTTACTTTAGCTAAGTGGACTAACTTCCTGTCCCCGCCTCTCTCCCCTAATTCCTCGTACATACGACCAAACGCCGCATTTTTAGCTTCCGTAACCGCCAGCTTTGCTTCCTTCCTCGCCACCTTGTAGGTCTCTTTGTTCACTCTCCTTTCATCCTCGTTAGTGCTCCCTGCCAACTTAGCAAACGCCGATTTCTTTACCTCCACTTTTTCTTGGACTACGTCATTCCACCACCAGTCACCCTGATATCTGCCTGAATAGCCCTTGGCTACCCCGAGTACATCCCGTACTACCTCCCTAACCAAGTTCGCCGTCTCCGACCACATTGCGTCTGGTTCCCCAGAACTTCTCCAAGCTCCACCATCAACTAACCTCCTCTCAAACTCCTGGGCTTTCTCCTTAGTCAGAGCACCCCATCTAATTCGCGGTCATCCCTGAGCACTCCTCCTCTTCCTTTTCACCCAGAGGCCGACATCCATCACAAGGAGTTTATGAAGAGTCGAAAGGGACTCCCCCGGAATAACCTTGCAGTCCTTGCATAAGCCTCTATCGCTCCTTCCGAGAAGGAGGTAATCAATCTGGGTCCTCACCGCCGAACTTTTGAAGGTGACCAAATGCTCTTCCCTCTTCTGAAATGTCGAGTTCGCAATTAGGAGCTCAGAAGCCCTAGCGAAGCCAAGCAATGACGTGCCTCCTCCGTTCCTAACCCCAAAGCCAAAGCCGCCGTGAACCTCACCATAACCACCAACATCAGCCCCAATGTGACCATTGAAGTCCCATCCAATAACTAACTTCTGAGATTGGGGAATATTACTCACCAAATCGTCCAAGCCCTCCCAAAAGTGCCTCTTAACCTCCTCATCCAAGCCCGCTTGCGGCGCGTAAGCGCTGATGACGTTGAGGATGCAACCCCCAATAACCAACTTAATAGACATTAACCTATCATTCACTCGCCTAACCTCAACCACGGACTCCCTTAGATCCCTATCCACCAAGATGCCCACACCATTCTTACCTTTCACGGCCCCAGAATACCACAACTTAAACCCGTCTGCATTCCTCGCCTTCGACCCTTTCCACCTAGTCTCTTGGACACAGGCTATGTTGACCCTCCTCTTCTGAAGAACCTTCGCCAACTGGGTTACCAAAACATATCTACAAGTAATCCTCCATAAAAAATGAGATTTATAATCTTTAAAATAAAAATTTAAGCTATAAGCACGAATAAAGATTTTTTATACTATTAGTGTATTTTGACCTATATATTATAGAATACTGCTTTTTATTTTCTTAACGTTACCAAATAATATTTGTACAGGAACCACTAGTAGTTTTCTTAGTGACTTGATAGTGTAAATCTTTTTTAAACCGATAGTGCATAAAACTTATATTCTAAAAATTAGGTGATTTAAGAGCTACAACATGTAAATACATTTTAGCACTGTAAATTATTAGTTAAAACTCAACTTAAAATAGATAACCATATTAGGTGATTTCCGTCCATAATTAGGTGATTTCCGTCCATAATTTAGGTGATTTCTGTCCATAAATTAGGTGATTTCCGTCCATAATTTCCGACCGAAATCGGTCGGAAATTGATACTTTCCGACCAAATTCCGACCGTTTTTAATTGGACAGAAAAACAATGGTTGCAAACTTAGCCCGACCGCAATTGGTCGCAAATTTCCGACCGAAATCAGTGGGAAAATATTGGTCGAAAATGTCCGACCAAAATCGGTCGAAGAATTCAATGTGTTAACTGCCCGTTAACCTTTATTTTTCTTTATTTTTCGACCGAATTCGGTCGGAAATTATTAATTATTTTTTTAAAATGTTTTAAATTCCGACCGACATCGGTCGATAATAATAATTATTATTATTAGTTTTAATTTTAGTTTTTATTAAACAATATTTGTAAATTGTTAATTTATTTAAAAAATAAATATAAATTCATCGTTTCCGACCGAATTCGGTCGGAAATTATGCATTTCTGGGCAAAAACAAATTAATTTCCGACCAAATTCGGTCGGAAATCTGGGTAAAAATTGGGCAGCAAATAACTGCTTTTAAGCTACACTACCTGCCAATTCAAACCAATATACATCCTATAATGGCAACTTATATTGCTGCCATTCAACCATGAAAACCCAACAAAACAACAACTAATAACCACAACCACAACAATAACTACTAAAGTGTTCAATAACAAATTCACAATACAATCATCATTCAAATATCCAACAACAAAATATTGACAAGTTCACAACTTTGTTTAACAATACATAACATTCAATGAGTTTTATTCGTAGCATCATCTTCATCTTCGGTCCTATTACCTTCATCGTCGGTAGGTGGGGAAGGAGGAGGAGACCAGGGAATGGGAAAAATACCACAAGCAAGAAAATTGGCCAGCTGACCTTGAAGTAAATTAAATTGTTTGTCCCTCTTATCTAGCTGGCCTCGAAAGGTAGCCTTGGTCTCTTCAAGCTCTGTTGTCAACATTGCGATCTTCTCTTCCATAGACGATATAACCGAACTATCAATTGCCTCGCCTTGAGCAGAAGTCCCTATACCTTGCAATCCAGCCCTGTAGCGCCGAAATGATTTATCTGAAAGGCCGTATGATATCCCCTTTTTAACACCACCGATAATATCCAACCATATCCTCTTCTCTTCTTCTTCTGAAATGGGTGGTCGCTCACCTTGCTCATTTAGTGGCAAGCTTTGACTGTACTCCTCCAAATTGATCTTGCAACGACCCTTTATTTAGAAGATAGAAAATTACTAACTATATAATATTATAAATACTTATAGTAGTTATGAAACTTACATGTGAAGTCTCTGCTCGGTCCTCGACCCATTTAGTTGGATCTGTCGGTGCCTTCTTCTTTCGGATGTGAGTCTCCATGAAGAACTCATCATGACTCATCTTCCTCCCCAATTTTTTTTCCTACAAATATAATAAACATGTTAACGAAAGTTGTATTTATACTCGCATTTAAGAGATAGGAATTTTAAGTAACTAGATCTTTGAGAGAAACATAGAATAATAAATACAACATGAATCTGGGATTTTATATTACTAATCAGAACATCAGGATGTTGTTTCTAATCTGCAAGACAAGAATGCCAGATTTTTAGGTACTGAAAAAAAAAGCAATCTAATTGGCTTTAATACAAAACTGAAAAGACAAAAGAAACACACCTTTCATGTGAACTTACCATTTTACTTTTTAAATATCATGACAATTACAAATTACAATAAGCAACCCTACCTTCTCTATCTTATACAACTTCAGAACCTTGCTTAGTTAGGTCACATGAACTTAATTAACTGTAAGTTGAGATAAAGGAAAACATAAAAATGGTTTCTTGGGGTGTGAAGAATTGAATGCAGAAGCACCTTTATTAGCTCAAAATAAAAATAGTTTCTTTGGCATCTTTCATCGGAGTCAAAATGGTGTCTTGAACCACATTCATGTAGTAGTAAAAGTGGGTTCTTGATTAACTCACATTGCATTTGACGGTGGCTGCAATTTGGGAGATTTGGTGCCAAAAATAAAATACAAATGACTTCTTTTTTAGGATAATTATTAACTTTATCATTGCTTCTCAAGGAAATAGATGCATAAAGGCATATTTGGAGTCAAAGTCTAAAACTAACAAGAATAATGCCAACTAGATCAAGTCTGAAACTAACAGTACATATATCGGTCTCACATGGTGAGATATTAATAATGGAACAGTTCTAGATCAAGCATATACTTACTATTTTTGTCTTGGGAGACATATAAATATAGTTTGATAAAAATAGACCGAAATATTTTAAGGAATTACCAGATGTCTCCTCGTATCTCCCATGCTCCTTGAACCCACACAGTGCAAGGAGCCACCCTTCTCAGATGCTCGGGCCTTCTTTCCCTGTTCACTTTGCTTCTTGAATTTTTCGGTGGTAAAATACTTCTCCAGATCCACTCATATATCCGGTAGAACCCATGAAGGCTTCCTTTTATACCTTCGAGCGGTGCTGAAGGAATCAGAGAGTCTCCTACGACATTTGTACTCCCAATTTTTACAAATTTCACGGTTATACTGGTTCTCCCAGGAACACTTAGTCTACAAATAAAGTAAGTAACGTTAGATAAAAATATTGTTAATATAATAATTAAATAGATAAGAATTGTATTAAAACCTTAAATTCGTTAAACATATGGTCCATGAGACTCTGTGGAAAGTCACTCCAAGTCGGATAGGGTGTTAAATACAACGAGGCAAGTACATCAGTGATTATCTTTGTAACCTTAGTATTAGAAATAAACCTGCAATATTGTAATTATATTAAATAAATAAGAGTAGCTATTATAATTCAGCAAAAATAAAGAAGTAATAAATAAATCTTACCCATTGCCCTCGGGCCTGATGATCAATCTATGGTAATGATCATAACGCACATCATCCGGATCGTCATCATCCGATGAATTTGAAGGATGCGCAGAAGAGGGGGCATCTGGTTCAGTGCTACTATCACGAAGATGAAGTCTAGAAACGCTCGGAGACGAACTTTGTGGAGAGGGAGACGGGGTTACTGAAGATGGTTGCGATCCACATCCCTGCACAGATCTAGACCCCTGCTGCGATCCAGAACACTGCTGCGATCCGTCTGTCTGAAATCTAGATGGATGTGATATGGCTGGAGATGAAGCAAATGGAGCAGATGACGGGCGTATCACATGTCACTGTGACTGGTGACTCGATGCACCCATGTAACTCTTGGTGGGATCATTAGGAGGAAGCGGGGTATAGCCCTGTGGCGGAGAATTGTGATAATACTGCTGGACAGACAAACGGTGGGTAGTATAATGAGTAGATGGATGTGGTGGAATAGATCTGTGCTTAGAAGATTGCTGCCGGCCATCGGCAGTAGAGGGATGAAAGTGTGGAGTGGCAGGAAGCGAGGGTGTAGCACCATCATCATGATCAATAGGCCTTTTATCCTTCCTAGACCTACCTCGACCCCTACCGGCCATCTGTATAAATTAAAGAAAATGTTAGAATTGAGAAAATAAATCTATATAAGTTAAGAACTCTTGAAAAAACTAACATTCTAGTCGTTACCCATAAAAAAAACTAACATGCTATTCGTCTTCGACGATGTATCCTTCCTCGTCTGAAAATCCTTCGTCTTCACTTATTTCATTTTCATTAGGTAATTCTTCATCCTTATTTTCTATGGTTGTTATTTCCTCCATATCAACTTCTTCTAATATGCGTTGAGGATGCTCCAAGTAATTTTCTAACTGATCATCCACCATTTGGATAACACTTGAGGTATCGTTTTGGTAAGCAACATCTAGTACATTCTCAACTTCCACCCTGCCAACAGGCTTTGTTTTGATTACAACCAACCAATCAACCTTATCCCTCCGCAATGGATATGGAGTATAGTACACTTGCCTAACTCTTTCTGCAATTATAAAAGGATCATAGCGATCATACTCCCTCTTTTTATTAACCTCAATTATGTTGTACTGCGAGTGTACATTTGTACCTCTTCTAGATGTTGGGTCAAACCACTTGCATCGGAAAATTATGATCTTCTTATATGGCCAACCTGAATATGACAATTCTAGAATCTCTTTGATCACACCATAATAATCATTTTCCCCATCATGGTTTCCTTCACCGCCTTTGACACATACCCCACTGTTATTGCTTTTTTTATACTTGGAGCATTTCTCAGTGTGAAATTTGTAACCATTCACACAATACTTAGACATAGTCGTAACCATAGGTGCAGGTCCCCAAGATATGTCTTGCAAAAATTTATTAACACCATTGTTTGGATCATTAACCTACATGTAGCGTTAAATAAATCACAAGTGAGCAAGTATATTCATAAGTATGCATAATCATATGTGAGAAAGCATGTAAGATGCACTTACACACTCTTTAAACCATGCCTCAAATATAGAATATACAGCACCATGACCAAATTGATTCACGAAGTCACTGAGCGACACGTTGAAAATTATTTGTTAGTTGAATCAACCAAATTAAATAGTAGCCTGTGTAAATTAATCTTATGTCAATACTTACTTAAGAAAGGGTTGAACTTCTGGACAATTTAGCAACACATGATTTGAAGCTGATTTGTACTCCATACTAGTTAGGCCCCTTTGTGCTCGATCTTTAGAACTTCGGCCTGGTTGATTGAATATGGACATTGGTGGATATAATGGATCAATCTTAATTACCACATTGTGTCGATTTAGCCTATTTCTAGCACATGGCACGTGACTGTCAAAGTAGTAAGAACAAAAATGGGCAGTTTCCTTTGCAAGATAGGCTTTGCATATGGATCCTTCAATCCTATTCCTTTGTTTAACAAATCGTTTACACTTGTCGATAGTCCTACACATTATCATATTAGATGAAGACGTTAAAGAAAATTACAAGAATAAATCAAGTTTTGATCATTACCTCTTGAATGGATACATCCATCTGCATTGAACCGGGCCTTCAAGTCGCGCCTCGTGTACAAGGTGAATTGGAAGGTGTTCCATCACATCGAAGAAACCACATGGAAAAATCCTCTCCAGCTTATTACTAATAACAGGAATGTTCTGATTCATTTGAAATAGGTTTTCTTCCCTTAATGTGGTAGAACATAAGTTTTTGAAGAACATACTTATCTCTGTGATGGGTTTCCGTATATTTTCAGGCAATGCACAAAATGCAATAGGGATTAAGGTTTCCATGAATATATGATAGTCATGACTTTTCATATGAGTCAGCTTTCCCTCAACCATATTGGCACGTTTTCCCATGTTCGATGCATAGCCTTCGGGCATCTTTAAGTTTGTTACCCACTCACAAATCTGTCGTCTTTGTTCCAAAGTGAATGTGTAGCTGGCTTTGGGCTTGAAATTTCCTCACCGGAATAAATTGGAGGTGGCAAATCATGTTCAACTGTATTCTTTTTGAATGCGTTCTTCATCCTTCTGAACTCATGATCAACCGGCAAGAACTGACGATGACAATCAAACCATGGCTGCTTTCGGCCGTGTTTTAAACTGAACGTTTTACTATTTTACATGCAGTAAGGACATGCTAACTTTCCGGCAGTCATCCATCCAGACAACATTCCATACGCAGGAAAATCATTAATGGTCCACATTAAGTTAGCACGCAAGTTGAAATTTTGTTTAGCCGATATATCATATGTCTCAACTCCATCATACCACAACTGTTTAAGCTCATCAATCAAAGGTTGCAAATATACATCAATCAAACTCTTTGGATTGCGGGGGCCGGGAATAATACAATTTAAAAATATATAAGGACTAGTCATACACAATTCAGGCGGAAGATTATACGGAGTAATAAAGACCGGCCAGCATGAATATGGTGTTGCAGAAACAGAAAATGGCGTGAAACCATCAGCACACAAACCCAATCGAACATTCCTCGGTTCACTAGCATAATCATGATACGTCCTATCAAAATGCTTCCAAGCTTCCCCATCTGAAGGATGACACATAATACCGGGCGGCCTTCTATTTTCATAGTGCCATCTCATATGAGGAGCAGAACTCATCGATGCATACAACCTCTTTAACCTAGGAATAATAGGTAAGTAATGCATCGACTTCACAGCAGCATTCTTGCCGCTGGAAAGCCGCTTAAAACGAGGTTTTTCACAAAATTTACAACTTTCTAAATCTGCATCACCTTTATAATACAACATGCAACCATCTTCACAACAATCAATTCTCATTGACAAGAGTCCTAACTTAGAAACCAATCTTTTAGCCTTATAGAAATCTTCAGGTATGTTGTAATCTGGGTCAACTAGTTCATTCATAAGACCAATGAAAGAATCCATTCCTGCTTGAGAAATATTGGTATCTGATTTGATACTTAATAATCTAACCGCAACTGACAACTGAGAGTGCATACTCCCTTGTTTTAGTGGACGACTAGCAGCCTCTAACTGATCATAAAAATATTTTGCTTCTTCATTAGGAGGTTGTTCAACACTTTCGTTGGTTTCAAAATCGAAGTGCATCCCTAAAACATCCGCAACCATTTCATGGTATCTCGGATGTTGAATGTTATTTTCCACCGACCTACTACTTTGACCAACTACGTTATGAAATACACCATCAATACCATCAATCTCTCCATGACTAGTCCACGCAAAATAATTATCCTTAAACCCTTTTTTATAAAGATGAGTCTTAACATCCTCTGGTCCAAAATAATACAAACACTTGCACTTTACACAAGGACACCTAATCAACCCTCCAATCCGAAATGGTTCAAGTGACATTGCATGTGTGATAAATTCCTCAACCCCTTCTATAAATTCCTCTTTCAAAAATCGACGATTAGGATAATTCCTATTATACATCCAACTACGATAATCCATCTACATAAAGAACAAATAAATTACATGTTACATTAATCAGAATTCAAATTAATGGTGCAGACAAACACTTTATTCAATTATAATAGTACATGTCTTTCAACAAAACAAGCAGAACAACGAAAGAAAAAATTAAATACAAGCAGAACAGAGAAACAAAAAAGTAAATCATGATCGAACCATTTTTTCATAATATCATTGGATGATTTAATTAACATAGTATTTCAGAAACAATTAAATGATGGAACCATTAGATGAAGTGGATTTAGAAAATGCACCAGGTTTGCAAGAGTGATTAATATTCTTTATTGGAGAAACCTGTGTATTGACAAAAATGTCTATGTCACATAGGTTGTCAGTTTCTTTAGCAATCGGACATAACCCCCACATCAATTTACATACAAAATCCAAGTGTCTATTTATACAAACAAAAGAGTAGAAAGAGAGGGATGCAACAAAAACAATTTCGAAACAATTTAAAATTTACCTAATCAAGGAAGCTGTGTAATGGTTGCTCGGAGAGCTGAAGGACAACACGAGCAAAACCGGTGGCGCTGCTGCTTCGGCGACGAAAGATGACTACTACAAGTGTAGGGATTTTGGAAGTGGGAGATAAATGGAATGGCTTTGAGTGAGGAGGAGAAAAAGAAAAGGTGAAACAGAAAGAGAGATGCGTGAGTGAGGCGGAAAAAGAGAAAAGAGTGAAAAGATTAGGGCTTTTCCTGAGAAAAGCTAGTTATAACTATTAAACTTTTTATTTCACAATAGAAACTTCCATTAGTCTAAAACTAAATTATGTTACCAAATACAGAATTTGATGAGATACCGATATACTCCTCATGCTTTTACTTATAACTTGATTTCATCGCTTAATACCTTCAACTTTTCATAAGTGATATAAGAAATTATAGCTTTTAGTAAAATAAAATATTTAAGACATTATATGCTAAACCATTCAATTAATTACCTAATAAATTATTAAAAATAATTAATGATATTTCTAATATAGTTTTACTTACTTTAGTTGTTAATTTAAGATAATTAAACAATTACCGATCTTTGTCAATTAATTAAATTCTAGCTAACAAATTACTATGAATATAACATTAGCTATATATATATATATATATATATATATATATATATATATATATAAACAACAACAACAACCCAGTATAATCCTACTTAATGAGGTCTGAGGAGGGTAGTGTGTACGCAGACCTTACCCCCTATCCTGGGATAGAGAGGTTGTTTCCAAATAGACCCCCGGCATCCTTCACTCCAAGAATTTTCCACCTTGCTCTTGGGAGACTCGATCTCACAACCTCTTAGTTGAAAGTGGAGGTTGCTTACTATCAGATCAACCCCTCTTGTCATTATATTCGATATAACATTAGCTATATTAAGATGTCTCTATAGTATAGTATTGTATTTCGAATTATAGTATAATCGAGCCTAACATTACTTAAGGATACTACTAATACAATTCTACTTAGGTTATTATCAATTCGTAAACTCATCCATCATTAACATTTTTTAAGACCACTTACATTTCTACTTAGTGTTATTATCAATGTATAGGCTAAAATATCATTAAGTTACTTAATGATAAATATATATATTACTTAAGGATACTACTAATACAATTCTACTTAGGTTATTATCAATTCGTAAACTCATCCATCATTAACATTTTTTAAGACCACTTACATTTCTACTTAGTGTTATTATCAATGTATAGGCTAAAGAATCATTAAGTTACTTATATATATATATATATATATATATATATATATATATATATATATATATATATATATATATATATATATATATGTGTGTGTGTGTGTGTGTGTGTGTGTGTGTGTGTGTGTGTGTGTGTGATTACGAATTTAAAATAAATCATCGGCAATTCCACTTATGCTTATTGTAATTATCAATTTATATAAGCTAATTGTTCACTTCTACGTAATATAATTATCAATTTACGGTCGAATCAAACCTAACATTATTTAAGGATACTACTAAAGGACTTACACTTAGTGTAATATCAATCCATAAGCTAATCACAACTAATACACTTACTAATTACTATAAGCGACACAAGAAAATCCGTCGGTACTGTTGCGTCGGTAAACAACTATTTTTTAGTATTGTGTATAATATATATAGTATAGTATAGCATATATATTTATATATTATTTAAGGACACTACTATATCACTAATACACTTCTACGTAATATAATTATCAATTTATGGTCGAATCAAACCTAACATTACTTAAGGATACTACAATATCATATATATATCGAATATAGCTTATATATATAAATCATATTAAATATTATTTATTTACACACCCAATATAATTAAATTTATATATAAGCATATTTCCGACCGAATTTGGTTGGAAATATTAAATTATAATTTTTTCGGTTGGTTAATTAAATAAATATATAAAAAATCAAAGTTTCCGACCGAATTCGGTCGGAAGCATTGAAATATTTGAATAAATAATTATTTTTGTATATTATGTACAAGGTTGACCAAATATTTGACTGCTTTCCGACCGAGTTCGGTCGGAACTTTTGAGTTATAATTATTTCAGCTTTTGCCTTGCGCGGTAAACAAAAAATTCAAAATGCAGTTTGGAATTTTTTTAAATAAATAATTATTTTTTACATTACATAGAAGGGTCACAAAAAATTTGACTAGTTTCCAACCGCATTCGGTCGGAAATATTTTAATAAATAATTATTTATTACATTATGTACAAAGCTAACCAAATATTTGACAAATTTACCGACCCAAATTGGTCGGAAAGTTTATATTTTTTTGGTCAATCAATTCTGTTGATTTTTGCGACCAAATAGACCTATCTCCGGCCTATTTCGGTCGGAAAGATTTTAATAAATAATTATTTATTAACATTATATATAAGGTTGACCAAATCTTTGACAAATTTACCGACCGAAATCGGTCGGAAAGTTTATTTTCTTAGGTCAATCACTTTTGTTGACTTTGGCGACCAAATTGTTCTATTTCCGGCTGATTTCGGTCGAAAATATTTTCGACCGAAATCGGTCGGAAATAGTGGGACGGAAATTACCTGATTTCTAGTAATGCATGTGAATGTCATGGGCTGTTTCCTAGCCATGCCCCATTATCCTTTGGGCGTGCCCCGTGGCGTCCTAGCAAGCCTCCCAATGCCTAGCGCTACGGACGGATCCGTAGTTTTGACTGTGCCAAGTGACAAGTACGCAGGTGCCTCTATCGCCCCACCGATATCCCTCGCCAGCTCCCAGCCATAGGCAGATTCTAACAAAGTCGCGCACGCAGACAATGCCGCTTGCACAGACCCTAATGCCAAAGACGCTGCTGCTGACAAAGGACATGTTCCTACTTTGTAGAAAACTAAGTCCTTTCCATTGTAAATATAGAGTAGTTTTATTTCAAACACTTATATTATGATTCTCTAGCTTTTTCAAGTCTAGTCGTGTAGCTTTGGGTTTTTTTTTAAGCATTATTAGGGGGATCAAGCAATAAAAACTTTCTAGCAAGCAACAATTATCTGTACTGGTGTTTATCTCCCTCGACACCGCCTTACTTTTGTAATAGCTTTCATTAATGCAATCAAGCTTTCTTTCATTCTCAATTCTCATTTATGTTCTCTCAATTGCTTTTGACATTGGTTTTCCCGTGCGGCACTGACAATCTAGTCTACGCATGGAGGGGACCTCAGTTGGCGGACAACAACTGTAATGACATCAATTGCTTAGCCTTACGTTGCACTTCCAAAGAATCTCAGGAAGGCACCGCGTAACATGTTCCTTGACCACATACTACGTATAGTAGGCTCCACTTGGTATTAATATCAACAATCAAGAAGGTTATGGCTTCTTTAATTTTAGGTCACACATTTGAGTATTGAACCACTATAAAAGCAGCTAAAGTTAACTAAAGCAATATCCATTCACAATCAGTTTCCTTTTCTTTCCGTACTGTTCAATGAAGATTTTTTACCCATCCTCTTTTTCCAGTTACATAGTTTCATTGCTATTTATTTTCTCCACCCTCATTATTCTAGTTAAACAATGGAGTAGAAACAGAAAACAAAGGTTGCCACCAGGTCCATGGAGACTTCCCATTATTGGAAGTTTGCATCATTTGATTGGAAAAGAAGTTCCACATCGCGCTCTTAGACGTTTAGCACAAACATATGGACCTCTTATGTACTTGCAACTAGGGCAAGTTCCTACTGTAGTCATATCATCACCTAATATCACCAAACAAATTCTAAAAACTCACCATCATGCATTTGCTAATAGAGCACCACTTACATCCTCAAACATCATATTTTACAACAATAAAGACATCTTATTTAGTCGATATGATGACTACTGGAGACAAATGCGTAAAATTTGTATTCTAGAACTCCTAAGTACGAAGATGGTTAAGTCATTTAGTGCAATTCGACAAGATGAGATTTCATGCCTCATTTCATCAATTCGTTCAATGAGGGGATCTCCTGTCAACATGACAGAAAAAATATTTTGGTTTACCAATTCTATCACTTGTAGAGCAGCCTTTGGAAATATATTCAAAGATCGAGATGATTTTATGAAATTGATGAAGGTAGTACTCGGACTTCTAGGAGGATTTGATGTGGCTGATTTGTTCCCTTCTTGGAAATTACTTCAAAAAATTTGTGGTGTGAAATCTAGATTGATGAATGCACATCATAAGGTTGATGCAATTATGGAGGACATCTTAAATAAGCATATTGAAAATAAAGCAGCTGGGCACAAGGGAATTGGTGAGTATGGAGGTGAAGATTTGGTTGATGTTTTCCTAAGAATTAAAGAGAACGCCGAACTTCAATTTCCAATTACAAATGATAACATAAAAGCAGTGATTTTTGTAAGTTTACTCTCATATTCTTAGACTTTTTTTCTTTTAATATCCTTTAATATAGTTCCTAAAAACACTTGGGAGTGTTTGGTACGAAGGAAAATATTTTTTAATTTTCACATGTTTGGTTGGTTTAAATATTTTGGAAAATATTTTTCTTATCAATTTATTTTTCTCCAATTGGACGAAAATAGTTTCCTTATCAAGAAAAGAAAAACATTTTCCAAAGCTTCTTCTAAACCTTCCCCACCCTCACCAACCCACCCCAGCCCCTCTACAAAAAAAGGTCATTTTTTTTTACTTTTTTGTTTTGTAACTTAAATTACTGTCTTTTTTCGTTTTACTGCCCCCAGCTCTGCCCCCACCCCCCTCCAAAAAATATTTAAATATATTTTTTAGTTTTAATTTTATTATTTATCGGTTTAAAGGCTCAAAATTTTACAAGTTCCAAAATTATGAGTTTGGAGGTTTATATATTTGGAAGTTTACGGGTTTAAAAATTATAAAGTTTACACGTTCGACATTCCGTGGGGTTTTAAAAGTTTAGTGGTTTGAAAGTTTATGAAATTTGTGGGTACGGAAGGTTGTTAGTTTGAAAGTTTATGGCTTCATGTTTATTATATCTAAACTATTTATGAATACTCTTGAGAAGTCATTTTCCTTAATTTGCATACCAAACACCGGAAAGTGAATAAGATTACTATTTGTTTTTCAAAAAAATATTTTTTACGGAAAAAATTTTCCGTTATACCAAACACACCCTATATTAGTGGCAGCAGATTTACTTATGAGGGCAAAAATATGTAAAAACCTAAAAAAAAATTGCAATTGGTTATTCTTGCAGCAAATTTTCTAATAGAAATAGAATAGTACTTGTACTGGCCAATTGGTTATTCTTGCAGGCTCAACATAAAAAAAATGCAAAGATGATCAATAATCAAATGTATATTGCTAAATCAAATATATAATTAAGTGCATTCTCAAAGTTGGAATTTAATAGCTCTACTCCCCTTTAATTTTAAGATTTGTCCTTAAACATTTTGGTACCAGAGATTTTATTGAGTTATATTTTAATTTACTTTATGTAAGAATTTTATTGACTTTAATTATTGGTTTATCGATGTAGGACATCTTTCTTGCTGGAAGTGAAACTTCGTCTACAACTATTATATGGGCATTATCAGAAATGATAAAGAATCCAAATACTCTGGCCAAGGCCCAGAATGAAGTGAGACAAGTCTTTAAGGGAAAAAAAAACTATGATGAAGAAGATCTTGAAAAGTTGACATACCTAAATTTAGTGATTAAGGAAACATTAAGGCTACATCCTCCAGGTCCTCTTCTAGCACCAAGGGAATGTAGCGAGCAAACAGATATTGATGGATATACCATTCCTCTTAAGACTAAAATCATAATTAATGCATGGGCATTAGGGAGAGATCCTGAAAGTTGGAATAATCCTGAAAGTTTTATACCAGAGAGATTTGAAAATTCTTCTATTAATTTTATGGGAAATCACTTTGAGTTTATTCCATTTGGTGCAGGAAAAAGGATTTGCCCAGGAATACTATTTGGTTTAACTAATGTTGGACTTCCTCTTGCCCACTTACTCCTCCACTTTAAATTGGAACTCGCCTGTGGAACTAATCCAAAAGAATTGGATATGACTGAAACCAATGGACTGAATGCATCAAAACAAAGTGATCTGTGTTTAGTTGCCACAGATCACATAATCGATGATGATTATTGATTATTGATGTTTTCTTTAATATGGTGAAATGTGAGCATAGCTATCAATTCTTCATTGGTTGCCTGATTTTGCTTTAACCTGTTGGACCGAAAAACATGTCCGTATCGAATAAAAATATGGGAGCTTGGTTTTATTTTCTCAAAAATAATGTTCTTGGTCTACTACCTAGTTTACTTTACTTTATTTTATTTTATTACTATATATAAGAGGAAATAAGCAGGCAGCAGGTCAACATGCATACTTGTCCTCATGAGTGTATTATGGTCATTTATGTTAAAATGGATTACTATAATTGGTCAAAAAAGAATTTTACTGTAGCTACTATATCAATTTTTGGGTGCCTTTACTAAATTGCCATTTGCTTATGTTATTGTTCATCACTCTTAAGATATGCATGGAATTAATGCGGGCCCATCTAACTATTTCAATAGCTATAATTTTAAGAGTCCGAAACTTAAATAGTGTCTTTATGGGCACAAAATATATTTTTACTATTAAAAAAAGTTACAAAACTATATAATTTGCAGTATAATACTGCGAATTACTTTAACAAAAAGTTAATAGTTAAATGATTCGCAATGTTATACTACAAATTATTAAAATAATAATTTCTTTTACTGTTCACAGTATAATAATGCGAACGACGCTTTTGCCCACCAAGATAAAGAAGCAAACTCCTAACTTCCTGTGATCCCCATATTAGCCAAGTCAAATACACGTTCTATGATTGCAATTTTGCAATTTTTTAATATCAACCAATTTTATTGTACTTTTTCTCATTTTTCTCTCTAATTTTTTAATTTTGTGGGACCTCATTTTCAAAGATCGTATTTTATTTATTTTTAATTTGGTTGCTTGCAAAAGATATGATATTTTCTTTTTGGTCCAAAATAAACTGGTTATATTAAGTTTACGGTGGCATATATATATATATATATATATATATATATATATATATATATATATATATATATATATATATATATATATATATATATATATACACACACACACACATTCCGTACCACAGTCTCCACATCAACTAGAGCAACTCCTTATATGCTTGTTTACGATATCGAGACAATCATCCCATCCGAAGTAGAGATTCCCTCCCTGAGAATTATGCGGGAAGCAGAACTTGAAGATGCAGAATGGGTAAAGAGTCGCTATGAGCAATTAGCCCTTATAGACAGAAAGAGATTGAATGCAGTTTCCCATAGTTAGCTTTATCAGAACAGAATGACCAGAGCCTTCAACAAGAGAGTTAGGCCAAGACAATTTGCGCTAGGACAGTTAGTACTGAAAAAGATTTTTTTCACATCAAGATGAAGCCAAAGGGAAATTCTCTCCCAACTAGCAAGGTCTGTACATGGTTCGCGGGGTTCTAACCAGGGGAGCCCTCATACTCACAGAAATGGATGGAGAAGTCTCGCCAAAGACGATTAATTCAGATGCAGTAAAACGATACTATGCCTTTTGCAAGTTGTTTCTCTCGGTCAAAATTGGTCATCATATCTTTACTCAACAACTCTTTCATCCTTTCCGGGTAAATAGGGGCAGTTATTGGTACCCAAATTTTTCCCACCTATTTTCTAAACTCTAAATACTCTCAAAATAGTATTTACATGCATATATAAGTATGCCCAAGAATTTTGATATTTTTTTTAAATTTTTAAAGCATTTTAAAATAATTTTATGACTTGTTTTAATAGTACAATATTCAATAATTATTTCTAGACTATCATTTAGGTGAGTAATTTATTTCCATCCTCATATTTACACCAGAATACAATAAAGGTAATTTTTGAATATTTTAAATTTACTTGATATTTTTAAACTAAATTTGCCTAAAATTATGATTATAACCTATATTGCCATTAATGGCATTTGACAATTATAAAATTATTCTCAGTATTTTTAGATTAATGTTTAAATATTATTAATTATTTTAGTTCTTTTAATTTATTTTAAAATCATTTTAACTATTATTATATAAATTAAAGGGGAGAAATTAGTCATTTAATACATATCCATTTCAATTGCAATTGTAGCCTCAATTTATCCCCCCCCCCCCACCAATCACACCCCTAATCAAACGACAAAATTTTATTATAACTCAACCCATACCCTTTCCTATCATACCCAAACCCAGTCCCCATTTAACCCATTTAATCCAGCTATTGATCTTTTAGATCAACAACTCCCCTTATCACTTTCCTTTTTAATTCAAACGACCCCTTTGCCCTACCTCATTTCTCCTCAACCGCCGCCTCTAAAACTCTGCACTCTCTCAAACTCTCTCGAGGGTTCTCAAACCCTAGCCGCCTTTTGCCATCTCAGACCAGAGATCCACCGGAATCTATGGCCACCAAAGCTATGGGGATCTTACACCCACCCCATGGTGCTCTTATACACCAGTTGTCTGAAGGTTCCAGGCCTGACGTTGAAGATCTCTACCCAGGTTTCCTTCGATTCAAGGTTCCATGGCCGTCTCCGACTTTACTCCGGCATATCATGGTCGTTCGAGCCTGACTCTAACTTCTCCGGCTTAGATCCATAAGTTTTTCAGGCCTTTCTCACTTCTAGGTTTCTTTTGAAACCCTAACCTTTCAATGTTCTTCTGATTTCTCTAGATCTGTCCTAGATCCGTGTTTATCTTAAGGTCTTAAACGGTTTTCTCAAAAGGTTCTTTCAAAACTTTGCCTTTAAACATTTCACCTTATCTGATTTATGGTTTCTTTGATTTTTAACATGCTCTATTGTGATTCTTGTGTGTTTCTTCTACTGTGATCCTCATATGTTTCTCTTTCTATGTTTATTATACCTTGTCCTTATGAGTTCTTCTACTGTATCTTGCATGATTGTTCTTTATTATGTTTTTCATTAATTTCTTCTACTGGGAAGTACATGTTCCTTTATGATTTCTGCACTTATTCCGTTAATATATTTTGCCTGACTTACTTGTTTCGATTAACGGTAAAACCCTAGAATTTGGGGTTCGTTCGAGTTTTCGAGGCTATATGCTGTGTGATTTACTTGTGCTTTATCTCTAAACTTGCTTGATTTTAAAAACCCAAATCTCTAGGACTTATTTGAGTTCTTGGAGTTGTTTCATCTACTGCTTCACTAAAGTTCAAAATCATTGCTTTGATTTTTGTTTCTTCATGTGATTCTAACCTCTTGCTAAACTTTATAAAACCTTTTCACTTAGCCCTTTGCATGCTATCTGATATTCCCTCTTCTCTGAGATGACTACAATATTCTTACAGTCCACTGCTTACTTATTTTGCAATTGCATGACTTTCACTTTGTCCTAAATTAAGCCTCTCATGCCTGTTACTGTCACGACCCGGATTTTCCCCCAATATCGGGATCGTGATGGCGCCTACTCGTGGTAGCTAGGCAAGCCACTGTATTCATACTATCCTGTTTATAACACAATTTTAATTAAATAAATGCGGAATACTTTACCGAAAGGGAAATAACAAATCCCAAGGTAAAAACCATACTGAAATCCTCTACCCAAGATTTGGAGTCACCAACTCACAAACTACTATGAAATACTACACATAAAAGTCTGAAGAAAATATAACATAATTCTGTTCGTCTCGGAATAATGAGACTACAGCTATAAACATAAATAAAGAAAGAGACGCCGGGCCTGCGGACGTCTGCAAGCTACCTCGGTCTCAAATGAAATCAACTCCCACGCAATCTATTTACTGCTGCTGCTGCTGCTCCTGATCGTAACCTGGACCTGTGCAAAAACGCACAGAAGTGTAGTATCAGCACAACCGACCCCATGTGCTGGTAAGTGCCTGGCCTATCCCGGCGAAGTAGTGACAAGCCTAGGACCAGACACTCACATAAACCTGTGCAATTCAATATATATATATATATATGTGTACCACAAAATAACAAGAAATAATCAAGTAATAACACAATAAGGAACATCTTAAAGAATTCAACAATTAACCACAGTTAATAATTTCACAAAGAAAACAAAGTATAATGTAAACACGAATTATGTCACTTCAAGAAATAGCAAGCAATTGCACGGCATCACCCTTCGTGCTTTTACTCTCATCCTCACCAAACAAACAAATAAAGTACACGGCATCACCCTTCGTGCTTTTACTCTCATCCTCACCAAACAAGCAAATAAAGTACACGGCATCACCCTTCGTGCTTTTACTCTCATCCTCACCAAACAAGCAAATAAAGTACACGGCATCACCCTTCGTGCTTTTACTCTCATCCTTACCAAACAAGCAAATAAAGTACACGGCATCACCCTTCGTGCTTTTACTCTCATCCTCACATCCATAGTACGGCATGATCCTTCGTACATGGTTCAATAACGGGGCACGGCATGATCCTTCGTGCATAATCAATAAATAAACATGGCACGGCATTAACCTTCGTGCATAAATAAATAAACATGACACGGCATCACCCTTCGTGCATTATCACTCTTCCTCACCCAAATAACAATCACAGTTAAGGGCAGAGAAAGAAACAACAACTCATAAATCGTCCCATCAAGGGCAATCAATAATTATCTCAAAATATCATTTTCCAACGACTCACGGTCATACTAGACGCCAATGTATGGATGCTCGTCACCACAGCCCATACACCGCACTCAATCACATAACACATAACACATAATCCTATTCCCTCAAGCTAGGATAGAACAAACACTTACCTCGAATGCTTATGAACAATCCAATCCGTGGAAATGTCTTTTCTTTCAATTTGGCTCCAATCCAACCGTATCTATACACAATTGATTTAATATCATCAATTCTACTCAACAAACTAATTCTTAATACCAAATAACACTTTTACAACATTCTTCCATGAATAGTAAATTTCAACCCCGGGCCCACATGATCGGAATTCGGGGTTAGGACCAAAATCCGGTTACCCATCCCCCACGAGTTCACGTATATAATTTGTTTCAAAATCGGACCTCAATTCGAGGTCCAATTCCCCAATTTATGAAAAACCTATTTTCTAACCAAAAACAAGAATTTTACCATGAAAACATTTGATTTCTAATGAAAAACATGTTTAATGATGTTAGGAATTGAAAGAATTAAGTAAAAAGTGACTTACAATCGTTTTGGTGAAGAAGAAATCCTTGAAGAGTCGCAATTGGGTGTTTTGGTTTTGTGAAAAATGAAGAAATGACTGAAATTCGTGTTTTTCAGGTCTCCGTGTTCGCATTTGCGAACATGGGTTCGCAATTGCGAACCCCGACCAATTTCCTGGAGTTTGAAAAATAAGCTAAGGGTGGAAAGTTCGCATTTGCGAACACTTGTTCGCATTTGCGAACCAGGCTCCTTCGCATTTGCGAAGAAGGCTTCGCATTTGCGAAGCATGGCTCAGCAGTGACTCCTTCGCATTTGCGAAGAAGGCTTCGCATTTGCGAAGCATGGTTCAATAGTGAAGGCCTCGCAATTGCGAGGTTATGTTCGCATTTGCGAACCCAAGCCTCCTGGACGCCCTTCGCATTTGCGATCAAGGGTTCGCATTTGCGAACCCTGCCTTGGTCTGTCACCTTCGCAATTGCGAAGAATTCTTCGCAATTGCGAAGCCAACAGCTGGGTGAAAAAAAAACCAGCAGTTCAAAATTCAGATTTTCATCCAACGGCCTATCAAATCTTTACCCGAGCCCCGGGCTCCAAACCAAACATGTACACAACCTCAAAAACACATTATGGACTTGTTCGTGCGATCATATCGCCAATATCACTTCGTTTCAATCAAATCAAGCCCCAAACTCATGGTTTTCATAGTTTTGATTTTCAAAACTTCTTAACTTGGAACTCAAGGTCCAAAACATCTCAAACGACATCCAAATGTCACCAAACTTTACAGAAATCACTTATATAATATTTAAGACTTGTACCGGGCGTCGGAACCAAAATACGAGCCCGATACCAATGTCTATCAATTTATTTCCTTTAATAATTGCATCAAAAACAATTTCACATAAAAATTCATATTTTCTATCACAAAATCTTTCCGGCTACATGCTCGGATCGTGCACGTAAATCGAGGCAACATAGAATGAGGTTTTCAAGGCCTCAGAAGCTCGAAATTATTAATAAAATAAGTGATGACCCTTTGGGTCGTCACAATCTCCACCTCTAAAACAACCGTTCGTCCTCGAACGGACAAAAGAAAGAAGTACCGAGTCAGGAAACAAGTGTGGGTAACGGCTCCGCATATCAGACTCGGACTCCCAGGTCGATGCCTCAGGAGGCTGACCTCTCCACCTGAACACGCACAGAAGGATAACTCTTCGACCTCAACTGCCGAACCTGCCGGTCTAGAATGGCTACCGGCTCCTCCTCGTAGGATAGATCATTGTCCAGTTGGACAGTACTGAAGTCTAACACATGTGTGGGATCGCCGTGGTATCTCCGAAGCATAGATACGTGAAAAACTGGATGTACGGCTGATAAGCTAGGCGGCAAAGCTAATCTGTAAGCCACCCCTCCCACTCTGTCTAGAATCTCAAATGGGCCAATATACCTAGGGCCGAGCTTGCCCTTCTTCCCAAACCTCATCACGCCCTTCATAGGCGACACCCGGAGCAATACTCGTTCACCAACCATGAAATCTACATCTCGAACCTTACGATCCGCATAAGTCTTCTGCCTGGACTGAGCTGAACGCAATCTCTCCTGAATAGTCTTGACCTTATCCAAGGCCTCCCGAACTAAGTCTGTACCTAACAACCGAGCCTCTCCCGGTTCAAACCATCCAACCGGTGATCGACATCGCCTACCATACAACGCCTCATACGGGGCCATCCGGATGCTAGATTGGTAGCCGTTATTGTAGGCGAACTCTGCTAATGGCAGGAACCGGTCCCACGAGCCTCCGAAATCAATAACACGAGGCTCGAAGCATGTCTTCGAGAATCCGAATAGTCCTCTCGACCGGCCATCCGTCCGAGGATGAAATGTCGTACTCAGTCGAACCCGGGTGCCTAACTCTTGCTGAACCGCTCTCCGGAACCGCGAGGTAAGCTGCGTTCCCCGATCGGAGATAATAGATACGGCACCCCATGGAGACGAACAATCTCCCTAATGTAAACCTCCGCTAACCTCTCCGACGAGTAGGAGACGGATACTGGAATGAAGTGTGCTGACTTGGTCAACCTATCAACAATGACCCAAATAGCATCAAATTTCCTCCGAGTCAAAGGAAGTCCGGTAACGAAGTCCATAGTGATCCGCTCCCATTTCCACTCGGGAATTTCAATCCTCCTGGAATACACCACCAGGTCTCTGGTGCTCATATTTCACCTGCCGACAATTTAGACACCGAGCGACATACGCAACGATATCTTTCTTCATTCTGCGCCACCAATAGTGCTGCCGTAAGTCCTGGTACATCTTCGCGGCGCCTGGGTGAATAGAATACCGCGAACTGTGGGCCCTCGCTAAGATCAACTCTCGAATTCCTTCGACATTGGGCACACAAACTCGACCCTGCAATTTCAATACCCCATCATCATCTAGATTTACCTGTGTGGCACCTCCCCGCTGTACTGTATCTCTCAACTCACGCAAATGAGGATCATCAAATTGCCTCTCACGGATACGCTCTAATAAGGAAGAACGAGCGACCGTGCAGGCTAACACTCTGCTAGGCTCAGAAATGTCTAATCTCACGAACCGGTTGGCTAAGGCCTGGACATCTAGAGCTAATGGTCTCCGATTGACCGGAATATATGCAAGACTACCCATGCTGGCATACTTTCTACTCAATGCATCGGCCACCACATTGGCCTTACCCGGGTGATATAATATAGTAACATCATAGTCTTTTAGCAACTCTAACCATCTCCGCTGTCGTAGATTCAACTCCTTCTGTTTGAACAAGTACTGTAGGCTTTTGTGATCAGTGTACACCTCACATGTCACACCATATAGATAATGCCTCCGGATCTTTAAGGCATGAACCACTGCTGCTAATTCAAGATCATGAACTGGATAATTCTTCTCATGTATCTTTAACTGCCTCGAAGCGTAAGCGATAACCTTACCATCCTGCATCAATACCGCTCCAAGCCCTGTACGAGATGCGTCACAATAAATCGTATAAGGCCCCGCACCTGTAGGTAGTATCAACACTGGTGCGGTGGTCAAGGCTGTCTTGAGCTTCTGAAAGCTCGCCTCACACTCCTCTGAACACTGGAACTGGACACCCTTCTAGGTCAACCTGGTCATCGGGGCTGCAATAGAAGAAAACCCCTCTACAAAACGACGGTAGTAACCTGCTAATCCTAAGAAACTCCGGATCTCAGTCACTGAAGCTGGTCGAGGCCAATTCTGGACTGCCTCAATCTTCTTTGGATCTACCTGAATACCTTCCACTGATACAATGTGACCCAGAAATGCTACCGAACTCAGCCAGAACTCACATTTAGAAAATTTGGCATATAGGTGATTATCTTTCAGAGTCTGAAGAACCACTCTGAGGTGCTGCTCGTGCTCTTCCTGGCTGCGGGAGTACACCAGGATGTCATCTATGAAGACTATCACGAACAGATCTAAGTAAGGCCTGAATACCCGATTCATCAACTCCACGAATGCTGCTGGGGCATTGGTCAACCCGAAGGACATGACCAAGAACTCATAATGCCCATATCTAGAGCGAAAGGTCGTCTTAGGAATGTCAGCCGCCCTGATCTTCAGCTGATGGTAGCCTGACCTCAAGTCTATCTTAGAAAATACCCTCGCTCCCTGGAGCAGGTCAAACAAATCATCAATCCTCGGCAGTGGATATTTATTTTTGATAGTCACCTTGTTTAACTGCCGGTAATCAATACACATCCGCGTCGAGCCATCCTTCTTCTTTACAAATAACACAGGTGCTCCCCAGGGGGAAACACTGGGCCTGATAAAGCCCTTCTCAAGAAGGTCCTGCAACCTGATCTTTCAACTCTTTTAGTTCCGGCGGGGCCATACGATAGGGTGGAATAGAGATGGGCTGAGTGCCCGGTGCCAAATCAATAGAGAAATCAATATCCCTGTCGGGTGGCATGCCCGGCAGGTCTGAAGGAAAAACCTCAGGAAACTCCCGTGCAATAGGGACTGAATCAATGGAAGGAACTTCTGCACTGGAATCACGAACATAGGCCAAATAAGCTAGACACCCCTTTTCGACCATACGTCGAGCCTTAACATAAGAAATAACAGTGCGAACGGAGTGGCTTGAGGTACCCTTCCACTCTAATCGGGGTAATTCTGGCAAGGCTAAGGTGAGAGTCTTAGCATGACAATCAAGAATAGCATGGTATGGGGACAACCAGTCCATCCCCAATATGACATCAAAATCTACCATATCCAAGAGCAACGGATCAACACGGGTCTCAAGACCCCCAAATATAACTACGCACGAACGATGCACCCGATCGACTACAATAGAGTCACCCATTGGCGTAGCCACATAAACTGGAATATCCAGAGCATAGCTGGGCACAGCCAAATACGGTGCGTAGTAGGAAGACACATAGGAATATGTAGATCCAGGGTCAAATAATACTGAAGCACCTCTGCCACACACAAGAATAGTACCTGTAATCACAGCATCTGATGCCTCTGCCTCTGGCCTGGCTGGTAAAGCATAAAATCGGGGATCCGCACCTCCCCTCTGAGCTACGTCTCTAGGACGGCCATCAACTGGCTGACCTCTACCTCTGGCTGGACGGTCTCCACCTCTACGGTCTCGACCTCCAGCTCTATAATCTCTACCCCCGCCTCTGGCCGGCTGGGCAGTCTGAGGGTCAGCTGGGGCCTGAATCATGGGACGAGGGCCCCACTGATGAGTGTTGTCCATTGCTCGAGGGTAGAACCTGACAAAATGCCCTGGGTCACCACAACCGTAGCAACTCTTGGGCTGATGGGGCTGCTGGCCCTGACGACCTGAATGGCCTCCACGAACACTCTGAAGAGGCTAAGCATTAATAGGAGGCTAATCTGAATACTGCCCACGAAACCCACGATCACCTGGTCAACCCTGTGAAGCCTGAAGGGCGGAATGGAAAGGCCTGGAAGACTGTACCCTGTCAAAAGATTCTCTGCCACCAGAAGAAGAACTACTAAACCTGCCTGAATGACGAGGTGATTCACGTCCAAGCAACGGTCGTAGTCAATATAACTTGGTCTAATTGGCTGCCTCCTGAAATGATATGTCACTCCCCACGCCCATAGCCATCTGGAGTCTAATCGGCTGATTAAGCCCATCTATAAATCTGCGGACCCTCTCCCGCTCCGTGGGAAGTATCACCACCGCATGACGAGCCAAGTCGATAAATCTCGTCTCATACTGTGTAACTGTCATAGTGCCCTGATGGAGGCGCTCAAACTGCCTCCGAAGTAAATCCCGCTGAGTAGCAAGGAGAAACTTCTCCATAAATAGTTCCGCAAACTGGTCCCATGATAAAGCTGGGGACCCTGCTGGTCGAGTCGAGCAATAATCTCTCCACCAAGTCTTGGCGGATCCTGCAAGTCTGAAGGTACGGAAATCAACTCCGTTTGTCTCCACGATCCCCATAGTCTTGAGAATCTCGTGGCAACTGAATAAGAAGTCCCGAGGATCCTCTGATGTGGCTCCGCCGAATGTAGTGGTAAATAGCTTGGAGAACCGATCAAGCCTCCATAACGAATCGAAAGTCATGGCGGCTCCATCGCCGGCATGAGCCCGTGGTACCGGACCGAGTGGCCACGGTGGGCCGGATTGCCGGTGCTCGAGGGTGAGAAGCTGCGGCTGCGGGTATGAGCGATAGGGTACGGGCCCCTCCTCCGGCCGAGAAGTAGGCGGGGCAGCCGATAATAGACCCGCTCCGGCGATGCTATCCATAAATCCCGCTATTCGACCAAAGCATCCCGGAGATCCGGGGTAATCAAAGCCTCTCCCGGGACCTGAGCTGGGCCCGCTGGAGCTGCCTGGAACCGGAACCTCCTCATCAATCTCAATATGAGGCTCCACCTGTAGGGTAGCTGCCTGGGGCTGAGCTCTGCCCCTACCACGGCCTCTAGTACGGCCTCGGCCCCTGCCCCTCACAGGAGCTGTCTGGGGCTCAGGCTGCTGGTCAGCGGACGAAGAAGTGCGTGTCCTTACCATCTGCGAAAGGACAGAATAGAAATTCAATCAATAATTGAGGAACAAGTCGCACGACAAGAAAGAACAAATGAGAGACTTTTTCCTAACTCAATAGACTCTGGAGGACAAGTACAGACGTCTCCGTACCTACCTCTCAAACTCTACTAAGCTTGTTCGTGAGTGGTGAGACCTATGTAACCTAGTGCTTTGATACCAACTTGTCACGACCCGGATTTTCCCCCAATATCGGGATCGTGATGGCGCCTACTCGTGGTAGCTAGGCAAGCCACCGTATTCATACTATCCTGTTTATAACACAATTTTAATTAAATAAATGCGGAATACTTTATCGAAATGGAAATAACAAATCCCAAGGTAAAAACCATACCGAAATCCTCTACCCAAGATTTGGAGTCACCAACTCACAAACTACTATGGAATACTACACATAAAAGTCTGAAGAAAATATAACATAATTCTGTTCGTCTCGGAATAATGAGACTACAGCTATAAACATAAATAAAGAAAGAGACGCCGGGCCTGCGGACGTCTGCAAGCTACCTCGGTCTCAAATGAAATCAACTCCCACGCAATCTATTTACTGCTGCTGCTGCTGCTCCTGATCGTAACCTGGACCTGTGCAAAAACGCACGAAGTGTAGTATCAGCACAACCGACCCCATGTGCTGGTAAGTGCCTGGCCTATCCCGGCGAAGTAGTGACAAGCCTAGGACCAGACACTCACATAAACCTGTGCAATTCAATATATATATATATATATGTGTACCACAAAATAACAAGAAATAATCAAGTAATAACACAATAAGGAACATCTTAAAGAATTCAACAATTAACCACAGTTAATAATTTCACAAAGAAAACAAAGTATAATGTAAACACGAATTATGTCACTTCAAGAAATAGCAAGCAATTGCACGGCATCACCCTTCGTGCTTTTACTCTCATCCTCACCAAACAAACAAATAAAGTACACGGCATCACCCTTCGTGCTTTTACTCTCATCCTCACCAAACAAGCAAATAAAGTACACGGCATCACCCTTCGTGCTTTTACTCTCATCCTCACCAAACAAGCAAATAAAGTACACGGCATCACCCTTCGTGCTTTTACTCTCATCCTTACCAAACAAGCAAATAAAGTACACGGCATCACCCTTCGTGCTTTTACTCTCATCCTCACATCCATAGTACGGCATGATCCTTCGTACATGGTTCAATAACAAGGGCACGGCATGATCCTTCGTGCATAATCAATAAATAAACATGGCACGGCATTAACCTTCGTGCATAAATAAATAAACATGGCACGGCATCACCCTTCGTGCATTATCACTCTTCCTCACCCAAATAACAATCACAGCTAAGGGCAGAGAAAGAAACAACAATTCATAAATCGTCCCATCAAGGGCAACCTATAATATATCTCAAAATATCATTTTCCAACGACTCACGGTCATACTAGACGCCAATGTATGGATGCTCGTCACCACAACCCATACACCGCACTCGATCACATAACACATAACACATAATCCTATTCCCTCAAGCTAGGATAGAACAAACACTTACCTCGAATGCTTATGAACAATCCAATCCGTGGAAATGTCTTTTCTTTCAATTTGGCTCCAATCCAACCGTATCTATACACAATTGATTTAATATCATCAATTCTACTCAACAAACTAATTCTTAATACCAAATAACACTTTTACAACATTCTTCCATGAATAGTAAATTTCAACCCCGGGCCCACATGATCGGAATTCGGGGTTAGGACCAAAATCCGGTTACCCATCCCCCACGAGTTCACGTATATAATTTGTTTCAAAATCGGACCTCAATTCGAGGTCCAATTCCCCAATTTATGAAAAACCTATTTTCTAACCAAAAACAAGAATTTTACCATGAAAACATTTGATTTCTAATGAAAAACATGTTTAATGATGTTAGGAATTGAAAGAATTAAGTAAAAAGTGACTTACAATCGTTTTGGTGAAGAAGAAATCCTTGAAGAGTCGCAATTGGGTGTTTTGGTTTTGTGAAAAATGAAGAAATGACTGAAATTCGTGTTTTTCAGGTCTCCGTGTTCGCATTTGCGAACATGGGTTCGCAATTGCGAACCCCGACCAATTTCGGAGTTTGAAAAATAAGCTAAGGGTGGAAAGTTCGCATTTGCGAACACTTGTTCGCATTTGCGAACCAGGCTCCTTCGCATTTGCGAAGAAGGCTTCGCATTTGCGAAGCATGGCTCAGCAGTGACTCCTTCGCATTTGCGAAGAAGGCTTCGCATTTGCGAAGCATGGTTCAATAGTGAAGGCCTCGCAATTGCGAGGTTATGTTCGCATTTGCGAACCCAAGCCTCCTGGACGCCCTTCGCATTTGCGATCAAGGGTTCGCATTTGCGAACCCTGCCTTGGTCTGTCACCTTCGCAATTGCGAAGAATTCTTCGCAATTGCGAAGCCAACAGCTGGGTGAAAAAAACCAGCAGTTCAAAATTCAGAAATTTAACCAACGGCCTATCAAATCTTTACCCGAGCCCCCGGGCTCCAAACCAAACATGTACACAACCTCAAAAACACATTATGGACTTGTTCGTGCGATCATATCGCCAATATCACTTCGTTTCAATCAAATCAAGCCCCAAACTCATGGTTTTCATAGTTTTGATTTTCAAAACTTCTTAACTTGGAACTCAAGGTCCAAAACATCTCAAACGACATCCAAATGTCACCAAACTTTACAGAAATCACATATATAATATTTAAGACTTGTACCAGGCGTCGGAACCAAAATACGAGCCCGATACCAATGTCTATCAATTTATTTCCTTTAATAATTGCATCAAAAACAATTTCACATAAAAATTCATATTTTCTATCACAAAATCTTTCCGGCTACATGCTCGGATCGTGCACGTAAATCGAGGCAACATAGAATGAGGTTTTCAAGGCCTCAGAAGCTCGAAATTATTAATAAAATAAGTGATGACCCTTTGGGTCGTCACAGTTACTTGTGTATTTTTAAATGTGCTGAAATTCCTTTATAAATGGTTGTCGATTGTGATTGATTTCATACTTCGTTTGTATAAGTTTGATTGATTCCTTTCCATGTTTGCTGATTGCCCTGTTACTCGATTTGAGTAAAAGTTTTCCTTGACTTTTCTAACTTGGTTCATTCGTGGACCAATACTTACAAAAATCTTTGACCTCCTTGATTTACTATATAATGATGGATCCTTACCTTATTTGTGTTAACCATGTATTTTAAACTTCTTCCCTTAATTCAAATTCCTATGTATTTACCCCTAATGGCCTACTTTACACAAGTTTTTTATTTTATTTCTTTCCTTAAATAGTTTTTACCGTTTGAATATGAATTCCTTAATTAAAGGAAGTCCTGATTCTTAATTGACATTCAGTTCCTTAATTATTTCCTTACCTTATTTTTTGCATGTTTCTCTCACTATACATACCTGCTTTTTCATTGGAAAAAAAAATACTGGAGTCTTTTCTGAACTCACACTCACACACAAAGTATTCTCTCTTGCTGTTTGTATTGTGGCTTATTTGCAAGACTTCTGCTCTCTTTTGCTTGTCTCTTTCTGAAACTGATATGTCTTTTATTTAAACTTTTGCCTCATCCCCGTGTGTGTATTCTGTAGTCTCATTTTTTTATGTGGTTTGATGTTCATATCTGTAACTTATGCTAAGTATTTTTCCTTTGCTTTTGTTCCTATATGAATCCTTACCCCCTAACCCCTTCTATGTGCTGAGTTAAAGCCTTGGAATGACTTTATCCTAATTAATGCCCAGGCCTTGGTCTGACATTCAAAGTCCTAACTCTCAAATGTTTGGCTAGTAGGCTGGGCAGGGGTGTTCCAGCATTCTATGTTGCTGGGCATGACCACCAGCCTGGCTTGGCATCTCTTAATTCCCTCTATTGCACTTATTCCTAGATCCTAAGTTCTGGCCCTCTCCAATGAGCTTTGCCTTGGGACCTTAAGTTCCCTCTGAACGTGGACATTAGAGGGCTGGCCATTCCACATTGCACTTTAATTCAGTTCTACAATGATATCTAGGCGTAAGCATTGCCTGGAGTTCCTGTAACTCCTTGGAACTTTGATACACTCTAGATAAGAGAAAGGCTTTGGAACCCGACCTTGGTAGTTGGTTCATATGATATTGTTAGACATTGGGTTAGAATTAAGCTCCTTGGATGTAGTTTAAAAGCTCTGATGTAATTTTTTTTTTCTGTTTGATTAATTTGGTCTAGAATAAATTTGTAATAACTTATAGGGTTCTAGTAAAAAGGGGAGGGTTATTTATTGTATGCTTAAGGGTAGATATCCTACCTATAGGAGTTTTCTTTGAATTTCTGCCCTTTCATATGTAGAGATCATGCTCATAAGAATTTTGCACTTCCGTATATAGAGATCATGCTCATAGGAATTCTGCACTTTCATAAATAGAAATCATGCTCATAGGAATTCTGCACTGTCACATGTAGAAACCATGCTCATAGCAACTCTGTATATCATATGGATATCCTGCTCATAAGAATTTTTCATATAGAGACCATGTCTTTATGATTCAACATTTTTGCATCTATCATTATGCAAATAGTTATAGGTTAAATAATAATCAATTGCATCCTAGATACCATGCTCGTGGGATTCTGCATTTCTGTTACGCCTATAAAAAGTGTTTAAAATTAACAACGCTAGAAAGTATGCCTATAGGAACTATCAACCAAATCTGAATCACCCCTTTTAAGATTACTCTATCAGTAGTAACCAACCGCAGAATTCGTATCATTCTATTAAAATTGGCAACTTCCTGCAATCGGTTTACTTCTTTATTTCTGAAATCAGTAGATGCCATGCCTATAGGTTATCACTTAGACAAACCAGTAGGTAATTAATTAACTGTATCGGTCTTTGATATATTACAACCAGGCGATCCTAATGCAGATTTCTTGTCTAAATATATGGGTTGAACCAGTCCGCTTAACGCTTAAGTATAATCTTGACCTAATCAGTATATGTAAGACGTGCTAAACTACATGATTTATGTGATTCTAGGAGGCCTACTTGAGCCTTTAATTGTTTTATCTCCCCATTAATTGCATTATGTGTTTTGATTGACGCCCTAGAATTTTATCCTTTTTAAAACCTTTAAAAGCCAAGCTTCCTCCCTTTAGGATTAGTAGTCCTAAAGACTCCAGGACTGATATGATTGCGAAGGATAATAGCATGCTATAGGTAACGATACCATTTCGCACTTAATAACTTAACGGGGTGGGAAATATTTGATATGGATATGATGACCATGCGATAACGCCACATGTATAAACGGTTACCGAGTGTTGTGTGGGATGATCCATATTGTGAATAAACCTAGGACCTCTTCCCTTATTTGTCTATTTTATTTTTCCAAACTCCAGCTTTTAAACTACTTTTAACTTGCAGCAATTATGTAAAATTTTCTCTTTTTACTCCTTTATTCAAAGTTTAAAACTATTTCTTCTATCAAAATTCAGTTTCTTTAACTTTCTTAATCCCTTGCAACCATTATGTGAAAATCCCTCTTTGTATTATTGTTTGCCTACTTGTTGTTTGCATTTAAAGTCACAATTGTAGCATGACCAGGAACCGCACTAGTGGATCTTGAGGGGTGCCTAACACTTTTCCCTCGAGATAATGTCTAGCCCTTTCCCGAACTCTAGTTTTCAAATTCAAAACCCTTATTGTCCTAATGCACTTAATCATTAGGTGGTGACTCTTCAATTGCAAAAACCCAATTCCTAAACGGGAATAGAGTTTGTCCTCCCAAATGTAATAAACGCAATCGCACTCTTAAAGAGATTGAAAAAAGGGGGCGTCAACACTATATTGTGATGATACTTTTGGGTCGCGCAACATGCCATATCAGTGATACACTAATTATGATTATGAGGTCAAAGGCGTGAGATTGTACACCACAATATGGCTTTTTGATATGAGGCTGAGGGCATGTCGATTATGCAATGAGATGTCTTGATATTATGTTTGCGCCGTAAGGGGCTCCTCCAGGAGTTCGTACACCCCTAGTGAGTACGGGTACCCATTGTGATACGAGATATAGCTCGAGCAGCTGGTGTTAATGGCCTTGAGAGGCTACAAAACCATTAGAAAAAATATCATATTCTTGAAATTCTTGACGTTTGAATTTACTTATCCGAGTACTAAACTTATGTTATTCTATTCTCTCACAGATGATGAGGATATGCAATACCGATCTGGATGGATGACCACCAATACCACCAGCTATGGCCACTAGAGGCCGAAGATGTTCTATAGCTGTCATAAGTGCACCTGCGGCTAGGGACCGCAAGTGCGGTCTCGCTGAAGAGAAAAAGGAGATGCAGAAGCGAAAATAGTCAAGGAGAGCTGGAGCCGTAGAAGCGGCTGAGTTGGCACACATGCGATGGTGTAGGTGCGGGTATTTCTTTGTAGATACGGTGCCTGGAATTTTAACTGGTGACCGCAGAAGCAGTGCTTTGACCGAAGAAGCAATATCACAAGAGCAAGATATCGTCCGTAGGTGCAAAAAGCCTTGGCCAGAAGGTATAAATTATTTCCTTCGCAAATTTTTAGGTTATTCCACCATTTCTAAGTCGATTTTGGAGATTTTCTGGAGATTTGGATGAGAGAATCAAGGGATATCATCTGAGGTAAGATTTTTGAACCTAATAATTGCTCCTATGGTATTAGTTCAAGGATTAGAGTTGTAATAAATGCATATTATGGGTTAAAAATTGGGAAACTAGGGCATGGTATTGGAGACTTAGACTAGAGGAATTGATGGGACATTTGTGGTCGAATTTAGGGACTTTTGATGTGTATGAACTCGTGGGGAGATAAGGCGTCTAATGATGTAAAATTTATCGAATTTCGAGATATGGGTCCGGGGGTCAGGTTTTGGTTAATTTTGGGGTTTATGTTGTAAATTGATTGTTTTTGCATGAGCTTCATTCCCTTAGCATATTTTGACGTCATGATTCTAATTTTGGATATATTCAATGCGAGTTGAGGCCCATTCGAGGGGCAAGGACGTCGCGGGCTAGAGTTGGGATTGGATTGAGGTGAGTAATGATTGTAAATGTTCTCCCGAGAGTATGAAACCCAAAATTTTACATCGTTGTGCCGTATTGAGGTGACACACACGCTAGATGATGAGGGTGGGGTCGTGCACTATTGGGGATTGTGACTTAGTCCATCCCGAATGAGTGTTTTACCGCGTATTTGATTTAGAACTGTTTGTTTTCATCAATATTTTGGGCTGAATGCCATGTTTAGGCCTCGTGCCAACTATTTGGATCCTTAGGGGATTTTTACTGATATTTTCTCACTGATTTGACTTTATACTCGTACTCAGTAATGCTTTATCCTACTATTTTTATAACTCAGCCATGTTTACTCTGTTTTAATACATTAAATGATATTTTATTTGATAATTTGTCTGAGCATCATGTTTTGCAGTTGCCCGAGTGGCTTATGAGATTCTGACTAGGTAAGGCCGAGGGCCTGGATTATAAGGATACTTTTGGGTCGGGTTGCACGCTGTAACAGTGATACATTAATTATGATTATGAGGCCAAGGGCCTGAGATTGTACGCCACGAGGTGGCTTGTTGATATGAGGCTGAGGTCATGTCTATTATGCCACGAGATGGCTTGATATTGCGCTTAGGCCGTAAGGGGCCCCTCTAGGAGTCTCTACACCCCCAGTGAGCACGGGTACCCATTGTGATACGTGATATAGCTCGAGGGATTAGTGTTGTACCAGGTGTTGCCCGAGGGGCTGATTCTATTGGTATTGTACCCGGGGGGCATTACATGTTTTCACTATTTTGTTATTTTTACTCGCTTTTACTGCTTCTCCATAGCTTGTTGATGTGCCTTTACGTGATTTCTTATCGTCCAATCTTCATTTATTATTATTACTCACTGAGTTGGAGTACTCACTTTACTCCATGCACACCGTGTACAGATTTAGGCCCTTCGGGTCTTGCTTGCGAGGGTTGAGAGCTTCCATCAGATTCGGAGATCCACTAGGTAGCTGCTCGGCATGTGCAGCCCAGTACTTCTCCCTCTGTCTTATTTACTCCAGTTTTAGTTCTATAATAGACTGTGGACATTTTCCATTTTATTCTGTTATTAGATGCCCATGACCGGTGACACCCCGATATCGGGCTATGTCTTTTTCGTAAATATACTATTTTATTGTTTCTATTAGGATTTAATTATGCTAATGACCAAATTATGCCATTTTAACTGTTTAAAATTATTATCTGTGGTGTCACCTGGCCGTGTGCTTACGAGATGTGCCATCACGATCGGGTCTGGGTTTAGGGTCGTGACACAATCATGCTTGAAGGAATAGTGGAAGATGTACTAGTTTGGGTGGACAAATTTATGTTCCCTGTGGACTTCATTATGGTAAACATGAAAGGTGTGACGATGCAACTAGACATTTTTAGAATTCAACCATGTTCCCTCATTTATTGTTTATACTATGCGCATTTACTTTTATGTGACTTTTCAGGGTAGTTGGTTTGCTTCCGGGATTTTTAAATGAGTAAGGACATTTCTTCCCATGGTTAGAAGCCTAAGTTGAATGAGTTGATCAGATGTTGACTTATGTGTAGATGGCTTGGGAATAAAGTTTTGATGGTTTCGATAGCTCTGTATGGTGATATTTGACTTATGAGTGTGTCAAGATATTGATTTGGAGGTTCATAGGTAATTTTTGTTTGAATTGGCAAATATTTAAAAAATGGAAGTTTGGAGAGATTGGAAGTTTGACCAAGAGTTGACTTTGTGACCAGGCTTGGATTTTGGTTCCGGAATTCGACTAGGTCTATTGTACCATTTTTGACTTGGGTGCAAAATTTGAGGTTAATAAGAGTTGGTTCGATATGTTTCGGCATCGATTGTGGAAGTTGGAGTTCATTAGTTTTCATTAGGTTTGAATTGAGGTGTGATTCATGTTTTTGATATTGTTTGATGTTATTCGAGGCCTCGTCTAAGTTTGTATCGTATTTTAAGACTTGGAGGTATGTTTGGTTGTGGTCCTGGAGGCCTCAGGTGTATTTCAGATAGTTATCTAATTGAATTTGGACTTAGGAAGTTGTTG